>VXBR01001476.1:473603-580737 GCA_013400215.1 Cisticola juncidis
GGCGTGGGGATGCCCGGGCTGCGGTGTGCGGGCGGCAGGGCCCGACGGGCCGCTGGGCCGCTCCGGACAGCGGCGGTCAGGGTGCCGGCCCCGACCGAGCGGCAGGCGTGTGATGGATGGAGCCCGGGTGACATCCCGGTCGTGCTGTGCGTGACACGCCCGGCAGGTCACGGAAGCACAGACTGGGCCGTCGGAAGGGCCCACAGTGGGTCCTCTGGGCCAGCCGCCGGCGTCGAGCGGGGCCATCCCAGAGCACATTGCACAGAATTGTGTCCGGGAGTGTCTGGAATATCTCCTCTGAGGGAGACTCCACACCCTCTCTGATCAACCTGTTCCAGTGCTCGATTACTGCACAGTAAAGTTCTTCCTCATGTTCAGGTGGAACTTATGTACCTCAGTTTCTGCCCGTTGCTTCTTGTCCCGTTGCTTGGCACCACTGAGGAGAGCCCGGACCCATCCTCCTGACACATTTCCTCCAGATGCTGATAGATATTGATGAGGTCCCCTGTCAGCCATCTCTTCTCAAGGCTGACCAGGCCATTCTCCTTTAGGTTTTGCTCCTATGAGCGATGCTCCAGTCCCTTAAATCACATTTGTCAGGCTGGACATGCTCCTGGTTGCTCCATGTCTCTCTGCGATCAGCCTGTGTCACCCACAGAGCTCTTAGCTGGGCATTCTGGTGGCAGTTCTGCCCTCGCTGCACAGGGGTCGGGAGAAGTTTGTTCCAAGGTCAGGCACGGCCAAATGCATCTTCTCATCAAGTGGCTGAGCACGGATCTGTGCTGCTGAGGGGGGATCGTACCTCTGCCTCAGGTCTAGAATAGCTGTGAGTAAGTTTCCTCCAGTAAGTTTCCTTCCTTTTGAAAAGGAAATCTGTGATCTGCTGTGTGTGAGATGCTGGATACAGCAGAGTGGAAAAAAAGCACAACCAAGATCGTTTGAAAATAAAATATGTTCCGTGAAAATATAGAAGCCGCACAGTTTATGAAGCAGAGACTTTATTGTGTAGAATTTACCTGAGTAGGCACGCTCTCAAAACATACATTTATCCTGTTGTAAATTACCATTCTAAGAACTTTCAGATAAAAGGATCTGTGCAAACTGAACACAACATAAAAGGACAGAGTCCAGATCAGATCCATGGTTCTCTTGTATATCTGTATTTGAAAAAATACCTCTACCATGCACTTTCTGCACACCTGCAGTCCCAGATGTGCCTTGCCAGTCACACAGTGTTACTGAGGTGAGGTTGCAGTTGCCAAGCATGTTTAAAGTAATGGATTTGGCAAACTGGTTGGCTTTGATAAGAATATCTCATACTGCATGCTCTTCTCCCGTTCTTGTGTATCACCCAAAATGCCTTGAATTGTCAGACAGTTTAAGCTTCCCATCTGAAATGATCAGGAGAGAAAAAGAAATCACCTCTTGGAGACTGGAAAAGGTCAGTTTTAACCTCGATGGTTTGAGGGATGAGCATTGACGTGCCTGGGCGGGCAGTGGCAGGCACACAGGGGAGTGGTGAGGAAGGTGGTAACTTCCCCAGCTAGTGAATCACAGCCACTCTGGGGCATTCCTGAAAGCACAGTAAGCCCTAAAACCTATGCTGGGCCTTGAGGCAGTTACTTGAATGCAGTGATTTGTTCCTGGGCACCAAACAGGGCTGAACACTTGTGTACAGAGCATGAATTCAGAGTGTTTACTATGGTAGCTTTGGCTCGTGGCTGCAGACAGCATCTGGAATATTTATGGGAGTGTGCTTGCTGCGTGTGAGCTTGCAGGCTGCTCATGACCTTTGTCTTGCTGCAGTGACTTCCCTGTTAGTGCATTCACTCTGTGTTTCTTGATTGTGTTCCTGAATTCCAGCAGTATCCAGGGGTTTATAGTCATTCTGCAGTTGTAGGAAGGAAGCACTTAAAACATTTAAAACACTTATGTAGCATTTGATTTAAAATACTGTGTGTTGCTCCACAGATGGAATTACCAGAAGGCTCTGTGCATTTAAGAATAAGTTGAGTGATGCAAAGTTTCTTGAAAAGTGTCATTGCTTACTGTAAAGAAATGAGACATATTGCTCAGGAAAGCTGCAGAAGTTACCAGATTTGATTGATTACATGAGATAATTGTCTTGCTGGTCAAAATATGGCTGCATCAGGAAAATAAATGTGGCTGCAAGTTCCCAGGACTGCTTTATGTGTGTGTGGAGGATTGTCTTCCTGTTACTCATATCCAAAACAATGATGCCATGTAGATTTTATGTTTCCTCTCATACTTTATTAGATATTAATATTAGTGATTGAAAGACCCATGACTGAAAATACAACCACTGCAGATGCTTCACTTGTAAAACTGCCCATGTTGTATTAATGTGCCTTTCTAACGTGATGGGTATTTTTTGAAACTCAGTTGGATTTCACATACAAGTCTGCACAGTGAATAAGAGCTGGTAATTCATTTCACAGTTGAAATACAAGGGGAAAATCTTCTGGTAAACACATGGATCAGTAATGAATCTGCTACCAATGGTGGTGTCAGCTAACTATTCTTGAACTCATAAATGTAACTTAGGACTCATACTTTTTTGTACTTTTCATTAAATCAGCCCCTTTATCCATTTGATGTTCTGGTCACTGTTTCTGAAGATACAAACTTGATTTTTTTTTCTTTGGTCTTTAAAAACATGTAAGGTCCAATATCTTCCCTGCTCTTTTTTCGGACTTGTTACTATTTTGCATGCAGTTCAAGCTTT
Organism: Cisticola juncidis; assembly: GCA_013400215.1. NCBI lineage: Eukaryota > Metazoa > Chordata > Aves > Passeriformes > Cisticolidae > Cisticola > Cisticola juncidis. Next base: position 476,350 of record VXBR01001476.1, read on the forward strand.
TCTTTCACCTGCTGCACAGGCCTCACATTTTTTTCCCAGGCTATGTCTGCATGAGAAGATTCTCCTGACATCGGTGCACTGGCCAAGTGTGTGATCTGTGACTGACACTGTGTTGGCAGAAGCCCTTGGCACAGGTGCTATATAGGGAAAAGCTGAACTACTTTGGAGAGTCCTTCTCCTGTAAGCACAGCTTCTTAACAGTATAGTAAACTGGCATTATTGGACCAGTTAAGTGATGATAATAAAACTGCATCTGTGGATGGCTCAAAGGTGGTAAAGCCAAATTGCATCTGTTAATGTCAGTTGTCATTGTTTCTTGTGGTTTAGATGGACTGTGTTTTAGTCACTCATTAGCTGTTGTTTTTTACGTGCTCTCCTGGTTTGTAGGGAGTATTGCATAACTAAAACACGGAGTGCTTTGCATATATTGCTTTAGTTGGTGCCCAGTTGATTCCTTTTTTTTTAAAACTTACTCCATGATAAATTCTTAGCAGGTTTTTATACCCCCCTTGTCTTACAGGAGTGAGCACTGGTTAATCAGTGAGGTAATGTGTTGGTTGTTTCAGTATTTTTTCCCTGGAAGCTGGATTAAATTCCTTTTGCAGCTCTGTGATAGTCCAAATTTGACCCCTTAGCTCTTTCAGCAGGTTCACAGGGTAGCCCTGTGTTTGGTGTGAGAGGAGGTCAGCTGGGTGTCCTTGAGTGTTGCAGGCAAAGCCGCTGGGGTCCGCAGCAGTTCCCTGTCTGTGCACACTTTCCGTGAGCTGGGTACCGTCCTTGAGTGCGGTGGGTGAACGTGACAAACTCCTCGGCTTTGTGGTGCCACATATTGGGACCAGCAGCCAACTGGCGTGGCTTCCTTCCAGTGTCTGTTTTAGCAGCAATTGCTGGATGCTGCCTCTCTCACTGCCGTGACATTGGATCAGGATATGAACGAACTGAGCCCCTTAGTCTGGATACACTCACGTTGGTTCTTACTCTAAATTGAGCTAAGCAAAGTAACTAAAACATCGTTTCTATTGTAGTGTGCACCTGTTGCTTAATAAATCTCACTGTCAACCTACTGTAAGTCTTCTGTTTCGCGCTAGCTGTAGTGGACAGGTGTAGAGAACTCCTAAATGTGTGTATAACAGCAGTAAAACACTTGTTAGACTCTCGGCTTATTCATGGAAGGCATGGACGGCAAATTCATTTAACAGGAAGGTGACTGACTGAGAACACTGTGAATTTGTCCTGTAAACTTGGTTTCATTTTTTTCTGCCTATAGTACATCTTTGCTTGGGCTTGGAATTAACTTCTAAAGCTCATGTAAACATATTTTTCTCATAGTGGTTTTAGTGCTAAAGAGACTTAAAACCATTTATATTCAGTTAATGCCTTTGTTTGAAAAAAGACTTGAGGTGAACCTTAGTCAAAAAGAAAAGAGTAGTGGAAAAATAGTTATTCAGAAAAAAACAGGGTTTTTTTTTTCTTCATCTCATTAAGAGAGTAAAAGTACCTCATCTCATTAAGAGGGTTCTCTCACTTGGGAAGGATGAAAAAGAGGTCTAGACCAAGGCTTTATTTTCTGGCAGTTTGAATTAAGATGGCTGAAACAGTTTTTGCCCTCCATGTCATCTGTCAGACAAGAGCTCATGCAAATCCTTTTCATCCAAAAGAAAATGCTGAAACTCTCTGCTCATGCTTCTGTTGTGAATCACTGTCATCGTTGGCTGGCAGGAAATTTCTTGTTCTGCTTTGAATAACAGTGTCCCTGAAATATATAAGGCTCTGAACTGCTAGTTTAACAATATTGGTATTGCTGGGAATTAATAAGCGTTATTATTCTTGCAGCTGGCAATCTGTTGCTGTTAAGTTGCTGTTTACACGCATTTTCTGAACATTTTGTGAGGAAAGCACATTTGCTGAGGCTAAAGTAGAAGTTAAGAAAATTTTGTCAGTGTTGTCTATTCCTTAGTTAGTTAGCAATCTGCTTGTTCAGGTACCTGGATAACTGATAACTAAATTTCACAAGTGTCCTTTGGCTTAAGTTCTGTTCTAAGACTTGTTAATGAACAGTTGCTAAAGCAGTCCTAAATACTGAGATGTTATTTTTGTGTAGCTGCACATAACTTCTGAGTTGAACTGTTATGAAGTTACATTCATTTTATTGAGCTGGTTTGGTCATTGCACAGATTCTTTGACAGGATGGATGGCAGAGGATGACAAACTGGAGAGTTTTTCTTTCTCTATATGGACCTTCACCTTGGGGATAAAAAATGCCCAGTGTACCACATAGGATGGTAATGGGTCAGGTGAGGAGAAGCAGGGAAATTTGATAATAATGTCTAGAATTACTAGTTTGGCAAGGAAATAGAAGAATTAGGTTTTTGATTACTTGTGCATGAGGTACATGACATTTGTTTGCATAATCAGTTTCTTATCTAGACATCTTGTGTATGTCCAGTGTAGCAAATGAGAAGGAGTTTTTAAAAATATGCTTAAAAATTTTGTAAGGGTTAAAGTTAAGGCTTGATAAACCTTCAAAAACTGATATTATGTGAAGAATTAATTTTCATATTCTTATTTGTGCTAACACAAAAAGGTGTTGCAGCATATAATGTGATGTGAGTTCTTTAATTTTTTTTTTGTTTTTTTTTAATAAGCAGCCACCAAAAAACCTCCAAACCAACAACAGCAAAAAACCCCACCAAAGCAAACAAAAGCATTTCATTTGGTGGTGTTTGGGGTGCATACTGAGGGCTACAGCAGAGTAGTTTGAGTAAGGGTGCAGAGATAAAACATCTCAGAGCACAGTCTAGTTTACGGCAGCATAAACAGACAAGCTAATTTCTTCCGTGCCGTGGGCACTACTGCTGACTTCACTGCATGAGAGCATGTTGTGCTCTGAGTTCTGACTCCTTACCCCACATTTCTTGCCTCATGCAATGGGTGCAGCAGGGGGTAACCAAGGGTCAGCAAATGTTCCCTGCTTCATTTCTGTGTGATTGGTGGGTGGTCTGGGATCCTGCAATTGCAACTGTTACTGAAAGTTTCCTCACATAACAGTTACTGGTGTTAATAACTTCAGCATGGTGTCTGTAGCCTCTGAAGTTACTAATCACTGCTGTGTCCACTCTCTAGGCTTGTCTGAAGGCTTGATGCTTCCCAAAAACCAGCAGAGCACCACTGAGGACCCCAGACCTGCACATGTCCCGTTTCCATTACAGTTCCCACACCTGACACCGGAGCAGCCGTTGCACTGGGTGTTATCCAGCAGTCCTCATCTGCTGCTTGTGTCTTTGCTCAGGGGCTGTGGATGGAGCACACGGACTGCTCAGCCTGGGGCACATACTGGGATAGGAGATCCCTGGGATGAGGCAACTGGCAGTGATCATACAGTAGTAATCCAGGTGCCCTTAGGCTTAATCTCTGCAGTCTTAGGTAATTGTCTCACTGGGAACACAGGTATGGATGTTACAACATGGCCCAGATCACATATTGTGTTTTTCTACCCAAGTTAATAGGAGCAGCACTGAATTTTGTAAGATTATTACACAAAGGCATTTTAACGTGGTTTGCTCTAGAAATGCACAAGGAAAAATTCAAGCTGACTAGCATGCATTTAAGTTTGCAGCATATGCATAACCCTTCCCTTTGTTAAAAGAAAAGCATTGTTGTATTTGGAGGTAAATTTAGGACCTACTCAAAATACATTTAACCTTTTGAGATTTTGTTCAAGTTCTAAAGAAACAATTTATCAGATGCATAGTTACTTTTCAGTAAAAATAGTTGCACTCTAATTTTGGCTTGGCCTTCCATAGAGTTACATACAGCATACGGAGTGAAGTTAATAATCTTTTATCAAATTAAATTTGAAGCTTTACAACAGAAAAATCTGAAAGCCTTGCAGATTGCCTTGTTCTGTGAACAATAAAGATGGTGCAGATTGATTTCCTGTGAACCCTGTGATTAATGACTTGTGAGAGAAGAGCTTTGCTGGCAGTAGGGATATTTAAGAAATTCATTCCCTTATATGGTTTCACTTGTAAGTCTCTACTCAGGAGAATGCCTTTTGTTCTATTTGGATGTCTACTTTTATGTAGGAAGTGAGGCTAGTACCCATTAACTGATTCTCTCCTGCCAGGATAGGAATCCAGGCCTTAAAAGACAGGTTGTAGAGCAAGTCCTGGCTTCCCCTCACGTTTTCAGTTTTAAAGTAAATCACTGAGATGCAAAAAATGATCAGGTTGGAATGAAATGAGCAGACATTAAGGGGAATGGGCAAATGAAAAGCAAAGTTGCTTTCAAATTTGTGTTACAGCTGCCAGTCTGTATCTGTTCAGTTTGGCCCTGGCAGTGGATAAGTGGGTAGAGGAGGCAGAAGTATGGTCAAAGAGCAGAGGGACAATTCCCAACAAATCCTCAATGATCTGAAGTGCAGGTGGTATGTGAATCCTGCAGCTATTGTTGAAGGCACTCCTGCCCCCAGTGTACAGCCTTTCCCTCCTCAGAAAGGTTGGTACAATGGCGTGTGTGCTCATACTTCTGTTCATTTTGGTCTGGCAGAACTGCCCCAAAATGTTGGCCATGAAGCAAGGCTGTGACAGAGGAGCAGGAATCCAGAAGATCAGTGTTAGGATCTTTTGCAGCTCTTATTTCTTGAATGTGGATCACACCCCTTTGACAGAGAGAGCATTTTTAGATCTGATCCCTTACAAGCCACAAGATTTGATAACTGATCCAGGGGTTTCAAGTAGGTAGCAGTGTTAGTTTCTGCAGAAATACAGATCATCAACATGTGGTGCAGAACACAAAGATGCATTTAGCAGGATCTCAGGCCAGTCAGCAAAGTTTCCCAAAGTTTCCCATCCCGAGATGGTGATGGTCCAACACTTGTCATTGCATGAAGCAGAATGTGTGAAGCTGTATGGGAGGCAGCTGTAAAGTTGGTTTGCCTAGTGCATGAAAGGCAAACCAGCTTTATTTTCCTTACAGGTTTTATTTGTCTTGCTCAGTAGGTCTTTCCACAAAGTGTTTTCCATATTTAATTCATAGTCTGAGAATCACCTCTGGTCTTATAGGCTCTATGTATTTCAGAAAGAAACTTGTATTTGAATTGCTTTGAGGGGGTTGTTATCTTTGCACATTTAGCCTTTGGAGAAACAACTTACTTGATTGGCTCTTCTGATCACCAGCCATGTAAAAGATTACAATCTGTTTAGCTTTCCAAACAGAAATCACTGCATCATTTATTACCATTGTAGTGAATCTTGTGAAAAAGTTGTCTCCTGTCTGATACACTTGCAAAAAAAAAATTCCTGTGTATTTCCAGGAATTGAAATCAGTGAGATTTTTCAGAAGTCTGGGCTACAGTTTACAACTCAGGTCCATTTTCATATCTTTGGAGATGAGCCCTAAAGTGCATAGCTTGTGTGCTCTGATGCCTTTTTAATTTGAACTGGCCTCTCGCTTTCTTTTCCAGAGTCCTCTTGGTAGAGCCCAAGCAGCCAAGAACAAAGGAAACAAATACTTTAAAGCAGGAAAATATGAGCTAGCTATTCAGTGTTACACTGAGGCTATCAGCCTGTGTCCTCCTGAGAAGAACCTGGATCTTTCTACCTTCTATCAAAACAGAGCTGCTGCCTATGAACAACTGGTAAGAAATTAAAGATAGTTGTGTGTTTATTGTAAAAAGTAGCATTATCAATTTTGTATTTTGTCACTTTCATCCAGTGAAAGGTCCCAAGTGATAACATCTGTTGCTTTCACAACAAGATGCTGTTGCAGGTGTTTTCAGCTCATCATTCTTTTCTACATATAAATAAAATTATTTTCTGCTAACTACCCTCAGTCTATCTTATGTAATTCTTATGCATCCTGTTCTTCCAAGACAAAGTTTTAATTTCTTATTCTCTGGAATAATTTTCTTGTGTATAAGTTAATTTTACTTCTCTCTACTTGAGTATTTCACTGTGAAAGAAAGGTGAAAGACCAAACATTTTGGAAGGATGCTACTTCAAACTTTAAACAAAAAAATCATTGAAATCCTACTTAAGGACAAGGCCTAAATTTTGTACATGGGGAAGTAACATTTACTTGACAGCTGAGTATACTTGGTGTTATTTTAGAAGTCAGCCAGTGTTGCTTATTATGGTAGGATGGATTTGCTTATGAGGTTGAGTTGGTGAGCTGTAAAAAGGGGTGGACAAGTTGGCTTTGTACAGTCTGAAGTATCAAGTGAGAGACTGTGCTTACATAAATTGTTGTTAGATTTAGTTCTTGTCTAACACAAATTCGTGCCATAATGAATCCTAAATATACGTGTTTCCTCTTAGAAAAGCCTGTTTCGATTAATAGAAATAACTTTAAAAAAAAGTTTCAGCACTTTGGTAATCTTGTTTGCTTCCATTATATTTCCGTCTTTTTTCTTCTGGTTGTTTTGCACCAATCTTTCAGTCCCAATGTTGCCTCCTGCAAGCATCTTTGCATCAACTCCTTATCTTCTCTGATGGGATCTGTACGCTGTCTGGTGTAATATTTTGTAGGAGTTCCATTTCAGTTTTAGGTGGTTTGCAGTGGTGCCCAGGCAGTTTCTCCCTGTGGCACTTGCAGAGCAGAGGGAAACAGGGAGAAGCGGAGCCCTGGGAGCTGCAGCCACTGCTGGGTGCGCGTGACCCCGGAGCTGGGGGACACAGGAGCTCTCACTGTGTTGTTTTTCTGCCCACAGCAAAAATGGACAGAAGTGGCACAAGACTGTACAAAGGCTGTTGAGCTTAACCCTAAATATGTCAAAGCTCTCTTCAGACGTGCGAAGGCCCATGAGAAGCTAGACAATAAGAAGGAGTGTTTAGAAGGTGAGTGGCTCATGCTGTGGGTACTTAAAAGTGGAATTAGCTCTGCTGCTTTGGAGATGGCAACTTCTGGAAATGTTTTGTTTTACTTCTGTTGGTACAGTAATACAGAATTATGTATTTAAAACATTCACAGCTTCTGTAAATACATATTCTTCTCTCATCAGAAGAAACCTTTTCACATTTCTCAAGCTTTCATCTGCTCACTTCTGAAATGACTGCTGAGAAATTGATGTTATTGTAGCAACTCAAGGTATTCTTTTTCCAGGAAACTCCTTCACTTTAGAATAGAATTCATCTAACTTGATGAGTGGATAACCAGGACAACACTTGTTCTATTTCCGTGCAATAAAGAGACTTTCTTCTTCTCTGTTTGTTTTAGAGAAATTATACTACTACAGAAATGATGGTATTTTTACAGGAAGTGATACATGGTCAAAAATAAAAGTATTTTAAGCAGTAATTTAAATGCACTGGGCAGGTATTAGAGGGAAAACAGCTTCAGTAGCTTTTTTTTTTTTTTTTGAAGCATAGCTTATGAAAACCAGAACAGATTGATTTTTTTTTTAATATTAATACTTTGTATTCGGAAGAAACTACTGTGTCAAATCCTTCCAGTGCTATTCCTGAACAGAATACATTTTGAACTGTCAGGAAGATGTCACTGAGAAGCCATGGAAATTAAGAACTACAGGTCAGATGTGTTGTCTCACGGCACTTTTGAGCTACCCTACACTGCTTGAAGTTACTCTAATAAATTTCATCAAGTGAAACCATTCCTGCTGATTTTAGTTTAAAAGACAGATGAAATTTTCAGCTGTGCTCGTTATCAAAGGACAGAAAATAAGGCAGTGCTTTGGCTGGCAAAGCTATCTGTTAAATTAGTTTCATTATGTGTAACAGCTAAGAATTAGGTCTGCCAAATTAGAAGGTAAATTAGATGAGGAAATTTTATCTATCTGTTTATCTGCTGGCAGAATGCCCTTATGCCCTTTGAGACCATAGTGACTAGAAAAGGACAACTTTGTTCATTTGGTGCACTCATTTGCAACCACTGTGTATCAGCTGCACTTCCAGAGTGCTGTAATAAAATCTAAGCCTTATGTAGCTGCCAGGTGTTAACAGCCCCAAGAAAGATCAAGTGTCCCTGTGACAGTAGGACAGTTTTAAATATAACTTCTTTTTACTGTTAATAACAGTAACATTACTGACAGTTATTTTCAGCCTTGATTTCTGTTTGATTTTTTGCTTGCAGTTTTTTCAGATCTGAAGCCTTCTTGCTTTTTTGAACTACACTGTTTTTCTATAACCTTGCTTTTACCTACCAACTACGTATTGCCAGTAAAATCCCAGGAAGGAGGGTATGCCCATGTAGTGGACAAAAGCAAAACCAAACAAACCTCAAAACGCCAGCCACTACCAGCAGAAAACTCCTCCAGTGATCCCTGGCAGTGTAATCTGGGAAGATATTGCTGCTGCAGCCAAGCCTGAGTGCAGCAGTCTTTGGGCAGTGTTTGTGTAACACGTTCTTTCTGGGGGTACCATATTTTCCCAGGCACCCTGATGTGCTTCCTGACCATGCCAGAGGTGCAGGGAGTTTCTGCATAAGTGATGGATAAACAGTCCCTCTAGCCAAGTTGAATTAGAGAAATATACTAAAACTCCAGGGCAAGACATTTACTTTTTGAGCATATTCAGACAATGCACTACTTGAATTTCAAGTCCAGGCTCTGTCCATCTTCACTGATGTTTAAATGAAAACAAAACAAGGAAAACCCCCTTGGTAGCATTGCATTAAGTGGAGTATCCAGAGAAACTGTCTGTGGTGAGAGTGCATTTCACACTTGAAAGCTTCACTCGGGCAGCAGTGGGTTAACATGTGCAGAGGTTTCTCTGTGTGAATGAAAGCCTTGTGATAGAGGCTGGCATTTCAAATAGGCCAGCAAGGTATTTCTCCTTGCTCCCTTCCAAAGTCATGGAGGTGAGCAGAAAAATTTGAGGTAGAATTTAGGCAGATTTCTTCAACTTAGGAGTAAGTTGATACGATGGGACTGAATATGAATTTTAGAAGTAGGAAATAAAAACCAGCCCCAGAAGAGGGGTTAGCACTTTTAATGCGAACATTATATAAACGTAATTACTCTCCTCAAAGTTTCAAAATGGTGAAAGCCCCTGATAGAGGTATACATTTTCACTGTTGATTTAAGTGTGTTTGTCTCTAGATAAAAACATAAACAGAAAAATAAATGTGATTTCTTTTCATTCACTGTCATGTAGTCCTTTTATCCCAGGAAGATCATTTTGGATACAAATATGTGTCTTGAAAAATACAATAAATACAGCAAACTGGAAGCAGAGGCTTTTGCCTGAGAACAGGGCATGTATTAGTTTGGCAGTGCCTCGTTGTACTCAGTGGCACATTTTATAGAGTATTTCAGTGACTATCAGAATTCCTTTAATCTCACTTCCTACGTTGTTTCCTAGATGTCACGGCCGTCTGCATTTTAGAAGCCTTCCAAAACCAGCAAAGTATGTTATTAGCTGATAAAGTTCTTAAGCTCCTTGGAAAAGAAAAGGCCAAAGAGAAGTACAAGGTAGGACCTGTGATACTACTGACTAATAGTTATTTCACCTGACCAGTTGTTGAAAAGTCGGTTGTTGGCATTCTGTCAGTGTTGTAAACAAGTCACTGTCTTCATCTGCTCAGGCGTAAGAAGCGACACAAACTGTTTTCCACAAAGCTGCCATTGTACCAGTGTTACTGTCCTTTGAGACCTCTGCTGAGTTTTTGGAACATCAGCAGGGAAAGAGATCTACTTCTAGCAGTTGTTTTCCTTTAAGAATGAAATTTGTTACGACATTCAGGAGACACCCCAAGTTGGTGTGCTGCCCTGTACAGGGCTTTTCTGAACTTGCAGCTTCATGGAAACTGGGTGTGTTGCATCCATGCATGAATGTGTGGGAATGGCAGAGAGAGAACTGTGGAAGCACAGTGGTAGCCAGGAGCAGTCATTTTAATTGGCTGTAGGTTTACAAAAAGGTTGGGACTAATATTAACACATTGTTATTAAAGCATTCTTGCTTGGGTTTTGAAGGTAGTTGAAGTAGTGAAATCCCATGTTGGTTTTGAGATGCTGAATTTCTTTCCTGCAGAAAGTCACATAAATGTGTAGTGTAGAGGTAACAACAAATAATGTTATGAGTGTGGTGGGTGTAGATAAATTTGCTTCAGAAGAGTGCATTCAGTGTTTTCCTGCAGGAGAGATTGGATTGTAATTCTTGTGTGCAGTTTATTTTAAACAAATACTTTTTGGCTGTAGGAAAGATTCATTACCTGAGAGGTTTTACTTCTGGGACTTCAAAATGTGTGGTATTTGGGCCAAGTTCCACACAGAACTAGGGAATTGCCTCATTAGTCTCCATTGTAACAATGGCAGCTGCTTCTCTTGGACAAGCTGAAGAAAAGAGAAAACTGCCATTCAGAATCTGCTTGAATTTAGGCTCATGCTTAAATCACCAGCTTGCATTTTTCACCCAGTTTATGTGCACACACGTAATGCTTTAGTACATCTACCCAATGTTTTATGGTATCCTAAGAGTCCTTATTTCTAGCTACATGTGTGGATAGATACAATCTCCCTCCTCCCTGGATATTGTCACTTTGTTTTCACTGGTGATGGGTACTGCATTGTGATCTGAAGCTTAAAGAATCCCTGAACATCAAAGTGGCACATCCAAAACACCAGGCTATCAGATGACATAATGAAAGTCATACACTGGTTCTTCCATCAGGTTTTTTTAATAATCATGTTTGCTATTCATTTCCATCTTTAACATCTGATCTTATCACCTCTTGACTTGGAATTACCTTTCTCTGTTTCAGAATCGGGAGCCTCTGATGCCCTCACCACAGTTCATTAAATCCTACTTCAGTTCTTTCACAGATGATATAATTTCCCAACCTTTGCTTAAGGGTGAGAAATCAGATGAAGATAAGGACAAGGAGGGAGAGGCTTCTGAAGTAAAAGAAAAGTGAGTGTACAGTGCAGTTGGGAATTGTTTGGTACTGGAATTAAGTTTTCAGTGATTTGGACATTCTGCTCAGTGTAACATGCTGCTGTTTGTGTAGTACTTGGCATGGAGGTTCCTTTGATGTAAATGATATCAGTATTTCAAATGAAACCTCAGTGAAAGCTGACTGGCTAGGTCCAAACTTGCACTAAACAGAAGAAGGACAATGAGACTGGGAAAATATCCTGAATATTTACTGCAGTATCACAATAAATCTTAGGAGTTGGGAGAACTGGAGAAGGCTGAATGATGATTTGTGGAAAAGGAATATTTTATACTGAAGGAACATTTCAAAGGAAAAGAGCAAGTTAGCCTTTGGATTGGCAGGGAGAAGATGAGCTAGGAAAAGGGGATTTTTAAATGAAAACGTGCATTTACAGCAACTGAGGCTGAAAGGGTGTTCTGTCTTTCTGGAATCAAATTGTCCATAAATGAAAAGTTTGTTGTGGCATTGAAAAACTTGGTTTTGTGGTTTTGTTTTGTATTTTTTTAGTGGAGCCTGAACACCGCATAAATGGTTCTTTAATTTATTTTGCTACTTTTCAGATTATTTTTGGAAGATAGCAGTGCAGTCAGTTTGGAAACCATTGCAAACAGCATTATGATATTTTTTTAAGTAAGAGAGAGTGTCCGGATCTGCAGGCAGATTCACTGAAACCTGGTGAAACCAGGATACAAGCTGAGAACAAGGCTGTAATTTTTTGCTAGTAAACTATTTCTTCCACATACAAGCTGCACATTGCTAGGTTTAATATTACACGTTCTTGTCCATGAATTCAACTTTAAACCAAGATTATTGCTGTTCTTCATGTGAAAAAATACCTCAAGAGACAAATGAAGCTTACATTCAAAAATCTCTAAACCATTTTTCTTCTTTGTTTCCAATGTAATTTGACCAGTGTTTGTGCAAATTGTTTTCCACCTATGATGGCTCCATCCAGGAATGGATGTTCCAATGGGACTATGCTGATGTTGAAAAGTATAGCACAAGTTAGTATTTGTAATGATTTGATGAAACATCTGAATGGAAATTGCAGTGTTCAGTGAATGCATGTATATATACAACTGTTCTTACATCATTTACAGCTCTGGCTATTTGAGAGCAAAACAATATATGGAAGAAGAGAACTATGACAAAATTATCAGTGAAAGCACAAAAGAAATTGAAGCAAAGGGAAAATACATGGCAGAAGCTTTGCTTCTGCGAGCTACTTTCTACTTACTTATTGGCAATGCAAGTGCTGCCAAACCAGACCTAGATCAGGTCATCAGCATGGAAGATGCAAATGTGAAGGTAAGAATCTGTCACAGCTGGATTGTAGTTGGGATTGAGAAGTTAGAAGATAAACATGCAATATAGTTCAAGAAGTTGTTTGTCCAAATTTTCAGATGTATTAATGGGAATATTCTGGTTTATTTACTGTTACCGACTAATTGTTTTTTTTCAAGGGCTTATTGATTTTTGAGACAGCTGTAGTGAACTAAAGGTGATAAGATGCACAAACTAAAGAATGAGGGAAGTTGAATGAATTGGAGGCTTATCCACTCTGGATAAGTGAAAAACCTTAATTGCACTTGCATATTCAGCTGCTTCAAAAAACACTGATGTATTTTTAAGCATAGGAACTGAGAAGGATTTTGTGGGGGGCTTGGAAATCTTCTGAGATGGAAGTGTAGGCTGACATTTTTGAAATTAAGTAAGGGAACTCATTCATTTAGAGTCAATATGAAACTTATTCCTGCTTAGAGTAATTGAAACCTGTCAGTGGGAGAAAGTAGTGAAATGAAAAATCTGCAGTGATTGTAAGGAAGCGTTCAGTGTGGCTGACGCTCCCTGGCCGTGTCTTGCAGCTGCGGGCCAACGCGCTGATCAAGCGGGGCAGTATGTACATGCAGCAGCAGCAGCCCGTGCTGTCCACTCAGGACTTCAACATGGCTGCTGACATTGATCCTCAGAATGCTGACGTTTACCACCATCGAGGACAAGTAAGGAACCCCAGAGGGCTGGTCCCACACTGGGCTGTACACACTGAAGGGAAAAATGGTGTCACTGGAGACACTTCATACTGTTTGTGGCAGAAAAACATGAGCTCCTAATTGGGAACTTTTGTGGGATAAACACACGGTCTGGTTTGGAGGTTCAGGTCAGGCAGAAGCAGTTTATAGCTATAGGAAAGCCCTCTGTCAGTATGAACTGAGACTTAAAAGTGCTGGGGCTTTGGTACATTTACAGCAAATAAAAGGGTTCTGTGAAGGGGCCTGGATGGCAGAGCTTCATCTGCACAGCAGGAAGCTTTGTTACAGCAGAGGAAGAGTGTCCCTGACAACACCTGCAGCCATGGCCCAGACTTAGATCTCTTCAACACATCCCTCTCTGCCTTGTGACACTGCCGTGTCCTTGACTGATTTCTAGCCTTAGAGAAGCCTGCTGCCACAGACATGTAAGATGAACGGTGCTGGAAGTAAAACAGGAACACTAGAATATGCAGATAGGCTAAGTCATATTTGTAAGGAAGACTTCCATGGATCAAGGGTTTTTCTCCATGTGTTGACTGAAGGGAATAAAAGTTTCCTGCAGATTGAAAATTTGTGTTTTACAGTGGCTTCACAGTAAAGTAAGAGAATGATGAAGTGAACTCTGCTCCTGTGGAGGAGTAAGAATGTCAAAACCAAAAAAACCCCAACCCAACAAAAAAAGTTGAAATACAAGCTGGAAAAGCTGAAATGTTTCAATATCCAAATAGTCCACAGATACTGGCTACAAAGAGGCAAAACAACTTGAGAAAATATGGCATAATTTTGGAGATAGGTCATAGCTGACACAATGATGGCAACAGTCTAAAATGCCAGCATTCTCAGTCTCTACACGGGGTCATTGCCTGCTCGTGTAGGTAGCCAAAGTTTTACTGGTGGCTTTGATAATACATTATGACAGGGGTTTCTAGTTACAGATTTTGTAGGTTTCTAGACAGTTCTGCAACTGAGCTGGAGATGATACGAGTAACTGATGCTAGTTGAATTACCATGTAAGTGTCTGAAGCACAGATGAAATAGAGAAATAGGATTCTTTTTCGTTCTGGCTAGCTGAAAATCCTGCTTGACCAAATTGAGGAGGCTGTGGAAGACTTTGATGAATGTATCCGATTGCGACCCAATTCCGCCTTGGCGCAAGCACAGAAATGTTTTGCTCTGGTAGGTAACGTGCTGGGGTTGATCTGGGTGCTTCTGCTTTAAAGAGTTCTGGAAAACACCGTGTTTCTCTGGTCTATTCCAATTCTACAGGAAAGTAGGGCAACATACATCTCTGTCTTTTAATAATAAGGCAAAGGAATAATACAGCCATTTCTTCAGTTGGAGTATGGGTTTGCTGCTTTCCTTCTGGAACATTTGGTATTCAAAGAGCAGAACATCTGTTCTGTTTTGTGGAGAGGAGCAAAATTCTTGATTCTAACCGGAGCACATAAAATTGATTTTAATAAAGCTTTATTTTTTATTGTGGAAAACGGTCATCATCAAGATATTAGAAACAAACTATTCCAAGCTAGTACAATGACTCAGTGTGCAAGAATCTTGTCAGGACAGCTTTGCATGGTGTGAACAAGGAGGAATGCCAAGTTTGGAATTTCTAAGCATTTGAAATGTAGGGAGGCTGTCACAATTATCACGCCTTATGATTTCATTCTTTCACCTGTTTTTCTCTCCAAGTCTAGACACTTGGACATGTGATAGGTTCCCAAAACCAGATTTGGTAGGATGTACAGGCTTGTCACCTTCTGGAACTTAGCACAAAATCATACAATGGCCTGGGTGGGAAGGGATCTAAAAGATCATCTCATTCCAACCCCCCTGTCATGAACAGGGACACCTTCCTCTAGACCTGGTTGCTCAGAGTCCTGTGCAAACTGACCTTGAGCACTGCCACGGATGAGGCATCCACAGTTCTCCTGAGCGCTGTTCTAGTGTCTCATCACCTTCACAATAAAGGATTTTTTCCTAATACCCAATCTAAACCCGTCACCTTTCCATTTGAATCCATTCCTCCTTGTCCTGTCACTACATGCTGTTGTAAAAAATCCCTCTCCATCTTTCTCATGGCTCCCTTCAGATAAATGAAGGCCACAATTTGATCACCCCAAAGCCAGGCTGAACAATCCCAATTCTCTCAGCTTATGTAAAATAGCTTTGAATTATGATGATGCAGGCAACTCTTTGGGAGGTGGGTAGAGGCCTGATCAGCCTTTTTTTAGTCTGTTGATGGTGTAACTTTTCTATTTCATTTTTTTTCCCTTGGAATAGTATCGCCAGGCTTATACAGGAAGTAATGCTTTGACTGTGCAAGCAGCCATGAAGGGCTTTGAAGATGTCATTAAAAAATTTCCAAAGTGTGCTGAGGGCTATGCACTCTATGCTCAGGTATGTTTTTCTCTCTCTTAAAGCAAATGCTGCATTCTCTTGTACTTTTTATCTTGGATATAACATTTCTTCAAAGAACAGATGAAGATTTTTGATGCTAAATTCTGAGATAATAGATGCTGCCTGGAATAAGCTACTTGCCTTTATGGTTATGGGTGTTCTGAGGCAGAGGAAGTACGGGGAGAATTGGTGGAGCAGGATATAAGTAATGAGAGTTAAGGGTGGTTATTAGAAGACAGAGGTTATTCCTGCATGATTCCCTCCTTCCTGCATGTGTGTGTCATCTCTGTTGATGAATGTCAGGGATTCTCTGGGTAATTTGAGAGTCACATGTGTGGAACTAGAGGGACATTTTTGTTCTGCTGCCAGTGGCATGTAGTGATTTAGAACAGCTGCTTGGAGTATGCTTGTAACAGAGACTAATTTCTCTAAGAACATACTCTGGTTTCAGTAATAAGCATGAGACATTCTGATTTTAAGTAGGTTGGCAATATATATGCATTTTCTTCTGAAAGAAGTATATTTGAAAAAGAAAGAGTTGAAGCTTGCAGGTACAGAGTTTTAGAATGGTTTTTATTTTGAGCACATAGCTTGTTGCTTGTGGATCTCCCATTACAGGTGACACTGTGGTCTGTAATTTGTGCACTTAAAGCCCAGAAGGTTTCCAAAAAACCTCAATTTTGAAACTTTACTCTGGTAACCAATGTGCCTGGCCTGCTCTACCGTAAATGAACTACATCCAGTCTCATGCTGTCAATAGAGTTTTAATTAGAATTAGCTGAGTGCAGAGTGCATGCTTTGGTTGCTTATTGACAAAATTCTCTTTTGATTCAGGCACTAACTGATCAACAGCAGTTTGGCAAGGCTGATGAAATGTATGATAAATGCATTGACCTTGAGCCAGACAATGCCACTACCTATGTTCATAAAGGGTATGTATTGAATTTGCAGTCCCTTTGGTCGAGAGCAGTTGTTATAGTTAGATGAATCAACCTGAATTTAGTGTTTCTGTTTAGAAGTTTATAGAAGTTTTAGAAGAAAAATAACTTTGTGAAAGCATCTTTGTGCTCTTAAATGTATTTCTATATTTGGTCTTGACTAAACTGCAAATAAGTTTCAGGAAAGTTTAATCAGTGTTCATTGCTAATTGAATAACTACTTGAAGTATATCCGACTTTTCCTTCAGCTTTACTAGTTCCAGCTTTATGATGAAGTTTTTTCTTTTATAAAACAACATGTACCAAGTCCTCTTGGAAAATTTCTTTTTTAAGTCATTAAAGCAGTAAAGTGTCTTATTGAAAGTGACTTTTACACAGGTGTTTTTAGAAGTCATGAAGTTACTAAGTTACTGTGTACTTGCATTAGAAATGAAATACATTTGGGATGGTTCTGCTTACCATGTTGAGGGTTTTGGAGGAGTATATGAAGCCTGTTTGAAATTGTCTCTCTCTTATAGTTTACTTCAGCTCCAGTGGAAGCAAGATTTAGACAAAGGATTAGAACTCATAAGCAAGGCCATTGAAATTGATAACAAATGTGATTTTGCATATGAGACCATGGGAACGATTGAAGTGCAAAGGTAAAGCTGAATTGCAATTTTTAGAATTCTTGGTTACTTCTGAAGTTCTTTAAATTTCCCCATGGATCCTAAGTCTTGAGATCTTCTCCCTGGTGTCCTGTAAGGCCAGCTCTTACCCAAAGTCCTGATTTCTGTTCTGTAACTCTTAGGTAAAGCCCTCCATTCTCTGTGGCATAATTGTGATTCAGGATCTGACAACTTCTTACCACAAATTTCATATTTAATGAACAACATGCAGATGAGTCCATGTATGTTTAGCCACATCCCTTCTGCATTTAGAGTGACTTCCTTAATCATTACCTGGCTTTGTGTGTATCTGCTGTTGTCCTTGGACATTGGACTGTCTGCACTGAGGATCCTGTGCTGTTTTCTCCTGCAGCCAACAGGACTCCAGTTTACAGTTCTTGGGGGAAAGAGGAATGCACTGCTCTGTAGCATTTTTATTGCAACTGTGTAAAGGTTTGGGGTGTAGCTGACAGTACAGGCAAGTCTCTTTTTAATAGTCTCGTTCGCTAAAGGACAGACAATTAGACCATTGCCACGAGAAATTTGCAAGCATGTCCCTATTTCAATAACACTTCTGTCTGTGCTAGTTTTCCTTTTTTGTATACTAAGTCCTTTCAGGGGAGATGAGACTTCATTCAGTTGCCCAGCATTATCTTTGTAGTGAACTTGGTGTCCTGTGGAAGATATTTTTTCCTGCACCACCACTCATGGGGACTCTCAAGTGGAAGGCTGTTTAACAGCTCTCCTAGTTCCTTAGGCTTGTAACTGCTTCTCTGAGTTTACTCAGCATCACTACAAGTTCTTGTGGTGGTTCCTCCCAAAGGCTCTTAAGTTATTAATGGTGGAGAGTGTAAGTCCTGAAAGAAACAAGATGTTCTAGAGATGACAAGATTGCTTTGGCAGTCTTAACTGGGCTAATTTTTTGTTTTTTTCAGAGGTAATCTGGACAAAGCCATTGAAATGTTCAACAAAGCTATCAACCTGGCCAAATCAGAAATGGAGATGGCCCACCTCTACTCACTCTGTGATGCTGCCTATGCCCAGACAGAAGTTGCAAAGAAGTATGGATTGAAACCACCAACACTGTAAAGAAACAAGGAGGAAATGACCTTCCAAAGTGAGGCTGCCCACTTCAGCCAGCCCCAAAGACGCTGTTGCAGACCATGCTGAATGGTGGAACTTAGTTTTTTCCCGTTCGTGGTGTTGTCATTTGCTACATCTGTTAAATGTTTAGGTGTTGTGGGAGTGGTTGTTCAAGGAAGTATGCAGTGCTGCACCTTGTTCCTTCTGCAGCAAAAACCTTAGAGTGTTTTAAGGGAAATAAAGTTGCAGGGGAACCAAAGGAACATATTTTGGCCATGCTAATAAAAACTTCACACTGGTTCATTTTGGGTGATTATGTTGTGGGCGATTTTTGCTTTATCAAATAATATTACAGCATGTGGGGTTTTTTTCCTGTTGATTTTAAAGGTAATACTAGTCACTGCTGTAAAATAGGTTTCTTTTTTATATACAATTAATCCTTGAGGGTTGATTTTAATTTTGCAAAAATTAATTTTCAAACCTTAGTAATAGAAGGTTTTTTTAAGTCAGTAGACATGGAGAGGATCCCTGTAAATATATGCAAGCATGCACAATCTTCCCTTAAATCCCTTTCTTCCACCCTCTGCATAACTTAATTAGAAATAGTCCTGTGGCAGCTATCAGGGAATTAATTTGATAGTCCATTTTCTCACTCCAGAAAGCCCCACAGTACTGCATAGGAGAGCTAGGAAAAAGGTTGGCTGGGGAAGGAGGTCAGGTAACATTGCTTCAGTGTAGATTTTTCTGGAAGAAAGAATGTATGTCTGTGCAGCAGTCCTTACTTGAATGTCAGAGGAAATTGTTCTGGAGGGTTCAGAAAAGAACCCTCAAGAACCTCAAGAAAAGAAAGCACTGCTGGGAGTCAAGCTCCAAAAGGTAAGGTCATGCTTGCATATAATCTTTGGAATCTCTGATGCTTCTGCACAAATGTAGCAGCTGATAGACTGTCTAAATTCTCTCCACTCTCTAGGAACTACTGGGTTATGATCTCCTTTAAGAGCCCCTTGGCAGGATTTAGTGAGATAAGGAACAAAGCCTAGGCTCAAACTTCCAATAATGGATTTGCAATCTGCACTCATCTCCTCGTTCTGTAGACCGTGTCTTGTCCAAGATTACAAATACTGTAGAAAGGAAGCAGTTGTGCTGCATACAGCAGATAGGCAAATTATGAAACAGTTTTCCTCTTGTTAGGAACTTCACAGAGGGCTCTCTTGCTTCGGGTTCATCTTTCTGGTGTGGAAGTCAGTCAGTCTGTCTTGCCTTTCCCTGGACTGATGTGGCTGGACAAACCTCATGCAAATAATTTTAATTTATGACACACTAGTTTGGGTTTCTTTCCATCCTGAAATCATAGATCTGTTTGTGGTGAATTGTCTAATATATTTAACCTTTTTAAAGAAATGAATGAAGCTGTAGTCAAACTGTCTTGGTCTGTAGTTGTGCCACCATACAGCAGCAGCTTGTGTTTTCAACTTGACCTTCCTTTCTCCCAGCAACAGGAGTGTTGTTGAGTAGTCAAATGGTGGAGAGTAGACATAAAGATTGAATCATTACTTTAGTAGCTCATTAGGTGATCTCAAATCATAGCACTGGTGTAGAATTGAAGATACAGGAAGGTACTGGCAGCTTCTAGGGGCACTGAATGTTACAAGTGTCAAATGTCTTCTCCAACTTCCAATCTCTGCATCAATTACCTGAGAACAAAAATACGCCAGACTGATGAGTCCTGTTCTCCGAGGAGTTTTTATTCGCATGGCCTTACTTACATTGGCATTTTCTCCTCATCACCCCATCTGTACCCCATTCCTTACCCCACCCAATCAATTAAGGGAAAAAGCATGTGCTGTCAATTACTAGCATTCCAAATCATCACAGACTTTTGCCTGTTCTGCAACTAGTTTGAAACTGCACTGAAAGGATGCATTGTCTGTAATTTTTTTGTAAATGACATATCACCTGTAAACTGAAAAAATAAATACTACCTTCAAGTATCTCTCTCTGACATGTATAAGAGCAGGTTTTGATGAAGGTGTTCTCTGCAGTGGTGAGCTCTGTGCTTATGTTCTAAATCTAGGAAGAACTGATACTTGACTGACTCCTTGTCATGTTATCTCACTTCAGCCTTTAAGAAAGAATGAGGAGACATAGAATCAATAAATCCAATCTGTTTGCTTCTGTCACCCTCAGAGGTGTGATCTCGAGAGCTGAAGATTACAGGGAAAAGGAAGTTGAGCCAGGAAGGCTGGGAATCTGAGTAGCTGAGACCCTATTAATGTGTGTAGGCATGTGCATCCCTGTGATGAAAGAGACTTTGGTAAATGGCTGATACAGTTGAGGTTTTATTTTAAGCCAGGCATGCACGTGAACTTTGAAGTGAAACAAGTATTACTGCTATTAAAAGAAGCTGAAATTATGTAGGAAGCTCGTACTGAAGACTTGGATAAAACTTGTGTATCCTAGAGGGATACTCTGGGAAGTTGCTTCCACATACAATTGTCTAGCAACTTAATTCTCACCATGTATGGTTCCTGTTGTTCACAGGGACGGTGCTCTCAGGCACACACTGTGATTCTTGGGATGTCCTGCACAGGGCCAGGAGTTGGACTCAGATCCAGATGGGCCCCTTCCAACTCAGCATATTCCATGAGTCTAAGCTGTGACTTGAATTCCCAGGATCTAACTGTGGATAGAAAGGGAAGAGGGAACTAACATACACTGAAGAGCTGTACTGTAACTTACTCTGGAACTATCAAGAGCAGCTTAGAGGCAGCTTTAAATAGCCCAGCAATCCTAACACTGCCCAATTCTTTGACAATATCTTAGGTTCTTGCAGGCTGAAGTTCTGGAACTGTTTCAGGGTTGTTACTTTTTAGTTCCCTGTACTATTCTGTATATTACAGAATACTGGTGCCTGTGTGTCACATGGATACGTAAAAGCACCTGTTGGCTGCCAGCACAAAGGTTGAGCATTGGCTGCTTCAAGTGCTATGGCTAAGAACTGACAGTGCACTTTTTTTCAGTGAAAGCCTCACAAATTCACAGTCCCATCTGTATTACTTCTGAGTGCAGCACACTGGACCCTAGTAAATACCCTACTAAAACAAGGTGCTTAGAAGTTGTCCTGATAGACTGAAAAGAACTGAGCTCATGCCAGCTCTTCAGCTGAGTTCACCAAAGGAGCTTGTAATAGATTTTCATCCATCCTCTCCATTTGGGATTCCAGGGAGGAGAGTTCAGACCACAGATTCTAGAACCTGTTGCAATCTGCACTTTGCGTTTCTCAGATTGCAGTGGTCAGTCCATGAGAGTCCTGCATTACCTTAATCCTCCAAAGGTAGTATTCATTTACTGCTGTGTGTTGAATGAGTAGAGGGCGTGGAGGGAAAGAGTTAAAATAGTTGATTTAGAAGTTGGAGCCCAGCAATGGATATGGGTTGTTGAGTATGTGGGAAACACTAATCTAATGCAGGAGACTCGGATCAAGTGGGAAATTGTTAAATTTTTAATATTTATTTTTCAACAAATAAACCTTCATTTCACCTTGTGCTCTGTGGCTTGTTTCTTAGAAGTTCCAGTGCAGCATGTACACCAAAATGCAATCAAAAGTACAGACCAAAAATACCTGCTGATACAGAATGCCACTGAGTGGAACAGTGGGATCTGCTTTTGAGGGAAGGATGTATCAAGGCTTGGCTGAGCATGTGTTTTTCTTTATAAAACACACACCAAGCTCATTGCAGAGAAGCCAAAATGTTAAAAAAAAAAGACAAAAAACACAAAAACACCCCACCAAACCAAAAGCTGTGGGAACAGGAGGATTGCTGAACATGAATAAAAGGTAAGATGGTTTTGGGAAAAATGTGGTTAGCTAGAGCAAGACAAAACTTTCTCTCCCTCCATTTTTGTATTTTGAAATCTCTTTTAGCATTAGAGCTGCTTCATGCTGCAGGAAAACTAAAAGTTTATCAGTGAAGGCTGATCAGTTGCTTCTTGTTTTCAGCCCAAGGAATAAAAAGCATAAATTTTAATTTTTTTACATTAAAGGACATCTTCCTTCAAAAAAAAAAAAAAAAAACAACCCCAAACCAAAGGTGCAACATGCTTGTCTGGTTTTCAGCCTTGTAAAGCCACTTTCCCAATCAGTTTGTGTCCAGCAAAAGCAGCAGAGTAAGGAATGTTTCTCTGCAGGGGATGGGAGCTGCCCATGGTAGCAGTGATGCATTCAAAGACTGAGCAGTGCTCTGGGAGACTGTGGCCACAAGGACTTGCTGCAACAGGGTCTCCAATCCCACTCCCCTCAGCCTTTTCACCACTGGCACATTCTGTTAAGGAAGCAGAATGGAGAGCAAAGGTGTGGCAATGTGTGAACTGTAACACAGTAACCCGTGTCACTTCAGCAATGAACGTGAGGAGAATTTAATACACAGATCCAGACAAAACATAAGAACCAAAAACTGGTACAGATTCTTCTACAGGAGTAGCTCTGTCTGACAGCTTCTCACGGTTCTGAGTAATGCAGAGCAGATTTTGGCCTGTTTTGCTAAGTGTGTTAAATTTTAAGCTTTTAGAAGTAGGGCATTCAAGGACTTAGGTTAAGTCATGTACATCTGAAAAGGACAGAGTGAGAAGAATCCTGATTCGAGATTTTCTGATATTTCACTGAAAAAATCATAATACCAAAGCTGACTTGAGAGGGAGTTTCAGAGAACAAGATCTCCATTTCTGTGTTCTACAAAACAGCCCTCAGAAGGCAACTAAAGCATTATGCATAAAAATCAATGTTAACCACTGTGTTGAACTGATTTCAACTCCATCTTTATCCTAGTTGTAAAATATTATGAAATACTGAAGTACGATAGGAGATACAAAAGTTATATTTCAATTGTATTAGAATTGCACCAAGTTTTTTGTTATGTGGTGGTTTCTTAACTGGCACAT
This sequence comes from Cisticola juncidis, assembly GCA_013400215.1. Taxonomy (NCBI): domain Eukaryota; kingdom Metazoa; phylum Chordata; class Aves; order Passeriformes; family Cisticolidae; genus Cisticola; species Cisticola juncidis. The sequence continues at coordinate 499,273 of VXBR01001476.1, forward strand.
TTGGCAGTAAATTGTGGAAATCCTTCCAAAGATGAAGGCAAGAGCCATTGTGACAGCTGAACCTTCCCTCTTCACCCAGCTTCACTTTTTCATCTCTACACCATAGAGATCACAGCGCTTCTGGCTTAAAATAGGAATTTGTTGACGTATTTCTGCAAGTTTCTTTAGATCTGTGGGGGAGAAGAAAAGAGTTAAGAGAACAGCAGCCAAAAAAGAAAGGTCCTGACTTGCTCTGAGGCAGGACACAGAAAATAGCAGCTTTGATGGAGAATGGGGTGGTGGGGCACTGCAGGAGAGCAGCCAGGGCTGAGGGAAGCCTTGGCTTTGCTCTATCCTAAGGTGGCACCTTCTTCCTAAGGAAGTGATCTAGAAGGGTACAGCTATAGGGTATTGTGTAGAGAACAGTACAGGCAAGCACTGCTGCTTCTTGCTTTAATCCAGCAAAGGTGGTCAAGGCTGAGGAATGCTGCAGCATCTGTAGCTGCATGTGTAAGGCCACAGACTTAAAAAACTGTCTCTCCTTAGTGTCATGCCCTGTACTCCAGGAAAAAACTGGGGAAAAAAACCAAAACAATTCCCTTACCTATATCTGTGTATACAACTGTTTCCTCAGCCCCAGCTTTGGCTATGACTTCACCCCTGCAAAATCAAGCACATTTGTTCACAGGATTAACACACTGCTCTCAAGGCATCAGTCCAGTTGCTGCAGTTTGTACAAAAAGGAGTTCCCACCACTCATGCCTACAGCTGTAATGACAGGGCTGTCCTAAAAATAGCATCATAATCCATAACTGGCATGATAGAAATGGCTTCCAGGCTTTATATATGATACTTCTTACATGGGATATATACATACTTAATATAAGTGTCTTTCAAAGATCAAGAATTGTGGTAAGAGCCACTGTGAGAACCACTGCAATCTTCTCTGCAACACACCTCAAGGGGAAAGGAACAACCACACTGGCAAAGATGAACACTTTCACCTTGGAAGATCCCACAGGGTTTAAATAGTGTACTTTTACTCTGCATGAACTACTGAACATGACCATGTCTCCCCCAAGTGCTCTGCCACTGCTTTCATCACATAAAGTTAAAAGCTCAAGACAGGCAGTTTTTCTTACTCTAGAAACAACTGGAAGAGAACTATCAGTAGATTTATCTGAAGGAAAAAGAACTGCCTAAAGATTTGGTCACTTTTACCTCCTGTGCACCTGTGTGACTTCTGCTCAAGTCAGAATCTCTCTTCTCTAGCTGAAGACATTCTTCTTTCTTATGTCAAAGCAGTGTTGTTCTTTGAGGAAATGAGATAGTTCTGTGTAAGCTGTTTAAGATGGTTTACTTCTACACAGAGAATTATCATATGCATGGCATACAATGGACTGAACTTCAGGGACAAGGTGACAAGGTCAGCAGTTCAACTAAGGCTAAATACCAGTACTAAGTAACGTCTTTACTACCAAAATGAATACATACTCAAACTAGTGCTAGTTTACTTCTTGTTCTTTTAGTTGGGCTGTTTCAAATGATGATCTTGAGAATTTAGGCTCAAGTCTCATGTGCTTTTTACCAAGAATACGCACTTTTAACAGTATATGAAAAAGAAGGACTGAAGTGTAACTGCCAACTAAAATACATTTTAACCAAAAAAGGATGATGTTTTTTATTTTATTGAACTCACCAAGGATTTACTACAGTGCTGTGTCCCCAGGCAACATAGGATGCTTTTTCATCTCTAGCAGGAGATACAGTAGCTACGTAGAGTTGATTATCAACAGCTCTGTGTTGACAGAAAAATGAAGGAAGGGAGGGAAAAGGTGAGAATTGTTTTTTATAATACTATTTAATTAAGCAGAAGAGAAAGAATCCACTCTGAAGGATAAGCTATATATATCCTCTAAATGACTAGCCCAAACTGAATGATACACAGGTCAGAGAAAGAAGAGCCTGGAAAGAGAAGTCTCTAGCACCTGGCTCTAGAGTTAGTACCTACAATATCATGTAATTCTCAGGGTCATTCAGTATGCAGCAAAATTGATTGATGCTGACCAAATTAGTAAATAATACCTGCATTCAGGAATCTCAGAGTCTATTTCTACTAGTAAGTAGAGCACTTCCCAGATGGTTACTGGCTCTTCTCTCTAGAATTTGGGTGTGAAGGGTGCTTATAAGGCCATGGGAAAGGGTCATTGAAAGGGTATAACTGGGGCAGGCAGGAGTAAAGGCTGCTTTTCTCCTTGACAGTAAAATCATTTTGGTGTCCCATTCAAGGCTTGAGGGATGGTACAGCTGCAGTGGCACAAGTGTCATTTGCAACACAGAAGTTCCATTCCATGCACTGAAACTGCTCTACAAGAGGGGGATAAGCAGTAACTGTGATCTTACCTTCCTCTTTGTAACAGTTCCCAATGAGCTGGTCCTGTTGTCATGTTAAAAGCCCCTGGATATATCAGCAGCTGGCAACCTTTGTTAAGACACAAACAGCACCCAAGCATCATTAAGAGGAAGATGGTTTACCCTAGAGTGGCCCTTCACACTGCAACCCAAGGTGAGGTTTCTTTCCATCCTTCCCAGCCTCTGCCCAAAATGGAACCAAACAGAGCCAGTCCATGTGTAACAGGTCACACCAGCCAAGAGCCATTGTGGGATACCCCCAGCTCCATCACTCCACCAGCACATGTGGATCAGGAAGTGATGGTTACTTCACACCCTGAGAGAAGTCACTCATCCGAGTGAGAGTCACTGGATGCATTTTGTGTTACTGGGCAGGGATAAGAATGCCTGATCACAGGATCAAGGAATGCCTGATCACAGGGATCACCCAGCATGTACCACCCAGAACCAGCCCTGCCTGGCCCTGCCCTTAGGGCTGCTCATGCTCCCCTAGGTGACCCAGCCTCACCTTTCTGGCCGTAGATTTGAGCCATCTCAGCAAACCTCATATCATAGCAGATGCCCAGGCCCACTTTGCAGTATGCTGTTCTCAAAACACAAGAGACAGCAGTCACATCACTAGCACAAGTACAAAACAACCACCAGACTCCCTGCAGCCATCCTGCCAACTGTTATTTTACATGGCTCACAGCAACAGGAAGAGCTATATTGAAATGTGTGTCCAACAAGCATTGGCTATTGTGGGGGAGAATTCATGCTTCATGATGAGAGAAAGACTGTGAGAAGAAGTCTTATCTACCCCTTAAAAACAGCCATTTCCACACAATCATGTTGTATCAGGTCTTTGTGTAACATATTCCTCTCTCATTTGGCTGCAATTTTTTCAATTATTTTCTTTTCAATAAAAGGAAACACTCCCTGCTTTCATGGAGTAAAAATACTATTGTGTACTTTCTTAGAGCATGTACATGCAAGGAGGCGAATGTGACTGTGGCAGACAAGACTCTTTGGAGAGCTCATAAACAGACTGTGCCAGTTTTTGAGCAATATGGGGTGGGGAGGAATAGGTATTTTTGCTTTTTAATCTGAGATGGTTGATCAACCATCTTGATTGGTTCAAGAAGGCTGGAATGGGATTCCTGATTTAGTTAACTGTCTCCATTATTATATCATCCTCCCATGAAGCAGTGTACCAGTGTAGGCTGTTACATATTTTCTTTTCTAGGCCATGTTTTATAAGAACCATTTTCAAGCTGTAACTGCTATTAAAAATACAATCACTTCTCTAACAAATCAATAGGATCATTCTTTAATTAAGTTAAGTGGGGTGACATATGTTTCAACCCTTTCTACTCCTCTGTCCTTGTGGAACCATAGTGTCTTTTTAAAAGGTTCAGAAGTGACCCAAACACTTGAGGGAAACTTAAACTATATTTGCCATGGTTATCAAATGCCCAATCTGATAGTCTAAAAATCCACTGCTGGGAATGAGGAGGGGAAAGAGAACTCCAGAGTGACTGTAGTGTTACTGTGGTAAAGCCCCTTAAAGAGAGGGCTTGTCTTATACTCACGTGTGTCAAACATGGAGAAACTATTCCCTGGACTCAGTGTTTCAGACTCTTTGAACTGTATCTTCCCAGGAACATTAATGTCAAACAAATGAACCTGAAATTACACTATGATTAGTAACAATTACTAGCTATTTCTCTGCTTGGTATTTGAGCCTCTTCAGGCATGTGTTTTCTACTGTTATCCAGACTACTCTTTTGTAAGGATTTAAAGTAAAAATTGCTTAAGATTGTTAGATCCCCCGAAGATGACCTAAAGTGTTCCCTCCCTTACAGAAATATACATGCCTAAAGTTGTAAATACATGCAAAGGAGCTAGATGTCTTGACCTAATGAGTTTTTTCTAACATTTGAGTCTCATTCCTGTAGAATTTCTCAGGAAAATCCCTTCACCAAGCCATAAAGTTTCCATGATTTCAGCTCTGCAGATGCCTCTGGGGGCCTGCAGCAGCCTTTATCCTCCCTTGCAAAGGAAGGTGTTGTTCCCAGCAGCAGAGCTGGTTTTGTTTTATTGTTTGTTCATACTTAGCACAAGCCTGCACTCATTCTACAAGCAGCTCCTGTGCTTGCAGACTGCTGTGCTGGGAGAGGTGGAAGGTAACACAAAACTGCACAAGGTGATCTAGTAAGTGATGCTAATGTAGAAGCAGCAAACAAATTAATAAGTCCCTGCACCACTGAGGGATTTTGCACCTTATTTGTTCCAAGTAACCCTGCATTATCTTTTTGGCTTACCCTTGAAAGAAATAAGCTGTTATTCACTCATGGAGTGATCCCTGTTTGCACAGTCCCATGAGCAGAAACTGGGGATAAGAATGAACAGAACAGTCCCATGAAGAGAAACTGACTCTGGAGTTACAAATGGGAGGCAGTTTTCCAGAAGACACAAAGGAGTGTTGAGGTGAAGATGACAGCAGGCAAACATCTACCACAAACAGCAGTGACAATTTAACTTGGACTCTGCACATCTGCACTAATCACATGTATAGCACAAGGTATGTAAAGAACAGTATTTATTATAACAGAAGGACTAAATCTGTCAGGAAGCTGAGGGAAAAATCTGATCCCACTCAAGTGGCATTGTGTTTTAGACTTAGGCCAGGGTACAGAGATATCTGAATTGGATCAGGTTTTACTCTTTATCATGGTTTTACCAGCATGCTAACTGGGGAAAGCCAATTAAACCTTCTACTATTTTGTCATCCTTATCCAGAACAAATTTATGACCACCTTTTGAATAAGTGGTGTTTACATGCCCCAAATAACAGTTACATGAAATTTCATGAGTGATGGTACACAACTTATTATTATTGCAAAGTTCTACTAATTTATATCACCTTTAAGTACAGATGAAATAGTTTGTGTGACTACCAAGAACACTTTTCATGGCAATACAGTGCAATCTTACCTTCCTGTGCTTTGCCAGTAGAGCACCATCAGGCCCAAAGACAGTGCAGGTATTGTAGAGCTTCCCACCATCCTCTTCTGGAATGGATCCTTTGTAAAGAGGAGAACAGAGATTTCCCCCTCTGTATTACTGATGGAATTTGGATCCAATGGCAGTAATAGACACTGCCCATTTCCCCCCAGTGAGATGTCACTAAGAGTAAACTACCTCCAATGAGATATATGCTGCACTCCTTTGCAACTTCTGACAGCTTTTGTGTTGATTCCCCAGGGATCTTCTCTGCATACTCCTTGAAGTATTGGGTTCCATATGGAGAATTAAAGCATTCCTGGAATTAGGTGGAAAAAAAGGCTAAAATCCAGTAACACCACTACAATGAGATGTACCTAACTTTTCAAACTCCTCTCTAACCATGTTCTGAAACAACCTTTGGCTACAGGAGTTTAGTTTATAGGAGCTTAATTTTTCTTAATTTTTAAAAGCATATCTGCAAAAGCATGCACTTCTCAAAATTACTTATTGTTTTGCTAAAACAATCCTTTAAACACTATTTCCTCACAACTGAACAGTGTCCTCCACCTTAGGCCCTAGTTAAAGATTTGCCATCCCTCAGAACCAGGCATGTAATCTTTACAGTGTCAGATCAACAGAGTAGTTTAGATGCCTAAGATAGGCAGGCTAGTGGTGTTTGAGATCCCAAGATATGAGGAGCTTTCACTCTGCCTTACATTTCCAGCTCTGTGAGGATGTGAGACACCCCACCCAACACTTCTTTGTCCTCTGAAGGTGGAGACCTGGAGGCCTCAGGCTATCAAACTGTGGCAGCAACTTCTCTTCTCTGAGAAAGGGACTCCCAGCCCAGACACCTCCATTGTTCCCTTTGCCCATCAGAAGTGCCAAACACACCCCCACACCCGAAAAGAAAAAGAGTGGAAAAAATCTAGCTGTGATTTAGCACAAAGAACATTCCTGCTTTATCTGCTCAAGCAAAGTTCTTAACAACTGAGGTAGGTTCCACTGAAGTGGCATGAATGAACCCAGGCTGGAAAGGGTTTTTTCCCTTATACAGGCACAAGGCCAGCAAGTACCAGCTAACCCACAGCACAATCTGCAGATGGAAGAAGCAGGAAGGAAAATCTGCAGGCTGTCAAAATGAGCTTGCCAGGCTTTTGAAATCTGGGCTGAACTTCCAAGAAGTGAAAGCAAAGCCAGCTGCCTCCGTCTTTTTTCAATGTGTGTTACTTTTCTTTATATAAAGTTATTAAAATAAACAATGAACCCCTAAAGAAACAAAACAGAGGAAACACAGTATTTCATGCCCATGCCCTAATGTCAATGCAAAATGTATCTCCCAAAACTCTGTGAAATGCCTTGCCCATGTTTGACACCTTGTATTCTAAAAGCATAAATCATGGTTGGCAAAGGGAGTATCTCAGCTAAATAAGTCTGGAAAATTCAGTGTTTGTCCACATCATGAAACCAGTAAACAAGAGGTATTCTCCACAGAGGGGCCCAGGGAGAACACTGAATGGTCACGTCTGCAACACAAGAACCATGTGAGCACAGAGTGGTGGAAGGTTGCTCAATGCTTCCCCCACAACAGCAGGAGAGAAAACATTCTGTGTGCAAAACTGAGACAAAGTTCACACAGACAAACTTTGCACTCCTGTGTCAGACACTGCAGGGTGCAGGAGTAACACAAGTACTCCACAAAGGGAGGAGAGAAGCTCAGAGCAGCACTACCCTGGGAAGCACACCCTTTGTGTGAAAATGCAGTAAAGTAATTATGGCTGAAGTTCAAAAAATAAGTCAGAAGTGACTGCCCACTTTAAGTGGATATTTATGATTCTACACATGGAAGTCACAAGAGAAATATGTCTTAATCATAATTCAGCAGAAATGATATGCTAGAAATGTATTTTAGGTCTATTTTGTTTCTCATGTACCTGGAATGCTTCCAGCAAAGAGAGTTACTGTGTACCATCTTTCACCTTCATGTCAACATTTTTTAGCTGAAAATTGTCTTTTTCTACACTTCTTCAGCAAAGATTCAAACTACAAAGATTCAAATTCAGAATACATCCATGATACCATTGCCTAGGATCTAAACCAGCAAAAACTTCACCAGAATCTTATACTACAAAAATGACCAACCTATTTTTTCTTTCTCTTTTCATTCCCCACCTCTTAAGTGTGCTGCCAGATACAACCCCTGTGATTTTTCAGTTTTATTTTGAAGCTTCATACAGCATCTAAGCTGTCCAGGGAGGAAGAGGAATATATACTGCATTAATAACATTAGAAAGAGGTTTGAAGCATAAGGCCTAAGTAGGCCATGATCTTTACTCACAGGTAGAGCCACGAGTTTTGCTCCTTTAGCTGATGCTTCTCTCACCAGGCCACAGGCTCGTTGGAGATTATCAGATTTAACAGCAGATACATGCAGCTGGATAAGAGCAAGGCGGAAGGCTGATGGCAGAAAAGAAAAAAATTATTCATCAGAAGCCCCCAAGGAAACTCTTCCAAATTTGAATTCAGTAAGGAGCATTGAAGAAAACAGATGAGTTTATATATAAACATATGCACAAACCACTACCAACTCATTCTGCAGCCTGTGTCTCTTAACACAGGGGGAGCACTGAAACCCAGCATTGCCAACGGGAGCCATGCATGGCCACCACCCTGCAAATCCCACAAAGCTCCTGTGCCAGCTGCTTCCCACTGCATGTTCCAGGGGAAGGGGCCATGCTAAAGAAAGGGAGAGCACAGGTCCCCCCAGCCCCTCCTTCCCAGGCTGCTCCCCACTGTGGGAGCCTCTTGTTGCACAGGTCACCTAAAATGTCACTACCACACCAAAGGACTAGATAATCCCAAAAGCACTAAATAAAGGAAATGTTTGCTTTCATCCCTCAATTCACACCTAGTCTGGGAAATGGCTATAAAAACCAAGAAAGGTTAATATCTTTCCTTATCTTTTCTTAGCAAACTGGTTTCTGCCCAAGTTGCAAGTGTTATCAACAGCTTCTACTCCCACTAAGCAGGATATACACTTGCAGGCTCTCCAAGCAGCCAGGTCTTGTGCACACTCCTTGGACTTCCTTCCAGTAACCTCCGAGTACCCTTGGTTGTAGGGAAACACACCCTGAGTAGGTAGAATTGTTTCCTTTAAAACAAACACCAACCAACCAACCAATCTTCTCTGGCTTCATAAAAAAAAGTATCCCAGTTTCATAGCACCTCTCCTGTCTGGAAAACTCCCCCATCATACAGTCAAATATCACAATAAGAAAATGACAAAGCTGGAAATAACACAGTCCCAGTGATCAGGGAATCTGGAAAAGCTGATTCAAGTGAAGATGAGACTGGGTCAGGAGCAGTCAAGATACAACTTTTTTCCTACTTAATTCTCACTTCAGTAGCTAAGCAGCTTATTTCTAGAGGCTAAGCAAATGATTAACTGTTCCCTTTGCCATTCCTCATGTGAGAGACTTTTACTGTTGGCTCTACTGAGCAAACAAAGTTTATCTGGTATTCTGAACAGATGTAGCCATAGATCCATATCCACCGAGATAATCATGCTAGGGATCTGACAAAAACTTCCCAGTGTTTGTGGAGTGTGTTTTAGTTCAGACAAGTTGGCCACTTAGATTTACATTTCAGTACAAAAGAAAAAAAAAAAGGCACCAGGAAAACAAACCCCATAATGTTTAAAACAAGGAAACATAAGTAAGGTAATTAATATTATTTTCAGATATATAACTGTAACATTATATGCCTCAGGTTTGGTGTTTGATAAGGTGCGAAACTGAAGCTCAGCCACAACAGAACACATGTATTTAAAACTGTACCACAGTTTCGTTCACAAACACTCAGATGTGGACGCCACAGAAATGCAGAGAAATGTGCAGCAGTGCTGTAGAGACCTCTGCTCCCAGCCTTGACCAGCTGTCTCAAAAACTTCTTCAAAAGCAATTCCCAGGACAAGCTTAACGCAACATAGGCCACAACCAGGTAAAAGCGCATCGGAGTAAAACAATGCTTCACACTGGTAGCACTACATCACAAAACATGCTTTTGTTGTTTGTTTTAAAGCCCCGGAGCGAAGCACGCCCGGTTTGTTCGCATTTCTGGCGGAGCTGAGCCCTGCAGGGCGGGCGCTGTATCCCGGTCCGTGCCCAGCCCAGCGCCAGCGCAGCTCCCTTCTCCCTGCGCCGCTCCCAGGCCGTGCCAGCGCCCGGCACCGAGGCCTCTCCCGCTCTCCCCGGGGCCGGGGGCTCCGGGGAGGCGCGGGGCAGCGGGCACAGCGCCCCGTGGAGCCTCCCCCGGCCGGGAGGGGCAGGAGAGGGACGGGAAGGGCTCCCACTCACAGGCCATTGCNCCGCCCCGAGCGGCGAAGGGCGGCGATGAGGCACCGCCGGCCTGCCCGGCCTGCAGCGACAGCGGAGCTCCCACAGCTCCCGCCGTGCCCAGAGCCTCTCTGCCCTGCCCTGCCCTGCGCAACAACCCCCGGCAGCCTTAAGTGTGCCAAGGGCTCTTCCCAAGGCACCTGTACTGGTAACTCGTTCACCTGGGACATCCCCGTCCTTTTTTACAAGAACAGCATCTCCCAAGGTACAAACACCTCCACAGAAGTGGAGCAGTGTCCAGTCCTGGGCTCCTCCCTACCAGAAAGACAAGGAGCTACTAGAGAGGGTGCAGTGGAGGCTACAAAGATGATTTGGGGTCTGGAGCATCTCTCGTATGAGGAGAGTCTGTGTGAGCTGGGCCTGTTCAGTCCAGAGAAGGGAAGGCTGAGCGGGGATCTCGTAAGTGCATATAAACATCTCTCATGTATTTGTCAAGAGAGTGGTGCCAGACTAATTTCAGTGGTGCCCAGTGACAGGATAAGCAACAATGGCCATAAACTAAAACACAAAGTTTCACCTCAACATGAGGAGGAACTTCCTTACACTGAGGGTGGCAGAGCACTGAACAGGCTGCCCAGTGAAGTCTCCCCTTCTGGAGACATTCCAAACTCACCTGGACAAGTTCCTGTGTCACCTGCTCTAGGTGACCCTGCCTTGGCAGGGAACTTGGACTAGATGAGCTCCAGAGGTCCTGTCCCACACTGCCAATTCTGTGAAACCAACACACTAAGTACCATGCTGCTCTTCCTTGGCTTTAAACACCAAGGGCTCCTCTTTACTCAGCACAAAACATTGCTGTCTCATGTACATATTTCCCAGCCTTGGGCTTTTTAGAAGCATGTTTATAGAATTGTAGAGTTATGTTGTGTAGCCATATTATCACACACAAGAGTATATCTGTAAGCTGAAAGCACATAACAGCAGAATGGGGAAAGATAAAATGGGTGACCCAGGGTGATCAGTCCCTTACACACCTTCCCTTTCAGGAAACACGCAGAGAGATAAAGGATAGGAAGTGCATAACCACTGCAAAATACACAGCCATGACTGTGTGCAACAATTACAAACCTTCCTTCAACCAGAGAATTGTTCAGCCAGTCCCTTGGGGCAGTAAAGGGAACCATTCATGCCAAAGGATGGCAGGACAGACAATGAAGCCGTTAGCAGGCCTCCCTCCTTTTTATACATGTCCATAGTGGTAGAAAGCATATGATTTTTAAGTTTTTTTCCCCCCAAACATCACACTTTGCAGGGCTCCAGGTGCAAAGAACAGCTGTCTCCCAACTTCTTCCCATATAAGAAAAAGAATAAAAAATTAGGTTGTATAATCCCTTCAAGATGCAAAGCACATCCAAATATCCAGTTTCCCATTGGTCAGAGAGATAAAGTGTATTTTTCAAGTTTCCAAGCAAAAGTATCTGAAAGCACTAAGTATTCCCAGCAGAACAAGTTACATAGTAACTTCTCCTTCCCTAAAGGGGAAATTTTCACACATTCAGGAAGGAAGAAAAAGATACAATCACAGGTAAGACCCATGTGTTAGGGCTAACAGGAAAAGGCAACTTTAAAAACTGCAACTCTGCAATCATCAGTATTTTTGGTGGGTAATACATGTAAAGTTCTTTACAAATTCCCATACAAATCAGAACTTAAGTGAATTTGTGAGATGAGTGAAGCACAGAAGCACCAACTCTTACTGTGACACAAAGGTAAGAGCTTTCATTTGGCAGGGAAGTGTACTCCAAGACTTTCTTTCCGACTCCAGACCTCATTTCTATCACTCCTGCATCATAACAACTGTCACCTTGTATTCAACAATATAGACAGGGGTGCATGCAGAATAAAACAAGAGCCAACACATCTCTAGCAAATACATTTTAAAAAAATCCTTGAAGCTAAAATGGACAGGAAGTAGCATACCAACCTTTTTGATTTTCCTTTTCAAAATATGTCATTGCAGCACTATAATTGGAATTTCTGCTTAGTAATACAAGTTTTATAACAAAAATAGTAACTATGGGTATGTACACTATAAGGCAAAAGTGGCCCTTAGACTGTAGGTAGAGACACACCAGAACTTGAAATTATTCATAGTTTGGGCTGAGCTTTTTCAGATGAGAGGTATATTGATAACTTGTACATTGCCTTAAATTTTACAAATAATTAGCCTTGAAATGGCTCAGATTGTATTTTCTACAGAGAAGGGCTTTAAGAACTGACTTCCTGTTGCTTTACTTGCTGTAGATCTCCAAGGCCTGCTGTATTTGCTATCCTCATAGTGAAGCACACACATTAGCCGCGTTCCACATTTAATACTGAAACACACGTCTTTAACAACTGAGTGTCATTCACTTTTCCCTCTCCTGACCAGGAGAAATATGTTGTATCATTCTGTCAACACTTTCATAATAAAAATATGATGCTGAGAAGTCTGGAATTTATTGCAGAAACCTTTTCTATAACTTGATTATTTCTTAATTCACTTTGACCTTTCTGTGAATGCTCACCCAGAAGTCCTTAATGAAATTAACTTAAATTCTGAAATACTTACACTAAGAGGTCACTGGTGGTAGCTCCCTATGATCCATAATCAGCTTCTTCCACACCAAAAAACAAATTCACTTCCATTTACAAAACACCTTTAGGAAAAACTTTTAATTGATTCAGAGAATTTACACAGTATTCAACTAAATGACTTCTGACAGAACAAGTTATGTTCAAATTGTACTGGTTTATTTACAACTGTACTTTATAAACAGTAGCACAAACATCTTTACATGAAAAAATCTTGTTGCTGAAGTAGGCACAGAGTCAGAGACTCTTGAGGATATTTTCAGAAGGGATTAGGAAGAGGAAAATGTAATACAACAGCTGCTGGGCAAAACTATAAATACATGAGCATTGGCCCAGGTGCAATTTCATGCAAATATTTTCAACAGTTCAAGTTCTATTGGTGTTTACTCAGATAGTAAGAAGGAAAAAAATGTTATTAGTTCCAGAATTAAGGTGCCCTAGCTTGATTCCTAGTAAAATAACTTAGAATAAATGTTTTTTATAAAGGTCAGTTTAACTTATTTCACCTTCTGATGAAGTACCAAATCATAGACTTTGATTCAAGTACTCAGAAGATTTCATGCAGCAAAGCTAATCCCCATTATCTTTATTTCACAGTTTTTTGTGATTTCTCATCAGTCTACAAAGATGCTCTGCCTTGTCCATGAGAACATTCCTGTACTGAGCTTTGAACAACAGAACCATTCTTGAACAAATGGAAAGCTTACGATGGGCAATCATACAGTTGCCATCTCCCAAATATTTACTAATACAGAAGTTGTTACTCAAAATAATATAAACAAATGCTTGGATCAATGAAGGCAACTGGTTAAGAATACATTTATCACAGGTATTTACATTTACCTTTAGCACTGGAATTTCTTCCCTGGTTTTCTGTGCATTCATCTTCTTGCTGGACACACCTTTGGTCAGAGTGTACTCACTTTTGTCGTAAATGAAGGGTTTTAAACATCTAAATTTCTTAGACATTTTGTTTCTGAGGAGCAAGGCAACTTGTTTTCAGTTGTCATATTCTATCATGAAATATGCATTTCAATGCACACACTCATCTTTACAAGGGAAACAGCCTCAACCTATGAAATGTAAAATTCTGCGTAATTTAAAAAAATCACAACCGTTTAGAAGAAACTGTAGTTAATTTCAGTATTTAAAAATAATCCTTACCACCAATTCCAGTTATTTAGCCTAGCAGCTGGTAAGATTTTAAAAAAAAACTTAATTTTACAAATTGCTTGTATTTTTTTCATGTATCTGCAGCCCAAACTGGACTTAACCAAAAGAGTGTTTTTCAGATTTGTATCTGCAGTGCTCAAAACTCTAAATTTTTAATTAGCCTCTGATAGTACCTGGTAGGCAAAATCAAATTTCTAGACTGTAGGCAATGGAGACATTTTATTTGCAAGAGATAATAGTTTAAAAACCATTGTGTTTTCAACTGCTTCTCGCAGTCCTTCATTGCTTTAACACACTTAACGTGAACCCAGCTGAATCTGCTCTTGCAAAGACACAGATCACTCCCATTAAGGCTGCATTAAAATGAAACAAACTGACCTTTATAATAAACACTTCTCCAAAATAAAAAAAAATATTATAATTAAAAAATACTAAACAAAAATCCTGTTCAGAAATGGATAATAATTTACCCTATCTTAAGCCTGCTACTCAGGCACTCCCACCAGCAAACCGAAAACTCTTAAGTTAGTACTCAGTTGGGAAACAGTCAGCTTGAGTCCACATACAGTATCTTGGCTGCTGCTTCTTTATAAAGTGGTCTCTACAAAGTCTTTAGTTATGAACTCTCCAAGGCATCCAATACTTTCATGATCTGTTGTTTTATGGCTTTGGTAGCATCACCTGCATTTGGAATCAAATACCTTAAAAAAATAGAAAAAGCCATCATTAATTCACTATAAAATTTTTGAGTATAAATTCCATAATTCTTTTCATTCTTCCTCTGTCTAGGAGGAAGGGAAGAGGGGAATATATTAAAATGGAAAAATACTAAGAAAATAGCATTTAATTTCTGATTATACTATGCTATGAAAGTTCCTCTTTGTGAACTTAGAACTGTTGAGGAGTACTTCACAGGCCATCTTAGAAAGAAAAATTGACCATGGGATTCAAGATCTCTACAGATAGCACTGTCTGACTGAAGTGAAGCAGTCCTTGCTTAGCTTTTGGATTGTGGTATTTTGTTTTTTGTGGTTTTTATTTTTTTAATTCTTATAGATAGCTCGAGATCAATCTGCTGCAGTCCACAATGAGGTGATGAAGTAATTCAACCAGCAGTAAAGTTTTCTGCAAAACTTTAATTTTTCTTTGTGATTCACTACAGACCTAAGCAGCCAACAGGCACAGAACATTCCTAGTTAGGTAGGAAACTCATCTCCCCTCTCCTGTGAAAACAGAGCATCCACTGCACACAGTTCTCTCCAAGGAAGAGGATGAGAAAACCCCCAGCTGGGATCAGCAGCCTTCTTAAAACAGTGCCAAGAAACAGCAGGCTACACCAGTGAAAAAAAGCCTGATACGCTGCTCCATCTGACCCCTTCCCTCTCTTAAGCATGCAAATACTGAGCATGGCAACATGTAACTTCCAGGAATCAGGTTTCAGGGAATCATAGTTTTGAGTTCAGGCTTCTGGACTCCATGCACAATGTGCAGAGAATGAGAGTCAGATGCCAAAAAAGCAAACAAAAAAATCCACAGAAGAATGACCATACTCTTAAATCCCACTCTTCACAAATCCATAGTTTTGCTGCAGAGAACTGTCCACTTCATTTTTATTTAAGACCTATTACAAAAAGAAAACACTTGCACACATCCCATCCCCAATAACTGTAGTTGCAGTTCCTCTCTTCTGGGTCTCATTAGCACTTACCATTTTGCTGGCAAATCTTTTTTCCTAGGTCATATCTGAATTATGTATTCCTAAATAAAAAACTATGACTTTTGAACTCAATTCTGGGAATTACAGCACACCTCTGATCTCCAGTACAGCATCCTGGATATCATTATCTCTGCTACTGAGATGGCTTACCTTTCAACTGCCAGGATTTCTATGCCTGAAGTATTGCTATTTCCATACTTAAAGGTGATCAGTTCTGGGTGTTTCTTCTTGGATGTGATTTTGACTACAGAGTTGAGTGCCTGTCGAGACTGTATGTAAGCCAGTCCCTTTCGTGATGGAATCTCCCTCAAACAGTACATATGAGTTGCTGTTACTAGGAGATGACTTGAAAGAAAAGAAAAATACAAATTACTTTTGTTAACAAATGAAATATCAGCTATTTAGAAAGTTAAATTCCATGAATTCCATGCACAATTACTATTCTATAACACTGCAAATACAAGAATGCAAATACAAGTAACATTTTGTTCTAGGTTGTTTCATACTTTCATTTCCTAGTTTAACATAAAGGATAAATTAAGTGACCAAAACATCTTTTTTTTTAATGTATATCAAGATGGATGTCTTCATTGAATTTAGGAATAATCTCAGTACCTGGGAAACATATGTCCATTTTCTTTTACTTCATTACATGGAAAGTTGTACTTCACATCAGGTTTATTTATCCACGTTTGGATGTTGACGACCTCTTTTCGATCATCATCCGACATTGAGGAGCTATCAATTTCGTCTGTTTTGAAAGAAGGAGGTAAAAATGTTAAAAAAAAAAGAGAAGTATTTTCACACTCATCAGCCAACTTTTTGATTCACGTGAACCCCCTGTAGCTACACTAGTTCAAAACAAGTGTACCTAACCATACAGAATTATTGAGAGGGAAGAAAGAAAAAGACATATCTGGTATTTCTCTCTTAATTTTCTCTCAACAAACAACTACTTTTAGGTCAGGGGGTATCTTAGGCTGATCTGATTTCTCCATTCAGTAAAGTTTCATGGATTTCTTCCACGTGGACTTGTCCAGACTTTCCTTGAAGCCACATAAACCCTTTGCATTCAAAGCAGCAATATCTTTTGGCAAGGAGTACCAAAACCAAGCCAACTACAGTCCAGGAGAGTCTCTTCTTGTGGCTTCTAGTTTCTTTTACAAGAAGAAATGAACACCTGTTGATCCCTTTCATGGCCAGACATTATTTTTGTGGATCACTTTCCCTCCCTTAAATTGCCTCTTTCACATAACAAAACTTCTAACATTCAGCTGTGCCTTTTGGCAAAGTAATATCACATCTTTCCTCACCCTTCTTACTCCTCTCTGAACCTTCTCCTGTTCAAACATTGTTTCTGACATCAAGGGCAGCAGACACACAATATTTAATGTGTGGGTGAATCATGGATTCCAAGCATTTGGTTTGCTTTTCTGACTGCTAGGAACTGCTTAGTTATTATAAACCCTCTGCTGCTGGACATAGACAAATCATTCCATCACAACCAGATCTGAAAGTAGAAGTGGTTGGGGTTTTTCAAATGTCTTTCTTGCATTAAATTCATACTGAATTTCATGTGCCATTTTATTACCCAGTCATCAGATTAGCAAGAGACTCAGTCTGTCCTTACTATCTCAAATAACCTTGGATCATTAGCAAAAATTGTTGTCTTTGGCTTCACATCCTTTTTTCAGGACATTTGAGAACACATTTCAACCCCTTATTTTCAGCACACACCTCTGTGAAACACTCAAAACTCCTGTATGTGCTATTACTTAGTTGCCAAATACTGTTTTGATGTCTAAAGATGGTGATTATGTTTACATAGTAATTCTGGTGCTACATTAGAAGAATTTAGGTCATCTAGTTATCTAATACAATCAACTATATTAACTCCATACAAATTACTCCCAGAAATAACTCAGGACAGCTCTTTAAAGAGCCTTTTTCAAAGGCAGTTCTCTACATTTTGTTAAACTAATTACTTCAATGCATTTCAGAATTTGAAACACACTTTGGAAAGCATTTTCACTGAAAAATACATTATGGAATTGAAGCAAATGGAACAATAATCCACCCTCATGTCACAGAATGGCTAAGGATAGAAGGGATCTCTGGAAGTCACCTGGCCCAACCCCCCTGCTCAAGCAGATACACCTAGAGCAGGCTGCAGTAATTACAGGTGACTGCTATAACTTACTACAGAAAAAATCCAAACACTACAACTTCACAAAACCAATTATACAGAAACAGATTCACTTTTTTCACTCTTCTGTATCAAAATTATATATATTTTATTTCATATCTGTTGGCTTTGCTTACTCAAATTGTTCTGATTCTGCTTACCAAATGTAACAGTGCTTTTAAAAGCAAGTATTAAATACAACTCCACAAACAACCATTACTGAAAACGTGTTCTAGACAATCTGCCTTTCTGAAACTACACAGACTTTGCCAGACACTATTATGGATGCTCAAAGAACTGTGCAACTAATTACATGGCATTTGAAGAAAAATCTTGTGAGCATTAAAGCTTCCACCTGATAATTTCACTTAGTGCCTTCAAAATTTTTATTGCAAATGATGTTCAACTGTTTGTCATCCATATTATTTAAATCTGTGACTCTCACTTATCTTCCTGAATTATTCCTTTTGCATGGCAAAGATTCTCAGACTATTTACTTGTTTCTCCCACAGAAGCCAAATATTCCTTTTGGCCACATAAGAGTTATTTGTGAGGTGATGACTGGGAGAAGGCTAAAACTACCAGAGCAAAACCAGGGCAGCAGTAGGGCTGCACCATTCCAGTGTTAGAACTGCTCTCAAAAAAGCCTCCAAACAAACCTTTTTGAAATGTGTGGTGCTCTAGTTTTGCCTGTAGAATTTCAACTAGATTAAAAAAAATTAAATAAAAAATGACTTTTTTTCTACAGCAATCTGCATGCATATCAAGAGATGAATCCACTATTAATAGATTCAGTGCTGAAAAGCAGAGTCTGAAACACTGGAGAGGTATGCACACATCAGCCATTTAAAGCCTTGCTCCAACTATATTTCAGAAATTCAGATCATTACACTAACTGACAACACTACACATTTAACCTGAGATACATCAGCCAGACTAGGTCTTTTACATTTTGCTTACTGCTGTGAGTAATAAAGGCACAATTGCCAGTTGCCATGTACAAGATCAGTGTAGAAAAAGATCTTTACCACAGAACTAATGAGTGAGACAAAAGATCCACTGTATCTGCTTATTTCAATGTCTTCCTGTTGGCTGTTTGGTGCCTACCACAAATTATTTTTTATTTAATCTGCTACCATATATTTGAAGAGGGCTGGTCCTAGGCATCATCATAACACACATGAACAGCAATAACACACAAGTATCATACTGCAAGACAAAGATTTAAGAAACACTCTTTGATTTTGTCCAACTTAATAATTTTGTCTAAATAAGCTTATCTAGGTAAGAGGAAAATCTACTGTACCAGTATCATACTCTTCTTCATCTCCAATGCTGAATACTGGCTTCACACCACGGTAGGGTTTTCCCACTCTGTCACTGCTGCTGACATGTCTGTTGGCGATGAAAGGGGTAGGAGAGGGCACGGGACAGGAGAAGAAAAGTAACTTTCAAACTGATGGTCTGAGTTCCACAGTAACATATTAGCAAAATGTAAACACAACTGTGTGACACAGAAGGACAAGAGACTTTCATGAAGCTGCCTGCAAGGAAAGTGGGAGTGACCCATCAAGCAACCTGGTTAGTGAAAGCACACAGCTCAGTTGCTTTGTGAGGCTGACTGTTGGAATAAAGAAAGTAGACAGAAATGCTGTTTTGTTTTAAACACCCCCCAACTTGTGCTCAGCTTCTCAAATGGCAACATACATTAGAGACCTGAAAACTGGCAACACGCTAAGTTTCTAGCACAAAACTAAAACATATCTGGACAGTCAGGGAATGTCTGGCAGTTAATTTTTTTGGTTAATTCCTCAAAAGATAACAAAATGCCCTAAGAATTACAGAGTGGGGTTATTACAAACCATCCACTGGTAGTCTAAACCCTGACTTCCTGTTTATTTCTCCCAGCTTGAGTCAAATCTTGAAATATTTGCTCAAACAATTCCTACTGCTACGATCCCAGCATCATCGTGATATTGATGTCAAAAATCACAAATTGTTTCTACATATCATATCAAACAACACAAACACAACTGAGTCTTAATGTGTAACAGTAAGATTGCAAATCCTGAGATACTTTAAACCTCCAGCTCAGAACGCTGTGATTACATGGTCACAGCTGAATTTTAAGTTCTTGCCCCTTGAAAAATATGAGAAAAACCTGAAAGTTCAGAAAGCAACAATACAGGCAAATTCTAAAAAACCCAAACAGTTCATAATTTTAGCCTTTAGAAGTGGCAGTTCTTAGCAGTTTTAAAAAACTCAAAACAAAACCAAAAACCTTGCCTTTCCCTTTCCTCTAGTTCAATAACCTCCTTCCCCACACTGTTTGTTTCCTACCAACTCTAAGCCTTGGTCCCTGTTTTAAGTACATGCAAAACTCCAGTTTAAATGTTACTGTAGAACCAAGTTGGACAGGGAACAGGTTTAGTAACAGGTAAATTAATATTACTACTTAGGGATATCTGAAGGTAGAATTGAAAGTTAGAAAAGAAAACATTTCCTATGGGTAAAATTTACTAATATAAACAAAATAAGGAAAAGCTAAAAAACCCAAACAAACAGAAATGTGGTCTACAATGGCACAAAAATAAACATACAATAACATGCTCATTAGTGTTAAAGACAATAAGCATCAATGACACTGACAATTCAAGAGGGCAGTGCTTCCATATGGAGGCTTTTGTAAATATGCTTTAGTAATGTATAACCAATTAAGAAGCAGCACATTTAATCAATGTACAATTGAATTATACCCACGATCTAAGAGCAGACCTCATTGATGTTATCAAGTGAAGTTAGTCAGGACCAGAGA
Organism: Cisticola juncidis; assembly: GCA_013400215.1. Classification (NCBI taxonomy): domain Eukaryota; kingdom Metazoa; phylum Chordata; class Aves; order Passeriformes; family Cisticolidae; genus Cisticola; species Cisticola juncidis. Next base: position 519,510 of record VXBR01001476.1, read on the forward strand.
GTAATAAGAGAGTAAAAAGCTACTTTATAAAAGCCTGGTAACATCTTAAACTAGAAATTGATTCCTTTTAACCCATTTACATGAAAGGCCATCATTACAATGAATGAATTGAATGCAATTCATTACAAATTGAATGCAATGTTCTTTGGTGGCAAACCTGCCAAGTGAAACATCCTGGTGATAAACACAAAGTAGACCTAGCTGAATGGGTAAATGCCATTCTAGGTTTTTAAGAACTGTAATTTTAAGAAAATACTCTAGGGACATACAGTGTGAGCTAATTTATTATTGCATCTACCAATGAAAGAAGATGTGCAATAGGAGTGAAAGGAATAAGCAAAATAACCAAAGTAAAACCTCAATATATCAAGACTTCTTGGTTACAAGTACAGATTCATGCATCTCTGAGTTATCAAAAAGTCACTATGTACTTAATTTGGTATTTTAGCATCTTCTTAGTATATTGTAGAAACAGATCAAAAAAATGTGGGGTACAATCCCCATGATCTTTAGTATGTCTAAATTAACAACATGTACTATGTGTTATTGGGCCATTCTCATTGTTCTTTTACAGAATACTGGTTAGCACTACTAGTGATTTTGCTCACATAAACAACACCTTTCTGTGATGCTTTTGGGTGAATCCCAGCTCAAATTAAGGGCAAACTACTTGAAAGAAAAATTAGTAAAAAATCCTTCAAAACCCACTTTTAAAATTTTCAATAATCCATCCAGCATTAATCTTCATGCATTTCAGTGTGAGATGGTCAAAAGCTACAGAACTCTTAAAGTATAACCAAAATTCCAAAGCGATTATGCATGAGCTGCTCTTCAATTATCACAAGGAATTTTATAAAAACTCAATTTACAATTTTTTATTTCTGAAATAATTACAAGACACTGTATGTGAGGCAAATGTGAAGGGCCTCCACATTTGCATGAAATGCAGTAGTTATGTGAACAAGATGAGTTAGAATTGCAAAGCATATTTACTTATAACTTTTCCCAGTAATGAGCATGCCTGTTTCTTTCAGTGTGTTCTATCACTATGTGATAAGAAACATAAAAATTTGAGACTTCCAGACAGAATTTCCATATGGGTTCCCTGTCATATCTAAGTATTGATGATTTTTTATGAGAAGTTTACTATTCATACTTATAGTCTCTCTTGTTAAAGCCTTAAGCCATAATTTGTTCAGCAATTGCTTCTGGTGTCTTGTACTAGTACAGGTTATTAATAAAATGTATATAGAAAATGACAGATTAAAAAAAAAACAACATAAAAAGCAATAGTAAGGAGACAACAGAAATAACACAGCAGAAACTATGAGAAGAAAGCACTGCCAATACATTCTTTTTCTTTCTTTAGTCTCTTGACCAGTGCTTGTAAAAAGCAATAGTTTAAATATATTTCAAAAAATTAAATTAATATCAAAATACTTAAGCAATCTTGTCAGTGTAACCAATGCTTACAAACATTGTGATGCCATGCTAAATACAAGAAAGGTGGTTTTAGTCAGACTGCTTAATTATCAAGCTTACCGCTCCATGCTTGCTCTGTCTGGCCAGGAAATATTGAAAGGTATTCTACAGTACATTGGGGCAGAGGACAGAACAAAAGAATTAAAAAAATGTAAAGGAAAAACCTAGATAAATAGCTGAAATTATCTATATTGGAAATGTATCTTCTTCAAGGAGGATGCTTGTAAATAAAACCAAGGCTTCATGAAAGCTGGACACAAGGTAGAAAAATATTTGCAAAAAAAAATCTACAAAAAGATGCATTTCCTATGCTCCCTCTGCCTTACATGTAAGCATTGATTTCACAGCATGGCTTGGGGTGGAAGGGACCCCAAAGACTGCCTTGTTCCACACCCTGCCCTGCACAGGGACACCTCACACCAGACCACACTGCTTAAAGCTCCATCCAGCCTGGCCTTGAGCACTGCCAGGGATGGCGCAGCCACAGCCAGGGCAACCTGTGCCAGCGCCTCACCACCCTCACTGTAAAGAATTTCATCCTATTAGCTAATCTAAATCTACTCTCTTTCAGTTTAAATCTCCACATTCATTCAGTTTAATTCTTCACACAGCAAAAGCTACTACCAAACACTATTTAAGAATTTTTTCCACTAATTGTGAAATAAAAGTAATAATAATAATTTAGAAAAACATTTCTCAGCACAACAAGAAGGAATGATTTGAGGTACAAGACTATTAAAAACTTCTCTCCATTTGATATTTTAAATTCTGCTATCAAGCAAATGCTAGGTCTCTGAGGTTCCTGAATGCCAGTGTCTTGGAATTCAACATACCAATTCAAAGGCTGGAATTTAAAGAACTACAACAAGAGTTTCATTTAAAGGTGGACAGATGAAAGTTGCTATTCCAGTATTTAGATAAAACAAGTATTTGGAATGATGACTTCCACATTTGAAAGTGTTCTGCAATCTACTTGTACATTCTCATTCCTTGCTGTACCTGAAGACACAAAAACCAAAAGCAGCCTTAAAAAGGACTTGAAAAAAAGCAAGATCTTTAAAAGAGATAAACTCCATTTGGCAAGATGCAGCAGTGAAAGAAACCAAACCAAACCAAAACCAACCAACCAAAAAAACTTATTCAGAATGCCGCTGTAATTATTTCGTTAGAGTCAGGATGGGGAGGAACTGAAATCATTGTTCACTTTTAGAATGAACACAAAATTTACACGTTATAAGAAGTGAAGTTAGATGACAAATACTAGATAGACATTCAAGGCAAGAGGAACCCACACTGGCCCTGCAATAAATACTAAGGAGCACAGTAGGTTCCCTGGATCATGATAAAATTGTGAGGAGGGCTTGGGCAGAAAATCAAAAAGCTGAATATGGAAGATAACTTTTTCCTAATTTGTCCAGTCTTCTCTCTCAGCCACATGAAATAGAAGTCACTTCTCTCAGGTAATGCACAGTGAGATATAAATGACGCACCTGTCCACTGGAGTAGATGTATTTTCAATAAAACTGATAACTTTCTCTTTCACATTCACAGATTTAGTCTTCAAAGCAACCGTCATTTTATTCACCAGCGACTTCACTCCTTTCCCATCACCTGAACCGTTAGGAGAATCTCCCTGTAAAAGTAACTCCTCTCAGGATTAAACATATAAAAGTATGTTATGTCATCTCAATGAATTTATTAAAAAGGAAACAGACTACAAAACAGCAATTTACTTTTTGGTACTCAGTAGAACCTTAATTACACAACTGTGTATTTCCTTAGAGTTCTATCAAATAACAGCTATTACATGTGACTGAGGAAAATATCATCCAATAAAGCAAGCTTGACAAACCACATTACTGAGCACTCTGCTATGGCTATCTAGACAAAGGAGTCCTATTAGTGATACATTGCATCTAAATTAAAAGCTTAATTCTACACATAATATATCAGCTGTGACCATAGTTTGAAATTAAACACAAGCGAAAACGGTCATGACGTGCAATAATGCATTTCACAGAACAGAATGAGGAACGTGAAGAAAAAAATCAGTACCTAGGGCTCCCATCCCACTGTAACACACTAAAATTTCACTTACATCAACAGAGCTGATGCTATTTCTTGAGCCTGAGGTACTAGCAATCCAGTGGCCATATCCATTTTCTGGTCCTTCCACATTGATATCTGCTAAGTGCTGTTGGAGGGCTGTTAAAAGGCCATCAAAAACACTCTGAATTACACTGGACTTAATCTGTTGATGAAAATATTGTATACACCCAAGACTAAGCAGTAACAATTTTTTCCTCTCAATTCAATAAAATAGATAAATTCAGCAATCGCTATAATAATCCCTATCTTTTCTTTCAGTAGTACAAAGGCATTAAGATAATCTATTAATCTACCTGATACACTACTTATTTTTGTAAACATTTAGAATACAGCAGCAATTAAAAAGAAATCACTGCTTTGACCTTGAAGACAACTCTTGCAACACCACACACATTGATTAAAAATGCCTCTATTGTCATACTGTAGCACAAATATCTCCACTGTTGCAGAGCCTGATTATTTCCATCAACATTAACTGCAGAATTACAAACTCCTGATTTAAGAAATTGTAACAGCAGTAAATTGTGAAGTTGCATCTTCATATGAATCTGCAATCTACAGTGGCTAAAAAGATCAAGAATGACAAGTTGGAAGAGGGAATTTCCCTAATTCCTGCATTGATTTTTCACCACTCAGAAATTTGGGTAAGCCCCAAGAGTGAACCACAACTGTGTAAGTCCACAGTGTTTACTTACACAAAACAAAAATCTGACAAATGAGCCCTAGTTGTTATTCATTTAGATGGTTTTTAGCAAAAGCCTCAAAAATACCAACAGTGTTAAGACATGAAGATTTTTCAAGTCAAAGTTCATTATTAATAAGCTTACCCATAAAGCCTCCTTTGGCAATGCTTACATACTCCTTATTTTTCTGCAACAGAAAACATAATTCTGATCAGAGCAAAAGCCTGTGGAATGAGATTGGCAAGTATGGTAATGAAACAGGGGTTAGTCTGTTTACCAAAAACTGTAAACTCAACTAATGCAAAAAGCAGTTCAGATTTTAAGTAGAAAATGTGTTACCATTCACCATCAATGACACATGCAGACACCCTTTACTCCAGCTGTTAAATCAATAGCAATTTAACTGTACCTGTAAGAAATGTGCTAACACCATGTTCATATACATATCTTCTTCCTCCCTGCCACTTCCCATGAAGCAGAGATGTTCCCCACCAGCTATGGAACCAGACTCAATAGATTGTTTTTGTGCTTCTAACAGGGATTTTACAGACTGTGCAAATTCTGATGGGTTTTGAAGCATCTGTGTAATGAACAAACAAAAAATGTTGTTTGACACCAAGATACTGTAACATAAGTTGTGAAAGGAGACAAACTTTGAGAGTGGTTACAATCTGAGCACAAGCGAGGCAACATCAGCACTGTGCAAGTCTCACACACCGAACCTGACAGAGACATCATGTTACACAAACACTGTGAATGCTCCTTTACTTCCTCACCCCACTTGCTCTCCCCAGGAAAGAAATACAGCTAACATTTGTTAGTTTATTTCTGAAGGCATCAAGTAATAATGGAACAACTCTTTGCAACTTTCATGTTGTGTGAATTTGGTGTAGAGCAGTGGGACTGGTTTTCACATTTACACATGCTTGGGAACCACACATTCAAACTTTGGGGATTCGAAACCCTTTAAACTACCTTGAATTTCTAGATGCCAGTAAAGTTTTCCTCTTGTTGCCTCCCCACTAAGCTTTTTCTCATTTACTTATCAAGAATTGGGAAAAGAAATTACATTGAGAGTGCAAGGAGGTATCTGTGATTCTTTGTACTCTCAAAAAGTTAAGGCTGGGATACATGAAGGCCTTTTATGTATGCAAAAACATGAGTTCTATATGAAAGAGGTGGAGAAACAAGGACCTTCTCAATACAGCTAAATTTTAACCTGTGTTTGTGGGGAAGGTACTTTAAACTCATGAGGGAATTTTGACCTGAAACTGGATTGGAGGGGGGCAGGGAGGGGCCAGAAGGGATTCTCATTATTTGTCTGTACAGTGGATGAAATGATGAAGGACAAAGTCACAAGTACACAACCTAGCCATCAGTAAGTAAGGCTGAATTTTAACTGAGGTTTCCCTAGAGATAAAGGCTGATGCTTTATTTCACAGGTCTTAAATCTCACTCCTTCCTCTAACTATAAATGAGATGGATTCCAAAGTGTTTTCTTTCCCCATTGTCACTCCTTACAATAATTTTTGTAATATTATATATATATGTATATAAATTATTTGGGAATATAAAATGCACTGAAATTACATTAATGACTTTCCATCACAAAGATTTTTCTCTGTAATATTTTCGTAGCATTGAACTTTTAAAAACAAGGATGAACCTGATGACATTCATCCATCATTAATTCCAATATACAATTTAAATACATATGAACTGATCACATCTAATTTAAGACTTGTTTGCATGGACTCCTTTTTCTTATACTATCTGCTATTTGTACTACTTAATAATTTTAAATGCTTATTTCTACTTCACTGAATATGACATTCAAGTAAGGCTAGCAGAACACTCACTTAAGACAGGGGAAGTTTTTTCCTAAATGATTTTTGATCTAGGTTAAAAACCACACTGTATCAAAGAGTCATTCAGGTTGGAAAAGACCCTTGTCATCGAGTCCAACCATGAACCTCACCCTGCCAACTCTCCACTGCCAAGCCACGGCCCCAAGTGCCACATCTACAAGTAATAAATACCTCCAGGGATGGTGACTCAACCCCTTCCCTGGGCAGCCTGTTCCAATGACTAACAACCCTTTCAGGGAAGAAATTTTCCTAATATCCAACCTAAACTTCCTCATGTGCAAGGTGAAGCCACTTCCTCTTGTCCTACTGCTCGTTACTTGGGAGAAGAGACTGACACCCATCTTGCTCCAACTCCTTCAGATATTTACAGAAAGCACTAAGGTCACCCTTCAGCCTCTTTTCTCTCCTATGTCATTACATTTAATATTATATTTACATATGAGCATATAATACTGAATAATGAATCATTTAATTAACGAGATAAAGATATTAGATGTAGGACTGAACTTAACTAAGGTATAAAAGTGTTTTGTGGTGTATATCCAAACAAATCATTCCATACAGCTTCCATAGACTGCTAAAGTAAAATAGTTGAGGGCTAATCTAGAAGTGATGAATACACTGCTGAAATGGAAGTGATTTTGGGGAGAAAAAAGGACAGAGAAAAATACAACAATTCAATTAAGAATTCATAATCAAACAGAAAGTACAAAAATATTGAAGTTATTCATCCATAGCACATCTCAGTGCTAAAATTAAGCATTTTATCTTTCCTACTGTACAGCAAAAATTTTAAAGAAGCAACCAAATCCTTTTCAAGATCTATGCCCTGTAAAAGCAGACTGTAATAAGAGTGTCTGAGGCAAAAAAATAGACAAAGAAAAAAAAGTGCTCTTTTTAAAAATTAATTACACCTTTCACTAAGTTAGGATGCTAAAAAGATTTCTCTTCCAAGCAATGTTTAGTCTTTAGTCTGTATGGGTTTCCATTCCTAACCAAGTAACAGGAAATCTGGAATCCCAAATTCTAATGTCATTAAGGACTAAACTTCTCAGTAAAATGATGGTTCTACTATCTGCTTTAGAGAAGGTAATTTTTGAAACCTTATCATCACATAGCTAGACACTGCAGTCCACAGACTAGAGCCTAAATTAAGGATACTCTATAAAGGCTGGCATTTCTTTCCCCTTCCACCTCAGTTATGATTCAACTATCAGTAAAGAAACAAAAAGCATACAAACCAAATCTGAGTCTAAATGAAATGCCGTTGATAAATGCCCAGCATTGTATTGCTCTGCAGGACGACAATCCACTACAAAGAATCTCACTCCTTCCTGAAAGAGAAATTTATACATTTTAAAATTGCATAATTATTGACAGAATCCAGTTACATTCTAATACTAATTCCAATACTACAGGAACTGCTGAAAGAGGCCAAGAGCTATTAAAAGATATCTTACTTCATTTGATTAATCTGAATTTTGTCTACAGTTACCAGACCTCCAGTAGTATTGTAGTATCAGCTTGTGCATGGAAATAGATCATACTGATGCATATTAATACATGAGCTTGTGCATGGGAAAGGATCATCCAAGTGCAATTATATAATTTCTACTGAGAGGAAACATAGTGGTATGAGACAATCCAAGAGTCCACTACTAATCAGCACAGCACATAAGGATGGGTTTACATCCCACTAACTTGGACAGTATATAAACAGATGCTTAACTTTTTTTGGGCAAGGAAGAAATTCTAACTATGCATGACAAAACTAGGGCTTGGAGACTGCTACAAGAAAGCAGTAGTCAATAAGAAACACTAACTACATTATAATCCATATATGGATCTTAAATATTTCTAGTGAAGTTCCAGCATATGGGCCTCCAATTAACTTCTAGTAAAACTGGTTTAATCCATTTTATTTTTTTCATTTAAACCTTTCATTGACAAAAGACATATATTCTTTAACAGCATTCTTCTCAAAGGTACTGAGTGGTGAGTTTTAAATTTTCCTTTACAGTAGTTACACTTGGAAAGGAATTCAAATTAATAAGATACTACCTTCAGCTCACACTCCTCAAATTCAAGTCAGCTGTCTTAAGCTCCCCTATGCTCCTTGCTATGAAGGCAGGAGATCACTTACAAGGGAGAAAACTTCGAGACAAAAATATTCTTCCCGAAATAGCCAATACTCATTTGTGCTGTTAGCAGTTAAAATTTATGGTTAGTGATTGATTCTTTTCCTTTTCTACAGAATTGAGGAGGAGAATTAATTCAGTATACTGACTCCTTGTTGCTGATTTGCTTGCAGAATCTCAGACACAGAAACTGCTAGACAGAGAGCCTGGCTCAAGTCTGTGTCATCATCTTTGAGGCCCAGCAAGCTGCTGCCAAAAAGACTGTGGTTGTCCTAATAAGGCAAGGAAAAAAAAAGATTAACTGAAGGCATTGTCTTTATGTGTGAAAGTTAAAAATAAAACTACAACCACTAAATCACAAATATTAAGCTCCACACATGAGTATCCTGTCCACTGAAACTTTTGATCAACTGGAATTCTTGCCAAGGTCTGCACTTCCATTACAAATGCTTGTTCACCACTTTGGCCATGCCAACACCATGCAGTGCCTCTGGTATTTGTGTTTCAGTTGTTTGGTTTGTTTTTTTCCCAACAAAAAAACCTCCTACCTGCCTACACACATCAGAGAAAGTACATGCAAGCTGAGGGCAATGGCTATCAAATACTTTGATTTCATTCATTCACTAAGTCAGATATCATGAGTAAGGAAGAGCTGCAAAAATAGTGTAGGTGATAACAGATTTATCTATGGTAAGAGACTTTTTCCTCTTTGTTATTTTGTTCCTCTGTAAATACAGCTAGCACTGCTGGGCAGTGTACTACAATGCAATTGTGCCAATGTGAAGTTTAGCTTCATCAGTTCTTACAAGAACCTCGTTTGGAAAATGAGGTTATCAGTCATGAAGAGAGAATATTGCAAGGAAGCTTCTTTCTAATGTTTCACTTAACCTTATCTTTCAAATATACTAACAGTAAATTCCACCAGAGTAACAACATGAAAAAATTGTTTAAAAAAAGAATATTGCAATGAAATATTCAAAGTTACTGTCAGCAGGAGCTTAAACACTCGCCTAAAAGAAGAGAATTTAAAAATTACTGTTATTACCTTCCTGAAAGAAGCTGGAGTTTTGCTACAGTAATATTGTGCCAAAGAGAAGAGATCTTCTATATCCTCTAAATCGAGATTGGCTGGTGATGTTTCTAAGAATTCTGAGACAGACAAACAACATAAATGCAACACTATTTCAGACACAGAAATCAAGCAACATAGATCATAAGAGAACTTATTTTTAATAAGGCATAACAACCTAGTGTATTGATTAAACCTGAATATTGATCCACCCTCCAGATGAAAAGTGAAGATACAGGAAATACTCCTTATCCATAGAAAACTTATACTAGATGTTTGAACCTTTGATACAAATTATTTTTTACCACATTCTTACTTCTGTATAGTTTCAGCTTTCAGTTCTAACTCTGTCAGCTACTTTTCTAAAAAGCTCTGATCATGAGAATCCTTTAAAATGAGTAGGTAATCAGTAGCACTGTTCTCTGTCCAGGATAACCCAAGGATGTAGTTCTACAGTGTATGGAAAAGACACAAAATTCCAAGCATTCTAATTCTGAACTACTAGAGATTACAAATTACACTGTACTATGTATGTAAAAAAATACAAAGGCAAGAGTTATTTAAATTTTCCACTGAAATTTAATGCATTTTCTATAAAAACAATGAATTAGGCTCAAGTCAAGTGTGCATGAAGACAATCCAGAAAATACAACAAGTGCAGTAGATTTAAAGAAGGATTTGACAGCTATTGCTTTGGGCTTAGAAAGACCAGTTTCTGGTGATTGTTTCCAGTACTTCAAACTGAATTATAAAACTAGGTGTGGGATTACTAAAAGGAACAAGGAAAGAAGGTCAAGGACAGGGCAGCAAAAGAACAGTAAGAAAGGAATTAGTGGGTGAAGGGATTCATTAATGAGAAAAATCAGATGGAAATAAAACCTAGCTCTTTAGCACCAAAAATAGCAATAAACGGGGATTACAGTATATAGTAAATATTTCACTAGCAGCTATGTAAGAGAAGTACTTACTTATCATTTCTTCTTTATCTACTTCTTGTGCTAAGATAACGTCTCTGAAAACAGTAAAGTCACAGGCATAGATTGTCAGTAAAACCAAAATGAAACAAACCTGGATTAAAACAGTGTCAGCAAAGAATGTCACAAAAAATTAACTATACACTTACTTTGCATTGACAAGGATGATCAACATTAAGAAATAAATAAAGAATGGATCTGCTTGTTGTAGGTATCCATCCCATATTGCCTGAGTGACTTCAGCTGAACAGTAGTATGAGAAGAGGCTTCCAAGCTAAAAATTTGGAAAATAATGTGAGAAAAAGCAATTACCAGGAACAATCTCATCAGGAATACATTTTTAACAGAGATACCAAATATCTAAAAGAAAATAAACCCAACAAAATTATGATAAAACCTACATCTGCACAGCGTCCTGAAGGATGGTTCTAACTTCTAAAACAATTTTTATGGAAACAGTGCACAAGACTACAGATTATCTGTGAATAAATATGACTATTGTGAAGGCAAAGTTGGCTGTACACTGCCAGCCTTGCAAATTCAACCACAGATAACACAATCAAGCTGGAGTACTGTTTCCCTCACAGCCACTGCTAAATACCAATTACACCAACAAGACAATCATAAGAGAATATATTTACTCAAATAGCATAGCAATTAAGGCTTTGAAAGGATCCTGCAAACATAATTATTTTTATTTTCCACAGTAGAATTGGGCTAATTGAACATGGTGCACATTAGTTTGACAACATCACTTACTTAGCATTACATTATGATGCTTTATGACTGAGTAATTAAGCATTTGCAAGCATCAGAAAATTTTCATTACCATTTAAGAAACTCTTTGCCTGTTCCCATGCTCCCACTTGAAAATACATCCTCTCTGATATACAAAGTTCAAAGCAGATAAAAGGTAGGAACTGCTTCCCATACGTGCCAGATAGGTTTACAACCACACCTAAATCAAATGCAGACCACCTGACTTCACTGGGGTTTGACTGAACTCGCTGAGGCACACAAATTCTGTATCAACACAGCTACAGCTTTCAGAAGCTTGGTAACTGCTTTAAAACACTATCATGGAATATTTCAACACTTCCTAGTACAGTTTTATGGCAAAAGATAAAAAGAACCACTCAATTCTAACTCAAATGCAACTGAAGATAAAACATTCATGAACAAGATGACAATGGCAGGTCTCTGTATGTTGCTTGTATATTTCTAAGTATCTAAGAGATACACCTATATTGACTGAGATTTTTCACAGATGAAACAGGGAATTTTACTGTAATCTCATTGCATAAAATGAAACTTAAGGTTTTTTCCTAGAATTGTACACAGGAAGCATGACATTGAGGACTGGCAGCCACACCAGCTTACTTCACTACCACCTTTCAAAGAGAAGATTCTTTTTCTGATTAAATTCCAAAATTCTAATAAACAACTTCATTTTATATTTACCAAGGAAATTTTTTAAAAGGAAATTGAGTGGCCAAAAAAGACCTGATTTCTCTTTTGAAGGCTCATGAGACTGGCAAAAGGCAGATTTTGAGAAGATGAAAATTTTTCCTAGACACATTTTTATACTAAAATTGGCAGTAGCCTTAAACAAAAAGCCAAAACCCAAAGCCAAAACAAAGAAACAAAACAAAAAAACTAAAACCAAACCAAGACAAAAACTCAAATACAGACCTCACACTTTAATAATTCATTTCAGTCTTCTTTAACTGAAAATACACAAAGTTGAAAAAATTTTACATAGCCAATGAGTATGAAAGAAGAACCTAGAAGAGTTTATGGGTCTAAGCCTTCTCTACTAAATTACAGACTTGGCCTGTGCAAGCACAGTATCATGATTCTGTATTGCATACACTAAGTAGCACTGAAACAAAAATATTTTTATAGTCCTGCTACAGAAACTTTATAAAAAATTATTGAGGTAAGCATCTTTGTAACTACCACAATCTAAGGCAGTTTTGAAGAGGAAATGACTAATGTTTTAAAAGTTGTAAAATATATGTGCCTAAATTCTAAAAGACATATATACATGTCTTAGCAGGGAGGTTTTTAAAACAATTCATACCCCTCAGCTTTAAAAGACCTGTTAGACTGATGTTTACCCATACCTACAACATACAGCTGCCCACAATCAAAACTAACATCAGGGCTTCTTGCTTTTCAGTAGTCAGCTGCTCTCATTCTACCTTACTCCAAGAAGTTTCAAGCATCAGAGGCTCAATAAGGTCTCAGTACAATAGAAATGTGACATTAACAAGACTTCATACCTCATGCTAAACACTAAAGACAAAAAGCCCACACTATATTAAACATGCAATTTATTTTAATATATGCAGTTCTAATTGCTTGTACTACTCTTAGATAAACTGGCAACATAAACTTAAATTGTAACAGAAATTTATTTTTCATTATGTTTCCCTACTTTCACTTTATTACCCAGTTGAGTGCATATGAATCTGGAGTCATCTTCTTGGTATCAAGGAAGGAGCAGAGTTCAGGCTCATGGTACTGAAGCAACAGTCTAAATAGATGAAAGGGTCTTCCCTTCATAAAACAATCCCTAAAAAGTAGCAATGAAAATAATAAACTTCCCTGTAATATTGCAGTTTTCAGACTTACAGTAGCAATTGTTTACTATCTGTGATTATGTAATTTCCTGTACATTGCTCTTTTAATTCACAGAGACTGATCATGAAGTCAACTTGCCTCAGGAGTCAAAAAAACAACCAACCAAATCAAACCAACAAAAAACCCCACAAACACTGAAACCCCCACTAAATTAACAAGGCAGCAGAATGAAATACTGTCAATACTTGACAGATTACATAATACAGAAGCATCTAAAACAGATTTAAATCTCAAAACAAGACAAGCAATGAAGCAGAGAATTGCTGATCTACTACAAGTTGCCTTTCTATATCTTTCATTCTCCCACTGAAGAGAAAAAAAACAGGAGAACAGTCTACATCTCCTTGAAGCACCACCTAGATTCCTACACAGAAGCTCAAACGCCAGATACTCTGCAAGCCTCCTACAGCTGAAAGCACATGAGTTATGTGACCACAGTGCCACTATCCCCAAACTGCTCATAGAGCCCAAGAGTGCTTCAGAGCAGAAAGGGACACGAGCTGAGTCAAGTGACAGGAATGATAAATGCTTCCTGCCACTACAGCAAACATGCACTTTTCATATCTTTGGCACATAACCATCAGCCAGGCTGGAATCTCCTCTCCAGGCAATCAGACTAAGATCTTTATTACAGACTACCAGCCTTGTTGAAGTATTGTGGTTCTCCAAAATACATAACTTATTTTAATGAGAGCACCTACATAACAGCATGAAAAGCACAAATTTAGTACTTGTAATATCTAGCAACTTAAAAAAAATAATTTTAGACCAAACTCAATAGAACATAGGGAAAATATCAACTACTTCTAAAGAGATTTTGAGACTTAATTAGTGCTTATGAATTACTGTTTTCTGAAGGGATAGAAGTATTTTAGATACCAAAAATGCTAGGAAAGGGAACAAACTCCCATTTCTACATAAGTTATGTGAATTAGTTCATAAACAAATGTTTTTGATATTGCATGAAAGGACAGTTCTTTAAAAGGCATACTGAGTCTAGATCAGTCACATGTTGACTCCTGGCATCTTAAACCAATGCAATCATGTCCTGGATTTCAAACCAACAGGTACTGACACTTATGATCATATGAAGGAGTCTGACAACATGGCTACAAACTGTGCTGCTCTAGCCAAAACCAACATGCACATCTTTCAGCGAACACTCCTACTGCCAAAAAAATAGTACCTGTGAAAGAGTTTTACCTTGGAATGAATTTATTCATGATAGCGTAGAAGCAGTTGTACAAATCACTGCGGGGCAAGTGAAGGTGCACCAGGGGTTTGAGCAGATGTATCCAGCCGAGGCAGGAACTGTATTTGACATTGCGCGATTTACAATAAAAAGTAATAACGGACTCAATATCCAAAATTAATACTGACTTCTCCTCTTCTGGCACTGACAACTGGTCTGAAACAGGCACAGTGATATAAACTGTGTTAAAGGCTTTTCAGAGACATTGGATGAGATTATTTCATAGCAGAATTGCACCAATAGGGACTGCTCAGGGAAAAAAAATGACAAAACCAGACAAACTAAAAGCTGGCTATTTGGATTAAATTCTAACAGAAAGGCATTAAAAAAGGTATCAAAACACAAGTGATTTTATAAACCCAGTAGGATAAGACATTTAAATATAATTTAAATACCGCAACAAGAGGATGAAAGAAGTTTGGGATTTCCAGATTCTACATGAAAGAAGGAGGTAGATTCCTTCAATGCACAGAATGCTGCTCTTCTACTCCTATTTGATGTGATCAGCACACAACCTAGGCTCAACTCCACAACAAATTCATTTGAATTTCAACACAGATCAACCACAATGCCTACCTTCAACTCCTCAAAAGCTGACTGACATGCAAATTTATCTAACTCAGAAGTTTTAGTTCAGCTAGGCTTACAGACTTGAATTTGAGCATTAAGTTATAAATCACATTTTTTATGTCCAGGATGCGGGAAAGAGATCTGTACACACTACATTAACATAGTGGCATTAAATTTCTAGGAAACACCTTTCTCCCTCAGTTACAAGAAGACCACAAG
The DNA here is from genome assembly GCA_013400215.1 of Cisticola juncidis. NCBI lineage: Eukaryota > Metazoa > Chordata > Aves > Passeriformes > Cisticolidae > Cisticola > Cisticola juncidis. Next base: position 534,520 of record VXBR01001476.1, read on the forward strand.
TCTCGCTACTGTTAATAATTTTTTATTACAGAAGTCTTTAACACTTTCCCATCAAAGCCAGTCAATATTTGGCATTCCTTTTCTCTGCCTCTCAGAAAAATGGAACAGTACATAAAACTCATGCCAACTGTGGATATACTTTAAATTTGGAGACTACTTGCTTTGCTAAAACATTGAAATAGAAACAACCCAACAAAAACAAGTCTCCATATAATCTTCTTTCTGAAGTAACTTCACATTTCTTCCCTTTATCAGTTTAAATCCTTACATATCACAAAATATTTGCCAATAAATACAAAAAGAGAACTATCAGAAACTGAAGTGCTTAATTTTGCATGTCATGAATACAACCAGGACATTTTGCATCTTCCTGAAGAGAGACTGTGATTAAATAAGAGAGTGGAAATTCCACCCCCATCTCTTTCCTTTATTGGACAGAGAGAAGGAAAATAAGTCCTACTAGCCCTTAGGGCTGGAAAGTGTAGAACTGCATTTCAGAAAAGGTAGGTATGTACGCATGTATCAGCTCCATCCTCTGTCTTAACTTTAGATTGCACAGGAATAAATAAAGTGATAGGTAATAAATTAGAAGATTTTCCTATTGAAGTCATGAGATGCATCTTGATTTATGAGTCAGCATTGGTTCCATCAAGTGATCACCGATATCAGTGTTGCTGACAAACTCCAGGGGTTTGATCAGTTCTGCAATGAGCTGCCAAGCAGATCCTGTGGCTGCTCCTTGCAGACATACCAGAGTATTATTCCTTTGTCCTGGCAGCACCTTGCTTGCACAAACTCAGCCTTTCATTTTAGCTGAAAATGCTATTAAAAAGTATCTTCCTTTAAAAGATTTTTTAAAGTCCAGTTTAATGTGTTTCTTCTCTCAAATATTATATGCAGGTTTTGTGCTACAGCAGGTTTTCAGATTAAGAACCAGGCCTTCCACAAATAAAAACCTGACATTATACAAAGAGTATCTGCTTTAAAAGATGGAGCTTGGAAAACAATTACCATGTTTTCATCTCACAAAGCTTTCTGACTATGCAAACTATCATTTACAAGCTAATAGTTTAAGCTCCCACGATATCATCTCCCACAAAGTCTGTGTACAGTTAAGATACTATTGTTTTCTTATAGTTTCTTAGTGATTTTTATCTGCTCTTTGATCTTTCTCCTCAAAGCTTCCTCCAAAATGTAAACATCATTCAGATAAATTAATTGAAAAGAGTCTTAAAACAACTGAGAATACAGAAGTTTTCACACAGATGATCTAAATGTAGCAGAACTTACCAATGAGCTCTTGGCAATCCTTATGAATTATACTCTGCTCAGGTAAGTCTAAGGAGCCATCCCAGGATGCTAGGCTGTCCCCCTTTCCTACAACATTAAGTGCAATCTGAAAACAAAAGTAGAAAAATATTTTTGTCTTTTTGCAGCTGTTCAACTACTGAACCCAGTAATTTAAAAAAAATAAATAAAAGAGAACTGCTCTTAAACTGAATCAACACAGATGCATATTAAAATTCCAGTACTACATCTCTTCTGTAGAGATGCCTCGCAATTAAATCTTTTACCTCAAATGAAATACAATTTCTAGTATTTCCTGCTTCTTGATTTAAGCTTGTATTTACCTTCCAGACTTTGGCCCTTAGATCAGCAGGCAATTGCCTTCCTTGAATGATGTTTCTCACAGTTTCAAGATCACAACCTCCTTCTTCTAGGGCGTCTGCAAGATCTTTTATCCTAAAATAATGAAACGTAATTTTAAAGATAAATCATACTATTTTTCAATGGTTATGTAGACTGAAGGCTACTGTCAGGCAAATCCCACACATATGCAAAGGTAAAAAACAAGTTGAAAATTACTAAAAACAAATACTTGCAAAATGTTATTTATTCCTCTGCTTTAAGGCTGCTTGTAACTCCATTCAACTTATATAAAAGAAAAAAGAAATTTGCTTTTTTGTTTTCATTAAGTGACAATGTTGTAAAATGTATCATAAAAATGCAAATACAGTTGCAGTTTAAAACTTTCCATAAGTTTTCACACATACATAAAGCAAACATTGCACCTAAATTAGATAGTGGAGTTATTTTAAATAAAATATTAGATGTCCTAGGAAACAGAACACTTATTTCAAAGGTTTAGAACAGTCAGCTTTTAAGCTCACCTTTCCCCAAAATGGGAAAAAACCTTTAGTCAAACTCAAATTTTTATATAGTTCCAGTATTTTAAGTGTGGACATATGCACAAGTCTGAATTAAAACACACAAAAATGTTAACACAGAAAGTAGAAAAATACACAATCTGACAAGACAAACATTAATGACAGTTGCTGTAGTAAGACAACAAAAGTTCACAAGCATTACAGATAAGAAGGAACTCAGCATTCAGGAATGATTACTTTACAATCTCTCTGACAGCTTCTGCAGACTGGTTCAATGTTTCCATGCTCTCAGCAATGGGAGAACCACATCTGATGATTTCAGGATTTCAATATCATGTAGCAGAGCAGTGGCAAAACAAGTTCACTGGAAAAATAGCAATGGCAGTGACACATAGGCCCCACAGGCAAAACTTCTCCCTTGCTATATCCTCTTAATTCTTCTCTACTTGCTCTGACATCTACCTTAAGAAAAGCTTTGCTTCAGATACCTGGTGAATTAAACACATCCAGGGGGTTTATAGCCAGAGCAAAACAAAGAACAGGATTGTTTCTCCAGATATTCACGTGGGAAGATGCATTCCTCATGAATAACACATCTATTTATAGACATGGAGTAACAGATGTTGAACTGTTATCAGTACAATCTCTATTACTCCATGACTACCATGTAGCCAATTCAAATAGCCACAGAAAAAGAATGTCAGCTGTTGAACTCCTGTCTGCTTAAATTTCCATATATTCACAACTAACTCCTTCATATAAAGGTTCACAGGCTTGGTCTCCTGAAAATTTCAAACAGACATTCCTGATTTTCTAAATAACATCCTTTTGCACAAATAGATTAGAATCTCAGACCTTGAAGAAAGTATGCAGGTATTTGGCTAGCTTTACTCAAGCCTTCTTGAAGTATTTACAGGTCTGAAGAATAAGCATTTCCCTTGCTTTGTACCAGCCAGATTCTTTGTCACTACTTTTTGGTTTGCATTTTAAATCATATTTCAAGTGTATACTGGGGTACAACTCTATTTTCTTCAAGTAATTTTGTAAATTTGGATGAAAGAAAGCATAGATTACAAAGAGACTGACTTGCCTTATTTTCTCACATTTTTAGTATTATAAGCAAAGAAAAAAGAAATCCCCAAGTCTGTTTTGTATAGGGATACAGGTTGCAGAGGTTGGCAATCCCTTTCCCCAGACAAAAATGGAGGGAAAGCAGAACATGGAAGCACACTTGCACTTCCATCACCTATCCTGTTGTCCAGTTGTGTACATAATGGTCAATGCCTGAGAAGTTAAATTAACAGATCGGTTAGCACTGAATAAAAATCAAGTATTTCCAGGACATCTACACAAAGAGACCTCCTAGCTATCAGCAGAACTGCATGAACTTTAGGATGACCTAGCTTCAACAGAAGCCAACATCAAACACCAGCTCGAGAGAATGGGGTACACTTCAACATATTGCACGTTTCTGTGAACACTGTGTATGAAAAACAGACTAGAGAGCAACAGCCAGGCCTTGAATTACAGCACACAAAACAGTTGATATAACTATGTCCAAGTATTAAACAGGTATGTGGAAATGAATGCAACAGCTATGTACACGTTCCATTTCTAGTAGAAAGGTCCTAAATTGCAAAACTTTAACTTCGTTTCTATGTCACCCAAAGAAACTCTCTTGAGAATAAGAGTAATTTTTACTTGAAATAACACTTAAAACTACATCTACACTAATTACAGAATCACCTGGCAAAGAATGTTTCACAAACCCACAAGTACTAATTCTACCAGTTACTAGTACCCAGCATTCCAAAAGCTGTGCATGAGCTAACATCAAGTTCAACGTGGTATCTGCAAATGTGTGCTTCTTCTGCTTGACAATATATTGCCATTTGCAGAATCTTCTTCCACGTGCTGTCACCCCCACTTTCTACACTGTAAAGGTGAGAGGCAAATGCCTCACAATGCAAGACACTGACATGCCCATCCTGCCACACGAAGAGATGTGACGCATTACCAACAAGGAGTTACATGAAATAGTGGGGGGCAAAATGCTTTGTTCTGCTGTGATTCAATTAGGTGCTCATTTCCTCCATCAACTGCAAGATTTCTCGCAGGCTCTAAGTAAGGACTTTTCAAAGATTAAGTAAATTCTTCACTAATAAACTTTTTATTCAGGCTAGCTTGCAAAGTACAAAACACGAAAGTGATTTCAACACTTAAACACATGTCCACTCGCTGTGTTTTACCTTATTTCTCTCAGTTGTTCTATAAATATTCCAGTAAACCCCTAGCAATCTGGATCCTTGTCTTTCATGAGCAAAGAGCAGCTACAAAGCCCTCTGTTTGCATGGACAATTATTACACTTATTTTGAACAGAAAGCAGCACTTCTCCCTATGGGCAAACTCCTCCAACCTGAACATCTGTACTTTGTGTTCTGCCATGGCTTCAGTGCCTATTTCTAGGTGCTACTCAAAATTTTGGTTAGATGTGCAGAATTCCAGAATTCTACACTTGAGCCATGGCCTGATAGGTAAATTCCCACACAATATACTGTTCAAAATGTCATAATATAAAATGTTCCTATTATCTTATTATGCAGTAAATCTCCACACTTACAGAAAGAGATTTTACATTCATGCCACTCTGGTGACATACTATAATCAATAAGTAGCTATCTTCACAGGTATTAAACAAGACCTTTTTAAACTTAAGATGTGTAAGCTGGTGGCAAGAAAAATTGATCAACTGTTGGGAATTCAGCTTAAGCCACTTTTTCTAAGTATTACTTGTATATGACTGAGATACCTGGTAATCATCACTCATAAATACTAGTGAAGAGAATGTGAACAGCAGGAAAGATAATAGTGGGTGATCAATAAACTACATAAAGTGTTAAGAATACTACAATCAATTTCATACGTTTATAAAAGCTATTACTAGAAGCTATTACACTTTTAATTCAGGATTTTCCTGACTACCAGGAAAAAGCCTCAACAAGAGCCATATTGAATTGAAATTAATGAGTGTTTGTTCTCTATTGAAAACAAACAAACAAAAATCAATCCCTCACATTTGCTTCAAAATAGCCATTGTACCCAGCACACCACTGAACCATCTATTATTATCCAACAGAATTTTGGAAAAAAACAATTCCCTGACATTTTTTCTTCAATTTCATGCTTAACTGGAAAGGATTGCTCTGTTCATGGGCTTTCAGGGTCTAATTATCCAGATTGTGAGAATGAGAAAGATATATGGAAACTAGATTTGTCCCCCAGTTGTCTTAGGCAGTTGCAGTGCATTTTGAGACCCATAAGATGAGTTATTCCAATGCAAAGTTCAATGCACAGGAACAATTCCATCTGTCGTTACAGTTATATTTAGTTACTTCAGGTCGTGATTTTCCAAGTACAGATCTTAAAAATTACTACTTGAGCAAGTTTCCTGAAGCTTGAGTATTAAACAAACACTTGCAAAAAGGTTTTAAAAATTAATTCATAACCATTAATCTGTTTGAGAACCTGAACAAGAAAAATAAGGTCCAAATCATTGATTTCCTTGATAAATGAAGCGAGAAAAATCTATAACTTCCAATTACAAACATTTTAACTAATAACAAACCATCTTATTTGTGTCTATACAATCTACTGACTAGATGTATTGCAACAAATGAAATTATGAGTAAAATAAACAAATAAGCAGACAAAAAAAAGAAAAAAAAGGAACATTTTACAGCAGCTTGAAAGTAGCCTGCCTCCTTTGTGTTTCACAGCATTCTTACCTTTGGACAGATATGTCTTCCAGAATAAAAGTGTGCTGGCAATTTCCCAAATTAGCTTTTGAGTATATGCCAAATAGCTCAAAAGAAACATTTAGCAAACAAGGTCTATCCGATTTTGCTCATTTTTAAATCAAAACTGTTGACAACAATTTCCTGTACCTACTGAAGAGAAAAAAATTACACTCTCATCTTTCTCTAAACAAAAGTTTGGGGTGGTGGTGATGCTGGGTTCTCTTTTTAATTTTATTTCACTGTGCAGTGACAAAGTACCCTGGGTTTTGTTGCGCAAAACACCAAGCAGTCAGCACATACGTTGAAGGGTTTAATTAATAATTAGTTTGTGACACCTTTTCCTCCAACCCTCTTGCACTAGCACTGGATGACAAGTTAACACAGGGAAAATAAACAGGGAATTTTATGTTAGTAAGGATTTATGTGAGACCCACATCTGGATTCCACACACTTAAGGTGCTGCAACAGCCTCTGAACACAAAAGTCCATCTGCCTTTTAATCCTCCTAAGGAAGTGAAGAGAGGACACAGAATCAGCACTGCCGGTTTTGCTCCTAATAGGCTCAGGCATACGTATGTATCATTATATGTTTGGGTATTTTTTCAGATTTGAAATCCTATATACTTCAAAATATGATAGTGTAGTGATTTACACCAAAAAGCTCTTTCAACAACTTTTCACAGCATTGAAACATGAATACAACACTTTAAATCCACGAATGAAAAAGCAAATACTCCACTGAAACTGACTTTTAAACAAAAAACAAAACAGGAAAACAAACCCAAAATGCCAAGGGAAGTTTCTAAGCAGGCAATAAGGAATGCAACTTTGTCACTCACAGAATACAGCTCTAGTAACAGGATGCACTGTCACATATTAATAAAGCATTTCAGCATAAAACTCTTTAATTGTTCCTATAAAGCCTTAAATCTGATTTAACAAATGCCTTCAAGTTTGCATTTTCTAGTACCATCAGCACATTAAAGTTACTCTAGTTTTGAAGCTGCCAATCAGAATATCAACAATGCAGGCTGTGCCTTGAAATGTGTCTGGAAACATACTTGTCCTCATCCTTAACAGAAATTCTGGAGAAGTTTCGTGATCTGGGAGATAGCAATATTATTCCAATATTAGTAATGGAAGTCATCTGAAGTATTTTTTCCAGATGTATTTGAAGTATGGCTCTTATTCAATGACCAGGATTATATTTCAAAGTGTCAAGAGTGGACTGTCAGTGAGTCCATCCCTCGTATTTGTAATTCTAGGGCCCAACAGTCAGGTCTATATTTAGAAATAATGTCTATGCAACACTGTGCTTATAGAAGTAGCTTTATAAATTTTGAGGCTGTAACTAAAAGTAAAAAAAAAAAACAATCAAAAAACCCAAGAATAAAATACAACACCAACTAACTTTCCTTGTCTAGTTAAACATACTAAGTTGTTTTAACCAAGAGCTGTATTTGTAGAACCAACCATTCAAAGAAGAGGTTCCACCTACACCTGTGTGTGTGTTCTGGCTTCTTTACAGTGAGATAACTAAGCACAAAGAAGGCGAGGCTCAGTCTGCAGGAAACTCTGAATCTGCCACATCAAATAGAGCCTGAAAGCAAAAACATCAGATTGGAAGTGATCATAGAAAGCAGGTCTGTAAAGTGATTGCTTGAAAAGCATATACGTGGAGAGGACAAAGAGCAATGGAGTGGCACAGAGCCACAGAAGGAAATCACATGCAATGCAGAAGCGCAAAGACAAAAACAAAGTGAAGGCAAATGGATATGCTGGATGCAGTAAGAATTGTTTCAGTGTTTAAACACAGTGTTTATTTAAGCCTCGGCAATCTTGAGTGAATACGCATGCAACAAATACTTAAATCACATCACTGTTACCATCAAAATGATCCTATACACGCTCCAGAAATAATCTCTATTCTTGTCCTAGAGGTTCAACGTAAAATCCATTATAAGTAATAGCTGTGCTAAAGGAGGGTGGTGAGCAAAATCATTCAGAAAACGAGGCAGGACCCACTGCTGTCACTGTTCCTGGGAGCAAGCACGCAGCTAAAGGGGAAGCTGAACTGAACAAAGCAACTCCACTCCAGGTAGGCTCCTGGAGCAGCTCCTACCGCATATTAAAGCTGTCATTTAAACTGGAGCGACCGCCTGGCTGCAGGCTGGGCACGGCCCTCGTGGAGGGAGGGAGGCGAGCGGGAGGGAAGGTGCCCACACCCCCATAACTCACCAGCTGCCCGGCGGCGGCGGCGCCTCTTCCCCTTCCGCCATAGCTGTTGACGTGCCCGCTCGCCCGGCCGTAAAGCGCGCTCGGGAGGTGTTTCCTTGCTGAGGCCGCTCCTCCCGCAGCCTGTCCCCTTCCCGAAGCCAGTCCTCCTCCCGAAGCCTGTCCCCTCCTCGGCTCCTGTCCCCTCCCCGGCGCCTGTCCCCGCCTCCCCGCGCCGCCGGGCTGAGGGCGCGGGCCGCAAAGCGCGGAAGCCTGGCACGGGCGGAGGGCGGGGGCGGTGTGAGGGGCGCTCGCGCAGCGCCCCTGGAGCAGGGTAGGGGAGCGCTCTGCGGGAGTTTTGAATCTTTTCGGTTGTTGTAGAGCTGAACTGCTTTCCCACATGTAGGCTCGATCATTAAATGACTTCCCCCATGGTGTTCAATGTACCACAGATTGGATGTACTCCGATTTTCCGGAGTCGGGAAAATCCACAAGTTTCACGCCGTTTCCGAGGGCTAAAAATCTCTTAGTGACGTCCATTAGCAACCGTGGGCAGAACAACACTAATGCTGTCTTGTCACGCACGTTCCTGACCCACCTGTATCCTCAAAGGGGGAAAAAATAGGGTATAATTCAATGGAAGTTGAGAAAAATCACTGGAGCGTGTTGTACACGGAATAACAGTGCCGCCTTACGAGGAACTGCAGTCCTTACACTGGGCTGTTCCACGGCTCGGCTCGGGATGCTCCAGCAGGTGAAGCCCGGGCTGGGAGCGGGGCGGCTCCTGCGGGACAGACACGCTGGGGACGCGCATCCCGAGGTAACTGCACCCTCTGCAGGCGCCCGGCTGCTCCTCGGGAGATTACGTGAATTACCTCAACCAAGAAAGTAGGTGTTTCACAGTATGAAACCGCGTTGAGGCAATTAGGTGAATGCTGTGAAGAACGNGGTACTCCGCTCCTGGAGCTCGCTCCTCACGCTGGGGTTGAAGCGTTTTGCCTGAGAGCCTGTCCTCCACCCTCCTTTCCTGCCCTCCTTCCTTTCCGTTGGATTTGGGTGGGTTTTTTTCCACTTCCACCCTCCGCTTTTCCCTCCTCTGCTTTTAATTTACTTCTCCAGGTTTTCCACTCTTTTTTTTCCCCCCTGTGCCTGCTTTTCCCTGCTTGCTACCGAGGGCGGGTTTGTTTATAAGCAGAATCTCTGCAGCGAGGTGATGCCCAGTCTCTGATCAGAGCCCTGGGACAGATGATGGAGCGGCAAACGAAAATACCAATCCCTAGGTAACAACAGGAACCCACCTAACAAAAATACATTTATGCAAAGTTTAAAAAGCGGGGCGACGGGAATGGGAAAGCATCTTGCTTTGAATTCAGAGCTCAGCTCTCCCCTGCATTCATTTACCTTCCAAACTGTATCTTCTTCCCAGGAGTTTATTTGATGAAAGGCTTTTGCATAATGTGTGATCCTTGTGGGTTCCTTCCATCTCAGAATATTCTGTGATTGTGCTTGCCATTACTGTCATGAACTTACTTGCAGATCTCTAAGGCCCAGGAAACAGTAAATCCATAGTAGAGCCTTTGGAGGGAAAAGTATCAGTGGTACTTGAAAAGCATCACTGGGGTATGTCGCATCACCCTTGCCATGTGTTCCTGTAAAAGGGCAGGAGTGAAAAAGTTATCTCCAGCCATTGCTCTTTGGAGTATGGTGCTGTGACTGATTTGTCTTTTTTTTCCCTGATGGCTATGATATCTGGCTTATACACTTGTATTTTTTCAGTGTGTCTTGAAACAACAAGCTATAAAATGTTTTATCTGTAATGCTTACACTTACTGTGAAAATTTAGGTAGATCTAGGCACCTAAAATGACTTTAGACTTTATAGTGCCCTATTTTATTGATTGTTTTCAAAATTTCTTTTAAAATACAATATTTGGCAAGTGTTGGAAACTACTGGGAATTATCTGCACCTCTGCAAAGACTCCGGGTTTTGAGTATCTTGATAATTGGTGCTTATTTCCTGTGAAAAGTTACATGGAGAATAGTTAGAGTGGAAGCAATATAAAAGTTGTTTGTATGTAATAAAGAGGGCTCACAAGACCTAATTAGACTTTGGAGCATTTAATTTTTATTTTTAGTCTCATGTGGGTTCCTTAAGCAGTCCCAGTTCCAATGCTCTTCATTAGGAATTTTTCTGAAGAGCTTACCTACACATTCTGACACCACAGGTTTCACTTGGGATGGGTGGTTAGCTGACTGTCACAATGTTGGCAGCTTTCCTTTAGAAACTGGATATAGAGAGCAGGACTTGGATGATAAACTTTTGACACAGTGGATGAGCCATTGGACTTTGAGATGAGACTGTGAATGACAGCCTTTCCAGTTATGAAAAATCCCTTGGGATTTTCACAATAGTATTTTTGAGCTACTGAAAGAATCCAGGTGGAACACAACCTCTGGAAGTGCCTAACCCAGTCCTGTATACTTTACTCCAAGAACATTCTTTGGGTGTGTTATGAGTAGTGATTACAGGTGGATGTTGTGCAAACCAGGTACTCTGCTGTCTGCAGCCCACCTTTGGAAACTTGTTGGCAGGTTCTTTTTATGGAGCCTGTTGTTGGATGAAGTTGACACAAGCTATCAGTAAACATAAAACATCTTTTACTTTTATTTTGTGTAGCTATTTTTCACGTAAAACAGATAAAATCAAAGGTTAATTTGTACAGCATCTTATTGATACTGTAAAATGCTTTAAATTCAGTTGGAGTAGAAGAGGAAATCAGGGTTCACAATGTATGATGTAGGCAGCAATACAAGAAAATATTTGCACATTAGTGAGCACCTTTGAAAGACTTGGTCAATTTTATTTCTGTGAAACGTCAAGTTTCAGTAAAAAATACTATTCAACTTCATTTGCTGACCTATTTAAAAATAACATCTCTGCCATAACTGCAGGTGTGAAGCAGAATTCAAAATGTACTTTTGAAATACTGATCTTTTGCCACATCCTTTAAAATTAACCCTAGAACAAGCTCTGACTACAGAGTATTCATCAGAACTCAGCTCTCAAGGGTGTTTTAGATTTTAGCCACTTTTAGTTAGAAAAGGCTACTTTTAAAATGAGTATGAACATTGTTCATACACTCCACCTAAAGAATATGAAAACACAAAATAGATATAAATACATATCCTAGTGTATGGATATGTAATTCTAAATTTGCTTTTGGCCATATCATTGGAAATCATTATTTTAGAGTTCATATTAAAGATTAAAGGTAATTACTCTCACCTTAAGACATGAATGTTTACCCTGCTGCAAGTGATTTATAGGTGAACAAAAAGCCCACTAAACCCAAGGAAAAACAATGCTAAAGGGATTACCCATCTTTTTACCTTGTCACATGACAAAAACTAAGGAATCTTGCCTAATAACATCTTCAGCAAACCTCAGAGATGCGATTTGTGGAGGGAGGGGTTGGGGATCATTCTCTGCTTAGCAGTGTAGTTTAGCGTTACACAACCCACGTCATGCAGCTGCAGGACTTCCTTACCTTCCTTTTTCCAGTTTGTGCCACAACTTTGTCCAGTTTTTCATGTGACTTTTATATTGCATTCGGAATTGCAAGGGAAGGATAAAGAATTCAGAGGAGTTTATTTCGTACTGGTGAAGGACACCAACTTTCTCCGCTTCCCTCCATGAACAGAGAAGAGCAATTCTCACAGCGCTCTAAATGTCTGAATCTTGCCTGTAGCCAGTGTGCCTCATCTCCCAGTCAGTCTGAGGGAGAGGGATGCAATTTTGTTTTTCAGAAATTCTTCCAGTTTCCTCCTTTTTAGTCACCACTCCTTGTCTTTCATTTTCCATGCTTTCCATATTGCCCTTAATCTCATAGGAGTGTAGTATCCCCATTTGTCAGTTTTAGATCCTTAAATAGGGTCTACCTATGAGGGGCTTGGCCCTCTTAGGTAGAAATTAATTGTGTCATTGCAAGACAGGAGCAAAACTCTTGTATGTCAGCAGTGCCAATAGATGAGAAGTGTAATATGGGACCACAGGATGATTTGGCAGTGCTTGTGGGGTCCTGTGTGGGCTAGGATACTGCTAGGAAGGGTAAAGCAAAGGATACTGTTGCAGGAATTGATTTCTTTTGCCAGGGCTTCTGTTTTCTTTCTGCATGCTGAAGGGTGCCAGGTAACATAAATTCTGAATGTGTGATTTGCAGCCATTGAGAAGCAGACTCTTCAGTGTAGTGCATTCTGTGGGAGCCCTGTTGCTTGATCAGAGCTGAGGTCTGTTGGTGGGCTCTGTATGAAGAAGTTTGTATCTTCTTTTTGGTTCATCAATGACTTGCTGTTCCTTGTAATAGAACTTGGTCAGTACTTGAAGATCTTCCTGATAAGCTTGCCAAGTTGACAGCTGCTTTTTGAAATTTTAAGTTTCTTCATATCAGTGTACATTCATTCTGCTAGTTGCAATGGTGGGCTTCTGTGAGCTGTGTTGGGATCTGAGCATACATGATACAGACTCTCAGAACTTGATAGCTGCAGATTTAGTGAATAAAATGGGAAGCCTTTCCTTTGTACTGATGAAAGTCAATCTTTATTGTCTCCATATTAACACAGGTGTGCCTTGTAGGACACAGCTGAAATAATTTTTCAGTAGATTGATCTTTTAAAACTTTAAATACTTCCAGAGAATTTCGTGTGAAGCTGTTGAGAAAGGCTTCTGAAGCTGTTGAGATAGGTTTCTTGGGAATTTGCAAAAACAGTCACACAGTAGTGCTAATGTGTTGTACTGTCTCAGTGGTTAAGGTAAACTTTTAGCTGTGAAATGAAAAGGAAAAACCGGGTAACTGAAGGCATCAGAATCTCTCCTTGCTTCAGCAGAAGAATTGCAGTTCTGGCTATGGCTCTGTGATCACCACCAGCTTTTGGTTTATTTAGGAATTAGGATTTGGCAGTTCTTAAAGAAACGCCTATGTGTAAGGAGTTTTCCCACGTATTATCAGTTGAGCCATTTAGACTGTTGGAATGCACTCTGTTAGGGGGAGAAGAATGAGTGAGACATTAATGCCAGAGAAATAAATTATTTTTATATTTTAAAGCGGTAACTAGTGTTAGTTGGTATTAAAGGACTCATGGGGGTTCCTTGCTGTAGTAGTAGTAGTAGTATTTTGTTAGTGTTTCTTAACATTCTGTAAAATAGTGAGGCATTTTCTTGCAGAGCAACAATGGCTGTTTATCTGAAAACTGGAAACAACAAGCATCTCTTCTCATGTTTTTGTTTGTGTTTGTTGTTTGAGGTTTTTTGCGTGTATATGTTGGCTGAAGGGAAACCTTGAATTTTAAGTCTTTTAAAGAAGTTACGCTTTAAGAAAAGCACAAATGTAAATTCTCCCACGGTTGAACTAGAATTTCTTGTGCAAAGAATTCAGTTAAAAAAAAACTCCCTTCACTAGGAGCAATGAATCAGGTAACATTATAAGTGAATGTGAGGAGTTGAAAGGAAGGGCAAAATTGTGGAGGAATGCAAGAATAAAGTTGCACCTCTGTGTAAGCCACAATTTACTGTTAAGCTTGATACTAGTATTAATCAGTTCTAGAATACTGTTTAAATGAACTGAAATCTAAATACTGTAATCCAAATGGTGAAAGTTTATGCAACTGATACAAACCATGTCCATCTTGATTCTCACATCTGTTTTTCTAATACAACATCTGCATGAATTGGAGTGGAGATAATCACACTAGTAAAGTCCTTGAGGAAGGAGTTTCTTATCTTCACATCATGCTTTTAAAGTGATGCTTGGCACAGCAAGGATTGCTGTGCATTTCTCTAAATTCAATATGTTATACAAGAGCAGATTTCTTGAGCCTTTCTTCCATACTGAGACACTTCTTGGCTAAACCAGTTTTGAAAACATGACACCTTCTGCAACCCCTCTTCATGTGATTGACCATGTTTTCTATAAATCTACATAGATGACCTTACTATTGTTACTTGTAGAACATGTCAGAATGGAACTTGTAGTAGAAACCTCTTTGTGTCTTGTGCTCCTGTGCTGTGAGTGGCAAAATCTGAAATTGCACCAGAAAAAAGGGAGTAGAGCACGGTCCCTGCAGACATGCAGTAACTTTGGCTCCTAAGGATTTGGCTGTCCTGATGTCCTATGCTTGGTGACCATTGATGTGCTGACCATGTGGATGATTTCCAGTTGTTTTTTTCCAAACAACTGCTGCTGAGATTCAGATGCCTTAAATCCATTTGAATGTCATAGATCACAGAAAATGGTTTACCTTCTCCCTCCACTTTGAAGGCACGCTTTAGACACGGTCCTTATAATGCGTATCTTTCCAGAAGGGCTGTCTTGGAGTGGTTTGTTGAGGTGTCCAGCAGGAGTTTTGACAGGTGCTTTGGTTGTGCTTGCAGGCTTGGGTTTGGGGATCCGAGTTGGAATCGAACGACGGAACGTATTGGTTATCTGGAAATAGACCGAGAAAATAAATCATGCATTAGGGAGGAGAAACAAGTGGTGGTTTTAGCTTGGTAGTGCTTTTTCCACTTTGTAGAGCTGAAAGCACTGCTTTTAGAACTGTTTGTTTAAACTTCCTTTGTCTTATTGGTAATGAGACACAAGCTCTGTATTTAACTTATCTACTTGATTGGTGAATGTCAAAGAATCTCGATGGTTTGAAACTCAGAGTATAAGTAAGAGGGATTTCCTGTCTGTCAGCTATCAGCCCTGGGAGCTGAGTAAGTGATGCAGTGCAAAGTCTTGAATTGTGTGGGTTCTCTGGGTGAATAATCAGACAACTTCCACATGCAGAAGCAAAAGTCGATTCAGTCCTGAGTAGCAGGCAGTACCCAGGTCATACTTTACTGTGAGAGATCATTCTTTGACAGTGACCAATGTATGCAAAATTAATGAATTTGTGGGACAGCGCACCCTCCAGAATGATCATAGTCATATTTAATTGCAAAAAATGTAAATATGCCCCCAAAAAGTTATGATGTGCACTGAAGAAGGGGTGAAGAACTATAAAGGCAAAAAGTTTGTTTAAAAAGTACTATTATCTGAAACCAGGATTAAACATGTGCTACTCATGAGAAAACCTTTTTGCATCACAACCATTTTTAATATCTTTTTAGTCAAGTTAAGGGTAAAAGAACTTCATTTAATGTTTTTGTAAAAAAAAACATGAAATATAAACAGTGTTGTAAGTGAGGGCAATAGAAAACAGTGTTGGAATTCTGATTACTTAATTATGAGTAAGAACGAGCTAGGTCAAAATGGGTTTTGAGAAAACTTCCTAATGGTCTGTCTGGGCTGATGAAAAAATTAAAAATAATCACAAATCAAAAGTGTGCCATTTACCTGCAGATAATTATGTATGACAGGGTTTTTTTATAGAATAAAGCTGAACTAACATCAGATCATTGCATGTGTTCAGCATGGAGAAATTTGGGGAAAGTTTGCACTTCACAGATGTGCTTAATGAATCATGAGTAAGGAAAAAAATGAGTCTGGGTTTAAGTAAAGTTTGGTAACAAAGAGACAAAATAGTAATGATCTCCCAGAACAATGTGGTATGTTTCTAAGAGTAGTGAAGGAGATGATTTTTAAAACTGCAGAATCCTTGTTATTGATATGCAATCCACCACTGAAATTGTTGGTGATGCTAGAAGGGTGCAATGCCACTTTAGAGTAAAGCTTCACAGAAGATTCATAAAAGTAACTGCTGAACTGATCAAAGTGTAGAAATGTCAGTTAAGTAATATACTTGCCCTCATGGTTACCAATTTTGTGAAAACATCCACATTTCTTGTCAGGGATAATTTTCGGGTCTGCTAGTCAGATATTGTTATATAGGTACATGCTATTGGATTGCTTAATGATGAGAGCCATGTGGGAGGGAAAGACCTAGGTAATTTAAAAAAAAATCCCCTTGATAGTGGTCTCTTATAAAAGAATCTTGTGAGAGCAGATTTTGTGTGCAAACTCTGGAAAAACAAGGAAAATTCTCAAGGTTAATAAGTGGCAAGTGGATAGGTAGCAGAGAGTGAGCTAATTTTTAATAGTATAGTGGAGATAGCATCTGAATGTCACAGACACCTCTGATACTCAACATACTCATAAACTGCACGGAAAGACAGTACTGAAATGATGATATTTGCATGTGGTATTACAGGGAGAATATTAGAAGCTGATAGTTGTTTGTGTTAGTGAGTAAAAATGAGTGTCAGTTCAGTGTTAACAATTGAAAAATAATATATGTAGGGAAAGCTAGTTCATGTACTGTAGTGACATTTATTGTCACTCAGAACACAGATCTTGGAATCCCTGTGAATTGTCCTCGTTGCTCAGCAGCTGGCAGTTGTCCAAAAGGTAACAGGCAGGTTAGGAATGACAAGGAAAAGAATAGAAGAAAACAAATCCCATTTTTTAGTGTGTGAATCCAAACCATCGTACATTGTGAATGTTTTGCTTCATTTTGTCCAAGCAGCTCTAGAGGGGGTATGCCAAAATGCAAAAAAGGTGGCAAAGACCATCAATTATGAAATGTCTTCTGAGTGAAGGTTAATAACACACACTAAACCTTTTCAAGATTGGAAAATAGATGGTGGTGAGAGAAATTAAACAGCAGTGGAAACGTAGTATTATGGTGAATAGGACAATTCTCTAGCATGCTTGAGAGGGCATCCACTGCGAGTGGATTAAAGATGTTAGAAGTGTTTTCCCTTGTCAGTGAGCCATGAAACTCAGTCGGACCGACAATTTTGGAGATAGTGATATAAATTGGTTTGGAGAGAATTTGTACTGATTCAAGGACTGCTAAACACAAAGGTATGTGGAGATTCCAGCCGTAAGTCGCAGCTGCCAGAGGCTGGGTTTTCTTCTCTGTAGTAGAAACATTCTGTAGTAGAACATTCACGGACATTTAATACTGGTCACCACCAAAGAGGAGATAGTAGTCTGAGTGTCTAAAACCTCTTTCATGTTTCTGTTTTTAAATTCAGCATTGTTCAATTGTAATACTTTTAATTTTTTTAAATGCATTGAGAAAGGAAAGAGTTTGTCTTTGAAAGTAACGGACAAGGAGATGCATTTTGCTTCCCATGTTCCTTCAAGATTTTACCTCTAGGTGGCAGCGAAGATTTCCTTTTGTATTGAGTCCAACTATTTCACTTAAACCCGACTGAAACTCTTCGTTAAATGCTGAATAAACAAAATTAACATGCATTGTCATGCTAGGCTGGAATTTTAGCATTCATATTGTTAGTAGGAAAGAAAAGTAAAAAAAGAATTCCCCCCTTGTCCCCAAACAAAAAAGCATTTTGCTTCAATTACTAAAGGTGCTGTGTTAAGAAAGGAATTGATGTTGGAGGGGATAATTATGTTACTGCTATGTGGCTTTCCATCAGTACTGAGTTGGAAGAGTTTGCCTCTGACCATATGTTATGGCCTGGTAGATGAGGCACAATATTGAGAATAAAATGTTTGGGTTATTTGGGCTATTACTGGCAGTGCTACTGCCTGATGGAAATATAGAAATGATAGAAAACATGTCTGTTTCCCAGCTATAAAAAGAATGACATTAGCTATCATTTGCTAAGTATATTGAGGTGAATAGATAAAAATATTTATGGTAAAATGTTGCATACTGAAGTGAGATTGTATCTCTAAGAGTTGTGTTTGGTTGTTTGGTTTGGGGTCTTTTTGAGAAGTGTTCCAGTTCAGAGATTACTTAGGTTGCAAAGTGATTGTAGTATTGTCTGGAGTTGCTTGACCATGTTAGTACTTCAGGAAGGTATTCATAGGCCCAGATTTTTACAGGTTTTGTGCATCTGACTCTGGTATTCAGGCCATAAGGTTTTACTGAATTAGGGAAAAGTTAGGTGTTGAAATATGCCTGGGCTCTGGTCTATAATTTGCACCAGTGTCCAGCCCATTAAAACCATCATTGACAATATGGCCTTCTGAGACATCAGATTTATTTTCAAACAAAATTTTTTTGTGATTAAAAATGATGTATTTTGTAGTTCTGAATTACAGTATTGAATACATCTACATTATTATCACCTAGTGCCTAGAGGTGCATCATAACTGATGGACTTGTCAAAGTTTGATCTGCTTCCAGAGTTTGTATCGCTCTCTTTTGCTTGTGTCATGTTTGATTATAGCCACAATAACTGGATTGCTCTAACTCCTGGCATAGGCTCAAACCTGAGGATAACAGTTGTATTATGGGGCTTTTTTTCCTATGCAAATAAAGAGCTGAACCCCGCACTTTAGTGGTTGTACCAATCTAACTTCTGATGAAGGCAAGGATTTAATAAACTACCCATTTAGTTCTCTTCTTTCTCATACTGCTCTTAAAAATTGGTTTATTTATCATAATTCATGATGTAAATTCTAGAGAGGAAAGAATGAATATTTTAAATTTAAAGAAAACACTGACGCTTAGCCTTTTGAATTCAATTACACATGTAGTAGATCACGGACTAAATTTTATTTATTTTCTGAAACTTGTACTTGACAAATCATGAATCTCAGATAAGAGCTGTAAACAGAACATTTTGGGTCAGTTAACTAGATTGGTGCTTAAGCTGCTGTAAGATGTACTCATAAAGAAGGAAGGGTACTATGTTGGAGTTGTCTGGAAAGCACTTGGAAATAACCATATAAAAATTCAGCATTGATTTAGTTGTATGTGTACTGAAAATCCTTGTGCAATACTCCTAGGTCCTTCCCTACTGCTTAGTGTAGAGGAACATAAGCAGATACATTGGCCATAGCAGGATTGTATCTTAGGATGTCTGGTTTGGTTTTTAGGCAGACCTGAATGACTGAAAACCCCTTATATATAGATTTTGGTGGGCCTTTTAAATTTGATTTTTAACTATGTATGGGAAATCTGTGTGCACAGTGTGAATTACTTCAGTTCTCTTTAAATGTATGCATCCTTTCTGCCTGTTCTCCTGGAAGAAAGGATGCATACATTTGAAAATACAAAGGTTTTCTCATTCGAGATGAATGTTTTTAGTCTCCCTCATCCTTTTTGGACTCTCATTTGTATTCTGAATTTGCTGGCTTTGTGTTCATCATTGCTGTTTAGCTATGTCTCTTGAGTTCCCATCTGTAGGCCACTTTTTATATCTGCTATCTTTCTAAGTCAGAGAAGAGAAAAAAAAGTTATGTTTGTTCTTCAGAAAACAAGCTGAGCTGCCTTTCAAGTTCTGGAGATCCCTTGTGAGTTCCCATTAATGGTTTTGAAACACCCCCAGAAACAAAATGTTGCCCAGGAGTGACCTAAGTGGTTATCCAGTTTTCCTTAATGTGTCTAAATAAGCATCGGCAAATAATTATTGCAACAGTAATGACAACCCCCAAAACATTAAACTGGCAACTTTTAAATGAGATTATGTGCTGTGTCTGCCTGTAAATATAAGCACCATAGTGGTTCAAGGCATTGGGCTTGGAAAATAATGGAGAAATTAGTTTAGTTGGAGAAATGAACAGATAAAGCTAAATTTCAAGACAAACAATGATCTAAGAATCAAGAAGGCTGCATTTTAAGTTCATTTTTAAATTAACTTCTGAATCAAACATCAATTGCCTGTAATAGGAATTGGCAGAAGAAAGTGTGTTAAGAGTATGAACTCTACAAAGGGACTACATTTGTTGTCTCTTAGCAAATGACAGTGGGTACTTCAGGGATGTGGACAAACACTGGCACAGGGGACAGTTGAGAAATTTTCACACATTAATGTGAAAATGGCCCTTCTAATTTCAAGAAGACAAGAGAGAAAGCATGCTCTTAAATATCAGGATGTATATTCCAGACCCACCTTTTTTTCTCCCCAATGGGAACAGAGGTGGCTTATTTATATAGGCCAGCTTTTAACACAATCCAGTGCTTGCTTTAGGGAGTGGGCTAAGGAAAGTGTGTGTGGGAGCCTCAAGGAGGGAAAATATTTCTGCTTCTGTGCTTTTGAAGTAGTTCTCCTGCTTTTGGTCCTAATCCTTTCCCTTTCCTTCTGTAAGTATGATGTGTGCTTTGCCTCTTGTTTGAACTTTATTCATTTAAATGGAGGGAGCATGGAGTATTTATGCTGTAAGTTTTCTTATTTGTTTTTTGATGTTATAGTAGCACTTGATCTAGGAGAAATAACTTTAGATAAGGTTCTTTTTCACTGCAAAACTTTTAATTTAAGATATTTGAGTAACAGAGTATCATTTGCGGCTTTAGTGAAAGTGTCCAGGGGATGGTGCTGAAGGTCCTTTACTCAGAAGTTCATGTCTCTATGTGCACAAATGTGCCTCTTGCCAGACTTAAGTTTGTTCCTGGATGATTGAATGCAGTCGTAATGAAAGCCAGGTCTGCAAGTGAGAACGAGTTAAAATTAAGTGATAAACTTGAATATTCCCTTTGGTCTCCAAGCCAGACAGCTTTGGCTAAAATTTCTGGTTAGGCACCCTTAACTGCACACAACACCAGCTACTTCCTCTACTTTACTTTTCTTTCACTAGATCCTGGCATTTGTTTTCTAGGACTCCAAAGTGAGATATCTCAGGGTCTCTGGATTCCCTTTTATGCAGCTCACCTGTGTGTGTGACTGTTCTGAGATGTGTGAGCAGGAGCAGCACAATCCTGACTCAGTAACGCACTCAGGGCAAGACCTAAGCCAGGCTGGTGTCTGGCCTGCCTCACTGCAGTGTCACACCACTATAAACAGCTCAGCAGAGGGAATGTGACTCTACAATAGTCTAGAGTCCTGTACTTGAGCTATTAAGTGGGAGAGCAATTGGGTTTGTTTAATCTGGAGAAAACAAAACTGAGAAGAGATGTGATAATTGTCTTCTAATATGTGTTGCAGAAAAAGTAATTTTCAAAGTCCAGTGGAAAGACAGGAAAGAAAATACTGGAGTACAATTTCAGCAACGTAAATTTAGTTTGGAAATTAGCAAGATTCTTAATGACAAGGATATTTCAACCCTGTTCCAGATTCCTGGGTAACTGTGAAATTGTCATCGGGGAAGTTTTTTAGTAATGTATGAACCATTTTTATTTGGAGAGTTCTAAGTCAAGTTATAGTGAGGAAATAGGCTCAAAAATGTCCTGAGATCCTTTTTAAGCTCTATTTTATGCATCTTTACGGCCCTCTTGATTTCAATAATATGGCATATTTGATAGAAAAATCTGTATTAGTATTAGAAATTATTTCCATATATGTGGCACAATTTGCACTAATGCACTTAAATGTGTCACTGTGATCCTATTTACTGAATGCAGAATTTAAATCTCCTTTTTGCTTGTGGGGAGAAGAAGAATGGCTGGGTGCAGATGTTGTATTTACAGTTTCTAAAATTCTGTTGCGTGCCTTGCTTTTCTTGGGACACATCTTCATTGACAAGTGTGATGACATTATTTTAAACTTCAGATAGCTTAAAGACTTGTTTCTAGTAGATAATTGACAAGATGCAGGGAAGGGCAGGGTTATGTTGTGGGTTAACTCCTGCAGGATGAGGTGCCTGGGGCTGGCCGATCAGTATGGTCATGCAGCTACAAGGAATAGCTGTTTGTGGTTTATCTTCCCTTTGCCCCTTGAAAGTCCAAGGGGTCTCAGGCACCTTGACAGGGCACTTGGGGATCCCTAGGAACAGAAATGGGTGGCCTTTTTAGAATACTGCACAACCTGCAATAGCAGTTGTGTCCCACACAGAGGAGTGCTGGCACTAAAGTGTTTCTGCAGGCACTTAGTGTCAGTGCAGTTGGACAGAATACAGCCTGGGAGAGACCAGCAGTCCAATTGGTTTAAAGCTGCTCTGCCATTTGTTAAGATTCTTGGCAGTGGAGGATCATTCTGTACAGATTGGGGGCATGGAGGGATATTAGTGTTTGGGTATTTTTAAGGCAGCTTTTAAAAGAGTTTGAAACTGCACTTATAGCCACACATGCCTTTGAATGTGAAAACGTCTTCATTATTGTCTGTTCAAAAGCTTTGAGGATGTTTTCCCCATGTTAGCAAATTGTATGTTGAAAAGGTTTACAGAGGTTCTGCATGGAGAAGGAGAAAGACCCTCTTGCTGTTACCATCATGGCTTTACTCTGTGAGTAGGCTGTTTTCCTCTTGGAAGGCCACTTTAGAAGATGTGTTAATCAGAGTCCTATTTTCAGTATATATTTTATCCCCCTAATATATATAAAATTATAATGAAAATAAAATACTCTCTACCTTTTATCCCACTAAGATTGATGTTTCTTCAGGACAAAACATGACCTATAGTGGCTTGAGTATGAGACAATCACGGATAAGAAAATGTAGGTACTAATCACATTCAAAGCTGTCTTGCTCGGTTTTTGCACAAGTCAATTAACTTCTCTCCCAAGAGAGATACAGGTTTGGTTTTTGTTTCCTTTTTCTTTTTTTTTTTAAATGAGGATTTGTGGAGTATGGCTTTTTATTTGTGCTTTTGCTTTTGTTTTTTAAAATCCAAGTTAGTTTCTTGATCTAGTTCACAGTGCTGCCTTCTGGAACAGTGGTGACAGCACAACTGAAAGGGAAGTATTTTGTATTCTGGGTCGTGGTTGGGGGGAAAAAGGGGAAGGAGCTTCTTTGGCCCATCCCTGTTTGAAGACTGATATCAGACCACTGCATGGCAAATGCGGAGACATTGATTAAGGGAGATCTTTCCACTTGTACTCAGAAAGTTTCTCAAGAATACTTTGTGGTCAGAAGAGAATCATATTCAGTTGGCAACTCTGTTATTGTCTTTCTGGGTGCCCACAGTATTGTGGCTCATTGGCTGAAGTGCTAGCTAGAGCACAGAGAGAATGTAGCTTCATCTTGGGGCCACGGCTGCAGATCTGTGAAAACACTTCATGCTTAAATTTTTATGGCTTGTCTTTTTTTTTGAGCAATTTCCCACTTAAAGTATTTGGTGTTAATTTTGAAACCTTTTTATACACCCACTTGTGCTGTATTTGAACTGTAAGATCTTTTTTTCTTCTGTTTCTTGGTAACATAATGTTTTGGTAGTCTTTCCTTAAGCCTGGAGATTAGGCAGTTGTCAGTTTTTGTTTTGCCTGTCTCAATATCTGTTTCCTAGGGACAAAGTCATCCTGCAGATGGTTACTCCATTTCCATCATCTAACCCTGCAGCATCCATTGAATCTTATTCAGAAAATAGAGCTGTACAATTCTGTTTCTGATTATTTTTTCCCTAGTGTAGGGAGCACACCTTCCTAATCCTTGCATGAAATGCTTACATACAGATCTTTTTCTTATTACAGCCTTACATATTGTCCCCAGACACCGTATTGGCTACGGCATTTTAGGTCAGGAAGATTAGCAGTCTGCTCCTGGAGTTTTTGTCAATTCTATTTCTTAATTAGTGGCTTGCAGGAGGTCTTTAAATAACTTGAGATACTACCTCATAGCTGATGGATGGATGCTTTGGTCTCAGATTACCATTATTGCTTCACATTATCTTCTTTTTGCTTTTCCTCCTTTTCCCTCCCTCCCCTCATCCATCCTCCCTGTAAGGACAAAAATTGCAAGTATTTCTTCTGAGAAATTTAATCACGTAAAAAGAATGGCTGAAAAATGCTGAACACCAAAGGGCTGGTGCTGCCCTCGCTTGTGTCCATTTGATCATTCACTGAAATAAACCCAAAAAGATGACAGAAAGTGGGCTGGTAACTGCTGTCATTTTCAATCAGTTAAGTCTCCCTCTCTTTTGCTGGGAACTAAACATAAAGGAGAAAGGGTAGGTTTTTAGAGCTTAGAGAGGCTTGCCAAGAGTTTTGGAAAAGAGAAGAATTGATATTACGATCTGCTGAAAACTGTTTTTACGCTCTCTTTCACAGTTTAATCCCTCTGATATATGCTTCTTATTATGTGACCTTATTTCCCCATAACATTTACATGAACCATTACATACCTGTCAGACTTTAGGCTTTTGAGCAACTGCTGAAATCAAAAATGTCTCAGCCTCCAAATTAACAACAATACTTACCACTCACAGAGTAGTTGAAATTCCTAGAAAAGCTGCCTTACTTGTCGAATTTTAAAATGATTATGCTTGATGGTTTTGTTCAGAGTGCTTGAATCAATGTGCAGATAACTTATTTAAATTTCTCCTTACGCTGCTGTTTCCTTATTGTCTGCCAAGGAAGCAGGTGGCTATTCCCACTCAGAAAAATGGAAATACTCTCAAATATGGAGTGATGATCTGAACAGCTCAATGTTAATTTGTAAATTGGTAATTTGATTCCTTAAGCTGTGCTTTCTATTTGCTATTTTATGATAAAATTACAGATTACTTCTTTCTGTTTAAACACTTAAGTTTCAGCTCTCAGGAAATACATCCAGGTGTTTATTTTCTCTGCTTTGAAACCAATCTTGGGAATTCAAACAGAAAGAACCTCTTTCATTGTGCAAATATTATTTTCAGGCAAAAAGAATTAGTTGATTTTTTATCTGTTGGAATGACTGATAAATTTTGCTGTGAAATCAGTAAATCTACACAGAGGTTGTTTCATCAGTAGAGGATTGTAAACTTCCCTCAGTCGAGATGTGTTTTTAGGAAATGTAGCAATTTCATTTCCAGGCACTGCTGAAGCTTCTTACTTAGGAGTTAATGGTCATGAGTGGCTGCTTCGTTTGTCTTTTGTTAATGAGACAGTTTCTGATAAATCATTATGAGTTTAAGACAGCGACAGGAGTACTGTACTGTTAAATGATTATACTTATAAATGGTGTGAACTCTCACCTAGGTTTTGTATTCAAATCTTAGTTTTAAAGACTGAACTTCCTTATTCATAATAGCTTAGTAAGTGTCCAAAGGATTGTGTGTGCTTATTGCTATGCCCTAATTTGTGCTTCTCTTTTATAAGATATTGTAATAGATGGCCAGGTGGTTAATTATCAACACATTTCTGTGTATTTTTGAAGGTAGATCTGATTTTTTTTTCTACACACCTTTTAAGTCTAACTGAAGAAAATATTAGTGCCTCTGGAGGACAAGTGTTAATCCTTTAATTTTTGGAGAATTTGGTGTCTGTATGCTGGCAAGTGGCTACTTCAGACAGTTATTCAGTACCATGTTTGTAATGTGTTCCTGCAGAGATCTTAGCTATCAGCAGGATATGCAGTATCCCAAAGAACAGAAGTGCACAAAACGTATGTTGAAGGTACTCAGTTTTGGGCTCTTAACTGAGCCCTGCAGTTAAGAATGTGCAGCCTGAATGTAATTAGATAACTTGTTCATATAATTAACACACTCTAAACAATTTTTGATTTTGATTTGCCAGAATTCTGGCTGCTGTCTTCATCAGTAACTTTTGCTGAAGTTGGTGTGAGTCAAAGTTTGCTTTGCAGAATAAGACTATGTACTCCTCCTGACCCAGGTCTTAGTCAGAGCTTACTCGTGCAGCCATGGAGATAAAGTGAGACAAAACAAGGAAAAAGGACCTTTCATGGAGCCTAGTAAGTTCAGATTATATAAAATGGGGTTGTGCAGGTCCATACACAATTTCCCTTTTTGAAATTGCCATTGTTCCACAGTAATACATATGTTATTATCAATTTCTATTACATATCTTATATAATTTAATATTTTTCTCTTCACATTGTTTACTAAAAAAGTGTATATGGGCAGTGGACTTTGCTTTTCAATAGAAACTGTTCTAAAAGCAGTTATTTTCTGCAGTTATAAACATTTAGTTTCCTGTCAATCAAACGACTTAAAGTGATAGAAGTCCCCTTGTTATGTGAGATCATGGGCCAAAGTTCTTTGCTGAATCCATTGCTAAGTTATATCACAGAAATATTTTTTTCCTCTGGGTAATATAGGCAGAATAAAGATAAGGGTTTAGTGAATAGGGGTTTTCTGCTTACTTGCAAACTTCCTTGTTGATAAGGAGGCTGCAGTTTTAATTTTTTAAAGAATAGTACATAACATCACCACCCCCGCAAAAGAATCAAATTTATGGACATTTAACTTTTTAGAATAATTGTTACAATTTAGATTTGGAGTGCACAGCTTTTGTGAAAAAGAGAAGTCTGAAAGTGCAATCCAGATCTTCTGGACTGATTTATGTTGTATGTGAAGCTGCTCTACCACCAACAGTATTTTATGGGAAATTAAAGTTGACTGCTTGACACATGTGTAAAGGACAGAATTGATTACATTTCTGTCTTTTTCCTAGACACAAACGCTGTAGCTGTCACTGAAATACCTTAACCTGCTTTGTCCACTCTGTATGGCACTCCCATTTATCCCAGACCCAGGGGCCTGCATGTTTGGAATCTTGGTCTAGTATTGCTTCTTAATGCTTCTGCCAAACTTTCTCTGTCTATGAGGGGAAAAACATGAAGGTATGCCACAGTTTGGTAATCTTGTTCTTCTTCAGTGTACTTGTGTGATGTATTCTGTTTGTCAAATTGATGGCTAGCAGCTTAGATGAAATGTGAATATTGTATGTAAATCTATTCTCGTGAAGCATGGTTTATTGTTTTACAGCATACCTAAATGATTGCAGTTTTCCTGTTGTATTGGAATAAAAGCCTTGTTTGGGGAGAATTACTTTGTGATACAAGCTTCTGAACTTGGTTCACTTACAAGCAAAGTTTGCAGGAAGGTTTAAAAAGAATTTTAACCAAATATTGTTATATAATACATAATATTTTGTATGTGATGTGGTGATAATTACCTGAAATGAGAGGGCTAGGAGGAATTGGGAAGTAGCAGGGAAGATAATGAATCAAGTCTTATCTGAAGTTAGCAGGCAGTATTATGGCTTAATTCAAATTCTACCATACATGCAGAAAAATACAAACCACACATAACAAACAAAAAATTTTCAGCAAGCAATGATGAAAATAATCAATTATTTACTGTTTTTTTGTAATGTTAAAATACTTTACCAAGGCAAGTTGCAGTCAAAAGTAATGTGAGTTATTTTGAAAATGGCAATACATAAAGATGCATTTATACAAGTGCAAGACTAAATATTTTACATAACTGTATTTCAATGAGAAGGTATACAGTAAGTGCACACTTGATAACACTAAGCAGGCAAAACTTAACGTTAGTTCCATATGCTGTTGTATAGTTCATGCACAGATCTTTCCCAAAGTAAAGAGGCTGTTCCAAATAATTCTTGCTGGGATGAAAAACAGGATGGGTTGCTGGTAAGGGTGTCAGCATGGATGGGGGTCAGTTATAGACATTACTTACTGTAATTTGTGATTGCCGTGGAAGAGGAGTGGCTGTTGGTGTGATAGTAATACTGCTGGTGATTTTATTGGTGGGCTTAGTGGGTAGGCCATTAGCTAGAGATGGAGTTCTGTTGTCTTGCACTGCATTGCAAGGGCTGATGGGCTTGGAATTGGTGAGAGCTTGGACATAAGGACTTCCTAAATGAATGTGGATTTTGTTATCCTCAGTAGTTATTACACTTGATCCCGTACTGTTAGATCTCTGAAACTGCCACGATGACTGCCTGTCTGGGGATACTCTAAACACAGCATGCTTGGCTCCCATTTCCAAAGGCTCCGAGGAGAGTGTTTGTTCCTGAGAACTTGAGCCAGGTAAAGCCAAAGGGGACATTGTTCTTTCAGGAGTTAAAGAACCACATGATTCTGGAGTTTGAGATCTTGCAAAAGTAGTCATAGTAATAGGAGAAATTACATGCTCTGGGGTCATGTAACCTTCTCCTGCTTTTGATTTGACAGGTGTTAAGGAGGCGTTTTGAATGATGGTAATTCTTTGCTTTGGAGTGCCACAGTTGGGTATAACTGCTGTGCTTGTGTAGGAGTGAGGGCTTTCAGTGGTAGGACTGGTTATTTCAAGGGTTGCTGTGTTGTGTCCATGGTCTGGAGTTACTTTTATGTGAAGAGGTTGGCCAGGTGTATGGCTTAGCACTAGATCTCCAGTCTGTGCACAGTTTCCATTTTGCTTTGTGTGTATCTTTCCATTTTGAGGATGGCTCTCTTTGGATTTCATCCAAGGGATCCACAATTTTTTGTTTGCGGCATTTGTGGTGGACGAGTTGCTTTTGAAAGACACTGTTTGTTCCTCCTCATGATCACTGTCTTCATAGAGCTGCCCATTTATGACTGTTCGCTCTAAAGGCATGAGGGTTTTGTAATCGGGTGGTTCATTGTCGGCTGGATCTGTTTGGATTTCTTTAGAAAAAACTTGCACATCTGGAATTTTCTTTCCATTGAGACCGGGCCTGATGTTCTTGCTGAAGGATCTGTACCTCTCCAGTTCTTTTGTGAGGTTTTCCATTTCCCTTGCTAACTCCCTGTTTTTGTTTTCTTGCTGGAGGAGTTTCTTCTGTAAGACTGTGTGATCACCTCGCAGGTGACAGATTAGGTCTTCTGTTGCCACGTATTCATGAACTTTCTCTTTCAGTGCATCTACTTCTCTGGAAAGGTGGCTCGATTTAGCTTCCTCTTCTTTGAGTTTCTTGAAAAGGCGCTCCTGATTGGAGTCTGCCTTTTCTGTTAATTTATACCTCGCCAATTCCATTTTCACAGCCTCCAGCTCCTCTGAGAGGAGCTTGGCTCTGTCCCGTTCACTGACATACTTTCGTTCGAGAGACTCAAATTCATCTTCAGTTTTCATAAGATCATCTTCTACAGACTTCATTTCATTGAGCTTCTGCTTAAGCCTCTCAACTTCTTGAGAAAGCTCTTTGATTATGTTGTTTTCCTGCTGCAAGGAGGTGCTAGATTTAGTACTCTCCTTACGTTTATTTTTAAGAAACTCTTTTTCAACATCTTCCAGAGACTGAAGCCTTTTACTTAGAATATTCACTTTGGAAACAAGATCACTTCCTTTCTCCTCTTCTGCTCTGAGTTTGTTTTTCAGTTCATCTCTTTCTTTTGTAACACTGGACATTTTTTCCTCTGCATCAGATTTTGATTTCAGTGCCTTTTTACTTTCCTCCATCAGCTTTTCTGTAACCGACATGACTTTGTTTTGTTCCACCTGAAGCTGAGAAGTTGCAGCTTGCAGCTTTTCTTCTGTTTGCTTTATTTTTTCACCCATTGTTTTTCTTTCATCCACAAGCATCACTGTTAAACTCTTCAGCTTTGTTAAATCTTCTTTAAGCGTAAATTCAGTTTTCTCTAACTTGCTTTCAATTGCTTCAAGCTCGCCAACTCTAGCTTTTAAACCGTCCAGCTCATGGGCCAACTGCTTTGTTAACATTTTTTCTCTTTCTAGGTTGCATTTCAGGGAGTAGCATTCTTGTTTACTCTTGTTGAAAGCATCTTCTAGTTTCTCCAGTTCCATAATTCTTTTATTAAGTTTATCAACTTCCCCTTTAAGGTTCTTGCTCTGTGATGCTTCTTTTTCTAACTTTCTATTAAGTTCTCTGCACTGATCTTCCATTTTTATGAGCTCTTCATCTTTTCCTTCCATCTCCAGCAGTCGTTTCCGAAGTTCTTCTACTTCATTCATAAGTGTGGCATTCCCACACTCCCCCTTATTTATCTTATCCCTTAGGTCTTGCAGTTCCTCTTCTGCTTTTCGCAAAGATTTGTTGGTCTCTTCCAGCTCATCGATTTGCCGGCTGAGAGTTGTTAATTTTAGCCGTAGCTGGCGATTCTGACTGTCTTCATTGGTTAGTTTGGCCATCATTGCCTCTTGGTCTTGGGAACCCTTACTGTTCTGGGAGCGAATTTCAGCCTCCAGCCTGCTGGATCTTTGCTTCTCTTCTTGAATTTTTGCTTCAGCAAAAGTCAGCTTTTCGTGTGCTTGTTCTGTAGAAGTGGTTAATTCTTGAATTTTTTTACTTTGTTGATTCAACTGCTCAGTGAGTCTTTGCTGTTCATCCACTACCATTAAAGCAAAGGATTTCAGTTTTGTCAATTCTTCTTTCAGTTTAGCTATTTTCTTGTTGTTTTCCTTTTCTTTTTTTGCCTGATACACTGTCTCTTGTTCAAGAAGCTTTTTCAATCTGTGGGAGGAAATAATATTGTATTTTGTAGTCATTTTAGTGGGCATTTAAAAACACACTTGAAATATTACGACATTTCTGCCAGATGTCCGTGAACATCCAATTGTAACTACAAGCAGACCTCTCCTTGCAGCATCCTTAGGAAGTGCCCACTGGGCTCACTTCCTATTCAGAAGTTCTTTTGTAGTGAACACTTCAGTATGATCATTTAGACTTAACAACTTCAGTTACTGTGCATCTTTGATTACATTTTCAACTTTTGACAGAGATCAGTACAACAAAACTATTTTGTTATTCTGCACTGGAACTGCACTTCTCTCAGTTGTTTGCTGAGGCTAGGTATGTGCATGCAAGCTTTGTTTGGTTTTTTGTGTGTGTTGTGCCTTTTTTTTTTCTTTTAAGAAATGTGATTATAATAATGCTTGAGAAATTAAGTCACTGCAGCCCTTAAGGGCAGATATAATTTACAGCATCATAAACTTCCCAGCTTTGTTACTTATAAACTGTCCTGAAATTTTACAATCAACTTTAAGGATGTTTGAGTACGTGAAGGAAATGTAGCCACAATGCAGTTAGTCAGGCTGCCTAATGTGGATCCTTAAGCAGCATACCAGAGCACAATTAGGTGAGTCTGTCCTTAGTGAAAGTGCAGGCCTTGTGACTTTGGATCAAACACACACACACAAGCACACAAAAATGTGGTCAGCAGATAAACAGGTATTTAGCTGTACCTTTTGAACTCAACAAAGCCCAAATGTCTTAATGTTTGTTAGGCCTAGATTTGCAGATATGCCTCAGTGCAACCCTGCTGCTACATGATTCTTGAAGGTTTTCATGATGATTTTCCAAAATTAGTTTTACAAGTTTATGTTAATACTCAGCATTTACTGGCATGCAGTATACTTAATTTGCAGGAGACTTGGGATAAGGTTGTGTGTTTGTTTATGTAAGATCCTAACGAACCTCCAAATACCTCAACTTCTTAGGTTCTTTTGTAGACTTTTCTTTGTCAAGGAGATGCTTGTGGAGTTCATCTAAAGTATGATTAGGTTTGGCCAGCACATATGCCTCCTTTCAATTACATTTTTCCTACAGCCAAGATAAATATATTTCGGTATTAAACAAAAATCTGAAATGCCTAGGTTAAAGTAATAAAGAATTAGAATTTGTATGTTGTTCATAAGAATGGTACAGACTGAGTTGTGTAGATCATGGGAAGGAAATAACTTGGTTACCAAGACTGTACTTGTACAAAATTACTGTTTAAGCACCCACTAAACCTTATTTTTTCCCCCTCTTGAATATGATGACAGCTGTGTGGAAGTTGCTGCTGAAGCATAGGACTCCTATTGCACATTTGCCTGTGGTCACTATTGTGATGTCCATGTGCAAGTGATGAGTCTTTACAGCTTCCCACTGACAAGTTCCTGTTGCAGCCTCCCTTGTTGTTCAGGAAGAGCTAAGATGAGGGCCTCCTTTGCACAGCTTTTAATTAGCTGTTGACTGACTGAAGGCATATATTCCTGGGCAATAGGTTGCCTCAGCAGCATCTCCTTTAGAAACAGTGAAATTTTCCTGCACAGAGAGAGGAATTCCTTGCCATCGTACAACTGTCCACCAGACTTGTCTGATTTAATGGTGATGTTGTATAGAAATCCATGACAATAAAATTTCTTGTAACAGCTTCATAATCCTTACTGTTTCTATTTTAGTGCCTAAGTTGCACTATGTTGAATGTAATGAAATGCTTCGTATGAAAAATTAACATAACGGGAAGTAGCCATAAACATAAAAGACTTGAAGCAGTCACAAATTCTGTACAAAAGTCAATCAACATGATGGGAGAAACAGATATGAAAATGTAGAAATGGAGAGGGGAGGTTTGTGAAATGAGTTTGAAAGAATGCTGCTGGTTGACAGAACAAATAAATGGGGACTGCACTATCTCAAAGGCAACTTTTAACTGTGTTCATGGTATATAAATTTTGTCTCCTTTTCAGTGCTACTTTCAGTTCTAATTCTTTTTAGTGTACAAATCTTTTTTCCTCCCCACCCTTGTCTCTGAATGCTTTAGTAGTGAAGTTCAATTGATGATTTACCGTTGCCATAGCTATAAAACCATAACAGAAGTACAACTAACAATTTCATTTGAAATGAACTCAGGCTTTGTGTGTGCATGAAGTTAAGACATATGAATGTGATTGCTTGGACTTATTAGCATTTGATTTATTTTAGCTTCCTTCACTGTAATTTATTTTTTTTAAGGCAGATTTAGCTGTGGTCATTAAAACCTTAGGTAATCACTGTTTTACCCAACACTTGCATATTAATGAGTTGATATCTCTCTGGCCAAATGAAACTCTAATGATCCAGCAAGTCATGCCTCTTAAATTGCTTTGAAAAGAAGCTCTTAGGCCAAATAGTAACAAACAGTTGTAATTTTCATAGAGATACTGTCCAAATTTTTTATATTCAAATAAGATAATTGTGCATAAATAATGAATAAAATAAGTTGACAGTCATGTCAAGTCTGTGTTGCATAGGCTATTTGAACAAAAGTCCCTGTATTACTGGTACCTGGATTATT
Organism: Cisticola juncidis; assembly: GCA_013400215.1. Taxonomy (NCBI): domain Eukaryota; kingdom Metazoa; phylum Chordata; class Aves; order Passeriformes; family Cisticolidae; genus Cisticola; species Cisticola juncidis. The sequence continues at coordinate 567,264 of VXBR01001476.1, forward strand.
GTGTAAGGATTTTCAAGAGTCTGTTTCTTTGGTTATGCCAAAAGACTTTGGTTATTTAGAAATGATTCCTTCATTCAAAAGACAATATGCAGTTTGAAGATTCAAACAGACTCACAAGCAAATATTTGCAATAACTGAGATCTATTTCATTTTTAAAAAATACTTCTATAAAATCACTTGACTGAAGTTAAGAGCACAGTGCAGCAACTAGGAGTTAAAGGATTTTAATGTGTTTCCAGAAAGAAAAAAGGAATGTATTAAGCATGGTATATTTTTTGATACTGTGTCATTAAGCGTTTTCACTTTCTTTTGATAACTGTATGCTTATCCTATCTTATTCCTATCTAGAAAATAACCTCAACAGTGCAGAATAGATAGTGATTTCTTGGATAAACATGGATATTTTAAGAAGTCAACTGGGTGTCTGTTAAGCCTTGGCTGCTGGGTTCCTGTTCCATGGTTCAGTAGATCACAGTGACTGTATCTGCACATTTCCACTTAGGAATGGAAGAAGACCCTAAAATGTTTGGGGGTTTTGATGTTATATGTTTGCTTGTGTTCTTAAATTAATTGCTTAATTTTGGTCAGAGATTTTTTTTGGAACCCGAGTTCTGTGAATTGGTGCTTGGTTCTGTATATTACCTGAATTAAGAAGTCACATGCTTGAAGAAGTGCTTTAATTGATAATAGCACTCAGTGACTTTAGTGACAGGGTGAAAATACTTTGTGTTAACTTCATCCAAAATACTGTCCCCCTGAAGAACAGTATCCAGAGTATATGAGAGAGCAATTTTACTGAAAATATGCAAAGGTCAAAATAGTTGGCTTAAATAAATAATATTAAAAAAAAAACCAAACAGACACTCCCCTATCCAATGAAATATTTTTATCATTTTCTTTGCCAGCTAAATTTCATGATCATGTAATTCTGTATTAGGCAAAGGTAGATGTATCATTTAGACAAAGCTTTTGCACAACACTTGACTTCACAGAACTACAACAACCCTTTCTGAACTGAGGCCAGCAAAAACAGACATTGAAAACTGTTTTTATGAACATGACTGATAGGTAGTTAAAGAGAGTCAGGGCAGTGTCTTATTACTTCAGAGCTTCTGTTATAAATTATTGCTTTATTGTGGCTTATTATTGCACTTACTTGCAATACCAGTTAACTGCTCCTTTATTTCCTGGAAGGGATTGTATTTCTCAGCTCTCCTCTGTTCATTGTAGGTGTTTCCCTCAGTATGCAGGCCACAGCTTCTTGGTGTTAATGCTGTGCATTCTTGTGTTGTCTTGTTTTTCCTCATTTTTGTCCAAGTGCATATAGCTTCAGCTACATGAATATTTGGCAACATAATGACTGTATTCTCTAAAAGATATGGAGACTCCCATAACAGTTCACTGTCCTAGTGTCATGTCATAATATTTTGTCTTTAAGAGGGAGTTTCCATTTTCCTGGGATGACCTGTATTACATGGAGATTGTTTATTTTATGTTTTTACAGAATTTTAAGAGGGCAACTTTTCCTTTGAGTTTCACAGATAGCAAAGAAAGTATGGGAGGCTGAGATTACAACACTCTTGGGTTTTTAAACTTTTTTTAGTTTATTCTGGAATGAATCATTATTCTTTGAATAATAAGAATTAAAATGATTATTTTTTTGTTGTTTAAGCAGTGTTGTGGTAACTTTAGAAAAGGCTGTCTTCTAAGGATGCAAGTGAAATAGATGATGGTTTGTAAAGCTCAGCTTTTGTCTTTCCTCTCACTGAAGTGCTGTGGAGTTTTTAATGTACATATTGTCAATGTACCAGACCATTCCGCAGAAATGATAGGGATTTTTCATTTCTGTTATTCTTTTTATTTAAATCATAAAGATACATATTTTTGACTAGGTCCTGCTCTTCACCCTTCCCCAGATGAAAGACGTGGTTTATGAGAGGTTTTACAGGTTATTACATGAGGGGAGACTTAATTCCAAAGTTTTTGGACATATGCTTGGATTTCCTCTGGTACAAAGCAAATAAAAGCTTTAAGCTGAAAGCTTTTAAATGAAGTCATGCCTCTTCCTTTTGAGGCACTCTTCCCAGTTAGCAATAAGACACGGTCTGGCCTTTAATAAGAGAAGAAACACGCTTCATCATTTCTGGTAAATGTTACAAGTTGTTGTAATTTTTTGACACCAGTGCATTTACATATTTATTTTTGTAAGAAAGCCAGTCTGTGCCTTCCACAGTTCATTAAAACAAAATTTGTGTTTGTTAAAGTATTTCCGGTCTTGGGATGTAATGCATTTTTTTCTTTTCCTTTGCCTACAGTTCTATTTACCAATATGCAGTTTTTATGAAGACATATGTTACAGCTTTCCTCTCTATTATCTTTATTAATGCTTCTTTTTCCCCTGTCATAAAGAGAGTCAAAAGCCTTTGAAATTACAGCAGCAACAACATACCATAGCTGTTGTGTAATCTGCTGGCTTCATCTGAATCAGTCAGCACTTCCCAACAGAATGTGAACACTTACTTTAAAATTTGTTTTCCATTACATTAATTTACATCTGTAAATTTCAAAGAATTAGTTTATGCTAGGATGCAAACCTGCACAAAGGGTGTCTCGACTGCAAGAGGCTGTGTAAGGCACATTTCCCAATAAGGAAAATTATTGTATAAAATAATGAAAGGGGTGTGAGTTCTTATTACTACATAGACTGTCACAAAATAATTATCATTTCATCTCATGCTGAAAATGCTGACTTGCTTTACAGGTCTTAATAGAAATTATAGAATATGAATAGTATTGCCAGTTCTGGGTTAATGGACAAAATTTCACATGGATAACCAGATGTATTTACCTGTGATGCTGAGTAAACATATGTAGATAATTTATGCATTTAAAAATTAATTATTCTTTAACACTGATGTTGTTTGTGACCATGATTTCACAATTACAAAGCTGCTGAATATTCTTACTGGTGATGCAGGTATATTTGCACTCATAAACCTTATGAAATCCTATGCAAATTCAGTGACAGTAAATGGTGTGAGAAGCTTTTATTAATGGTGTGAGAAATTTTTACTGGTTAATAAAAGATTTAAGACTGGATTAACTTTCAGTTAATTTTACTTGAGCACTAAAATTCAGTTTTGTTTTATTATGAAACCTCAGCCTAAGAAAAAAATTTTCTATCCTGAACTACATTTTTTCCTTATCTAGATGTTCTTGGAAGTCACCTATCAAAACATCAGTCTTATGTAAAAAGAATTAATGCTTTCTGTGGCTGTAAGGATTTGAATGTCAGTGTAATAATTATTCATTCTGATGTTCATTTCTAATCTTCCAATGGCAGTCATCTACAGTGTTTGAGATTATGATAGGGAGGTGAGAGTGAAGAAGATGTTGTCCTAGGAAATTTTTGGCAGGTTTTTGGTTTAGTTTGTTTTTTGACTTGACTGATTATCCTGAAAACATTTTAAGTGAACACGTAAGTTGAGAAGATCACAGTATTAATTGAGCTTTACTTGAAGTTAGCCTTAAAATCTCTGGGTCCCAGCATTCAGCTTATTAGAAAACATGGCACAATGAATTGTGAGCTGGGCTCTGATGTGTCACTGCTTTTGAGATGCACTGTGCTTTCTTCTTTCCTCTTTCTAGATTTAACAGCTAACTCAGGTATTCTTTGAAGTCAGTATCTATTACTGTTGGCATTTCAATGCCCTATGATTGTGCATGCAGCATGACTTAATCCTCTTCTGTTCTGAATCTAAATACCTCAATAAGGTAACCAGCTCACAGGAACAGCACTTAAGTTCTGTTAGTAATTTGGGATATTTTTTTTAATTACCATATTGTATATTTACCACCTTCCCCTTGCTACCCCATGTCTCTCAATGTCTCCCATCATACTGCCTGTAAAGTCAGAAATAAAGCCAGTAATTTCAGATGCAACACCAGAATTTGGAACTCTTCAAATTTACGTCAGCCAGCAAATTACAGTTTTGCAGATGGAATGCTTTCTGAAGGAAATGGAAAGATGAACCACAAGAGATGTGGTATAGGGGTCAAAGCAACAAGACTGAGGCAGAACTTTTCAGTTACTAATTCAGGTCCTGCTTCTGTCTTGTCTTCATATTTATCAAGTGAAATTTTGTGCCTGATCCTCAGATTTCTTAAAATGGAAAAACAGGGTTAAATTACTGTAACTTATTGAGTCTTATTATTAACCCAAATAGGTTTGAAGTGCAGTAATTACACAAAATAAACCCTGACAACTACTTTTTTTTTTAATTTGTGATTTTTAAACAACACTATCATTGAAATGATTGCATTTGATATTTGATGTTACATGCTAACAAGTTAAATTGATGGAAGAAATTGTGTGTCTTCATGAACCTGAGTTTTGTTTTAAGTGTATACTTTAAGCGTTATTCCTGATAGAATGTTATTGTTATTGGTTGAGCACAGTTACTGGGCTGTTTTTAAAATCACCAGCGTGATAAAACACTCAATACTGCAGAGATAAACAGGTCAGGGCCTAATCTACCTCTTACCCTGTGGGCAGGTGAATGGGTTTGCATTTTCTGAGTGTCAGTACTAGGAATCGATCACGTTGCAGTCTCCTGCTAGGATGTACCAAGTGAAAAACTTGCAGGAGTTAACCCAGCTCCTGAAACTGTCCTTTGGAGCCTGCCTGTCTTCACCCCCACTCCCCATGAGAAGATCAGGCACAAATGAGGGAGTGCAGCTTGCCCAAGTTGTGGATAGTTCTGGTGAGGCAGCTACAGACTGATAATCCCAACCATGTGTGTTTGGTTTGTGTAAGGCAAACACTAATTTGCTATCACTGCCATGCTGTGTTTACTACTGATGGGAGAGTAATACTTGGAAGTGTCAGTTTTTGTCTTGGCTATTTACTCTGCATCCTTCTGTTGATTGAGGAGTTTGCAGAAGTTCTGATTCTGTGAATGAGTCAGTTGCCTCAGCTTGGTGTAAGTTTGTAACCCTTAAGTCATATTTTCACACTGTTTTACATTAAGAGAACAGTCTGAGTTTTCTTTAAGCAATTTCTATACATAAATCCTGTGGGGGTTTTTTATTATTATTCTGTATGTAACATCATAGTGTGTAGGTTCAGGGTGAGCCTCTTTTATAGAATGTTTTTGGGGGGGGGCACAGGTAGGAAAATAGGTGCTGTTCTGCTATATGATGCACCTGAGGCAGTTCTGGTGCTGCTGTCTTGACCAGAATTGGGCATAATTGTGCAAGGATCTAATTTATACAACCTTTTTTTAACTTCAATTAGTTAATATTTTTGGTATGACAGAAAATGGCGCTCAGCCACATCATGTTACTCAGAAGAGACTGGTTAGTTGTAAATGTCATTTTCCCATAACATTTACAGGAACTGGATGTTCTCTAAAACAATTTTAAACACACATTTTAAATAATAATGAATGTCTGGTGCTGCATTTTCATCCACGGGAAGAGTAGGCACTGTGCCTATCTCTTATGCTAACCATGGCCTTGTATTATCAGTCATCAGCAGTGGAAAAATATAGACTTTCCATACTGCCATGGTCACTTATTCTTTTGAACTGAAGGCATCCTACTCATGCTGCCAGCCCTGGATAAGCTGCTCAATGGCCACTTGCGTCTAGACAGGTGGAACTTGTCTGCAAACTTTATTATGCACTCTTCATGCTCAGTGTACAAGAATTTATGTGCTGAAATTGTGATTTAAACAACACAGATTAAACATGCTAAGTTAAATAAAGATTCTTTAGTGCTGAGTGGCACTATTAGGGAAGACTGAGAGTTTGCCATTATTTGGAGGAATGAGGCCAGTTGTAAACAATTAGACAAACATTCCTCAGAAATTATATAGATGGTGTCACTGCTTTGCAGGACGATTCAAATTCTGTTACTTCTTGAGGGTTCTGTTCTGTTCATACCCATAAATCTTTATTATATACATGTATCCTCAGACAAAAGTAAACCCTTTTTCTGGTGGCCTATTTCCTGAAGAAGCTCTGTGTATGTGTTTAATAAACTTCGAGTGTTTGAAACTGGGCTTGGGTGGCACCCCACTTCTTTTTTGTCAGAAACTTAAATCTTAATTGCTACTGCACATTTAGCTTGAGGTATTTAAATTTTCCTTGATGGTAAGGTGCATGAAGCAATGCAGTTGAAGCTTTTATCAGGTTTGCTAATACTGTTCCAACTTTTTCTGGTAGCCAAGACTGTAAGTAATAATGTTAACAGCATTAGTGTTAATATCAAACAGAAGTTACCTTTTGAAGCTAAATATGCATCTTTTCCCGTAGACCTGATAATGTGAGGGTGTCCATTTGCTCTAAGATAGGCTTGGCCGGCACTTCATGTTGGAGGCACAGGTGAGAGAGATGGGAGCAGTGCATTGTGGCAGGGTTAACTAGCTAAACTTGGCTTTGAAGCTGCAAGCCATGAAGAATCCTGATGGTTTCCTGGTTTGCACTCTGTGATCTTTGGAAATTGTACTAGAACTTTTTCTTATGCATTCCAAATTGCTTCTGGGTACAGTTCCAGGTACTGAACCTCTACAGCTCTGGTGACTTAGCGACCTGGCAGATAATTAATTTTCTTGCTATCCATTGTAAACCTGCTGAATGTTTGGAAAGTGTATTTTGTCTTCTCCCAGTAGGCCTCTGGCCACAGAGACCTGGGAGCCCTTGGTGAATTATCTCAAGCTGCAATGTCAATGTATATTTTGTCTAAAACACGTTACTCCTGAGCAAAGGTACTCTGCTTCAGCATTTAAGTTTACATGGTTTCTCCAAACTGATCCTCTTGAAAGAGAACTAGCACATTGTTTTGGACTCCAGGACAAGAAGCTACACTGAAAATAATGAAGATGATAGTTTGAGAATTTTTTTAATGGTTAGAGCTCTAACCAAGGTTTACTTAACACATTAAATTCACAGTTCAATAGAAAATTATAGTTTAAGTAGCTTTTTTACCTGTGATGAATTGTCTAACTGAAGAACATCTTTTACTCTCAGTTCTGTTGATTATGATGTGTTGAAGTAAGATTTTTCTGTTTTTGTGCAGCCTTGGTTGCTCACTGTTAAAGATCAAATATTCTGCTTAAGAGTAAAAGAAATTGGATTCTTTAGTTGTATGTCCACTCAGAGTGCCAATAGCAGTGTTTAGGGTGATTGTAGTGTTTTGGGTTTTTTAGCTACTTGCATGTGTGTTCAGCAGCTGGAGTAACCTCCTTGCTTTGTAAAATAAATGTTTCTCTATTTCCTAGGGGAAAAACCCTACATTGTTAGAACGAAAAAAAGTGGATTTAACTAGTTCTAGCATTTCTGTGATCAATAATTTCTTTTAAAATTGGCCTGAGCAGTCTTCCTGCCAAGGAGATACTTGAGCCAGAGAGCCAAGAGAGATACTTTTTTCCATCTTTAGTTGTTTTCCAGTATTCTTTGCCTTTCAAAAACTGTCATAGGAAAAGGCTCTTTTTTAGGAAAGAGAAGGGTCACGTGTATGTATGCTTCCCTTGTGCCTGCATGTGGAGACTTTGTGTTCCTTGTTCTTTAAGGAACTATGAATTCAGCTGAACATTCTGTGCCTTGTTAGTGTACCCCAAACTGATTTATAACTCAGTATCGTTATGTGGCATTTGGCTACTTGCCCTGCGTGATGTCTTTCCTTGCCTCTTGGCTGATAGTCTGTGGTATTCAGGTTATAGTTTCTTGTTTCAGATGTCACTGAAAATGAAGGAGCTGTAGCATGCTTTCATGTACAGTAGCTTTCTGATGTAATACATTTTAGCTTTTATCATTAATTTATATTGCAGTTTCAAATGCTGAAAGTAAGAGTTCTCTCTAGGCAGAACTTGCAAGTTGTTTAGTTAACTGCTTTAATCTAGATATATAAGAGGGTCATTTACAAGTTATAAAAAGTTCCAATGTCAATTTCTGACTCCTTCCACCCAGTTAATCCTGACTGAAATCAGGAAATTCTGCTATTTACAGAGATGGCAGTAATCCTATAGAGCTGTAGGTGGCGGGTGGGGACAAAGCAGGGGCAAGAAGACCCTTTCCAAAGTGGCTGCTCCTTTGTATACCTGGCAGCGTTTTCCTCCCTCCTCCTTTGCAGGGGTTAGGAACCTGTGCAGGCTTCACTATTGGTGTCAGCTGTTGTCTGCTGCTTGGCCAGAAGGGAACCGATGTGAGACTCTCCCAGCACAAACCTAAGCGTTCTCCACCGGTTGGTGTCGTCCCCGCACCGCCCTCGTCGGCAGCGATTTGTCATCTGGAACTGGCCTGCGGGGAAGCTGTGCTTGCTGCCTGCGCTGCAGAGGCTTTCATCCCCTGCGCTGCCTACTCATGTGCATACAAATGAACGTGCTCATTTGTATTAGATATGGCTTCAGAAACAGAGAGTTTAGAGGGTTTAGGGCTGCCAAGGTTCCTGGTGGCCTTTTCGTTGAAGGTAATTCAGTATTTAGTTTGGGAAATTTGTTTTTGGCTGCTAATTAAAAAAGTTTTCTCTTTACATGAAAGTTTTACATTTTGCAAGTTAAGAAAAATGTTTCAGATTTAAGTGTTAACAGTTGAGCATTGCATTTTGTTCCACACCTTCCTACATCCATGTTAGTGTGTTCAGCACTGGATTTCAGATATTTAGATTAGGGATTGGCTGGTCCAAATGTGGTGTTGTTACACCCTCAGGTTCATGTGACCAATATAAATCACTTTCCTTTCTTTTGATATGAATATTTTTTGGTTGCAGAATGGCTCTTTGGAGGTGTAGAATGTGCTTGACCAGGGAGTAGCATTTTGAAGTTGAAAACAAAAACAGCTGTGGCATTTGTTAGGCTTCTTCTAAGAAACCTCTTTGTGGCTAAGTAGAGTGGAATAATTTTTGGGAATGTGATGAGTGATGTTAGTTCAGGTAGGCCAAACTTACATGTGATAAAATTTCCTAATTTTCTTCATAATTAGTCTTAATGACTCAAAGGTGTATAAATTGTACCAAAAAAGGATTAAATCCATTGAAAGCTGACAGAATTCAATCAGTTTAAGCTTAACTCTTAGATAGTTTTGTCCATGTGCTAAAATTCAGTGTGTAATTAACATGCAAGTTTTATGAGTGCATTACTTTCTATTTTTAAGCAGCCAGTTTTATGTGGTTTTTTATGGCAGTAGCATCATGCTGCTTCATTTAAGTTTTTAATATTTTTCTTCATTCTCTTACTCTGTCATTGCGATAGTTGCTATGCAAACACTAGATAAGCTCCGTGTCTCTAATAAATAAAGACAAAGTTTTAAATCAGCTGTGTGCAATGAATTTGAAAGAAAATGCTTTGAATATTACGTTTAAGGCAGATCTTCAACACTCTATCCATCATTTAAGTGCAACTGTTGTGTTCCTTCCCAGACCTTTGGGAATCTGTAAAGGATATTGAAGTCTGATGTATTGTTTCACATCTCTGACCTGTATGCAAAATGAGTATTTTTCCTGTCAGGAGTGGATTCTTTCCCACCCACATTTTCAGTCATGTTCACTAGAGCTTTGTGCCCCCTACCTGATGTACCTCTTTGAAGCTTTGGGAAGGTTGGGCAGGAGCAGTTAGGTGCTTGTGGGCTTTGGTGTCTACACTTTGAGCATGCAGCCTGAAGCAGAAAGGCTCAAGTTCTGCTGCTCTGCCTCAGCAGCCACTCTGGTGGTCGCTTGCCCAGCCTGAAGTCAGGCTGCTGTGTCACATCATCCTCATGTGCACGATGAGCTGCAGCAGCAGCCGTGACTTCTGCAACAGGCAAAAAGTGCCTGCATCTATCAGCTTGAGTGACCAAGGTTATGGTTTTGGGTTGTGTGGAAATGTGTATACAGCAAGGCTGGGTTGAACTTTCACCCCCAGTATTTCCATATTGCTGTTAAAGGAGGGTTCTACGATGATGCTGCTGGGTGTCCAGCCAGCATTCATTGTTTGCACGAGCATTCACCTCTTCACACTCACATCAGCCCTGGTGAGGAACAATTGCTTTGAGGGGTGTTTTTCTTAGTTTTTTAAACTGGTGGCTACAGGCTGCCTGAGAAAATCTTCAAATACATTCTGCTATAAATTGTGAACACACTGGAGAAGTGAGCTGTAAGTGCCTGAGAGTGCTCCACTGGTGCATCGGTGTGAGTGCAGCTACTGAACTTCAGTAACATCATAGTGCACTGGACATGCAATCAAAGGGATTTTTGTCTTGTTGACAGAAAACAGCAAACCTCAAAAACAGCATATTGTACTGAGAGGTGTTAAGAGTCAAAGTGTCCATCACTTCACTTAAATCACAAGACTGGGCACTACGTTTAGAACTTTTCAGCAGTGATTTTTATCTTCTTTGAGCTGAGTAATATAGTTTAGTGAATGGTTAAACTAAACAAGCTTTCAACTGCATCAAGAAGCTCAACCTAAACCCTAAGGGTGCCATGATAGAATCTATTCAGTATGAAAGAAAAACCCTAAGCAATTAAAAATTATTGCTAAGACACAGTTTCTAAGTTCAAATCAACTTGGTAACAAAGTAAAGTGTTGAGGGAAACTATTAATGAGAGAGAACTACCGTTTTATACAATGGTTTTTAAAGATATGTCTTCCTACATTGTAAACTCCTTAGGATTTTCTGATTTAGATATTTTAATTGTTTTTTTAATGAATTTTATTCAGGTAGGACCACACCCAGGATTTGAGGACAGCTGCTCATAGGAAAGGTCCAGAGGAGCTGTAGTTGCTCATTTGCCCATGCCAGACTATTTCTCCTGAAGAAAAGTAGCAGGCTTTTAAGATCTGCTACAGAGGAGAAACTCACTGGCTTTTTTTTTTTTTTTTAAATCCCATGACAAGTGCAAAATTCGTAATTCATCACAGTATTAAGTAAATAGTATGAAAATTCTGTTGCTCAGCACAAATAAAGAAATAATTTGATTTTACTAATACTGATGGGGAATAGAAACTAGCCGTTGTCTTCTGGATCAAATCCCTAAAAATTCTGCTGTCAGCAGATGTTTGTCAGTGGAGGAAAGGGAAGTGACGGGAAAGGAACAAAGGGTCAATGCAGTTTGATAGGAAGTTGACTTTCATTTCTGGAAGATATATTTGTTCTTAAAATGCTTTCACATTGGATGTTGTGAAAAATTATTATAAAAAGAAATTTAGATGAAGAAATACAGTTGTTTGAGCCTGAGTTATGTGATGATTCTTTTCTATCACTGTCTCTTTTTAATTAAAAGCAGCTAGAATTTTAATCACTTAAAATTAGGAATACCAATCAATTAATACCCAAAACATGTTAAAAAATCTGCTATAATAAAGGAGTGTAAAACAGCAATGAGACAGTTTAATCATTATGCCTCCGTCTAATTATTTTGGAGTTTTACCAGTATAAATAAGAGCAAAATTGGTCCTGTAAGTATTAAGTGAAGAATGTTTTGCCTTTTCATCTGAGGAAGACAGACTGTGGGAAGTAGAGTTCTGGCTTTTGATAGATGTTATGATTTGTATTAGGCTAGCAGTATTCAGAGTACAGATGGTACCTTAGATACTGCTAAAGCAGTAATTAGTGATAGAAGTCACCCTTCTTTGTTGGATTTGGAGCAGCTGAAATTGTCTCTTACCTATGGGGAGGCTTTTTTCTTTTTCTACTTACTGCTTTTATCAAATTTATTGCATACACAGTATTCCTGTTAATATTTTTCTTTGCCATATTGTAGTCTTTCAACTTCTTTAACTCATCCCTTCTACCCAGACACAGTTCTTGAAGACTGTCACTTAACTTTAGTTCCTAACACATCTGTTCATAACGTAGCTAAGTTTTCTTCTTTGTAACTTGACAATGGATATTTAGAAAACTAAGTAATCATTTTAAAACTGTGAGGACTCTGCAGATATGACAGAATAGTGAGCAGAAGACCTTTTAAGGGGCTCAGGATACTGATATGAGGTATTGTGTTTGTACTGTGAAATTACATTTGTTCTGGTTGCTAGGAATCTTTTCATTCTATATATACACTATAGAGTGCCCTCTTCCCTGATTCTCTCAACAGAGGTATAAACTTCTCTTGTTACAAAAAAGAGTATGTTGGAAACATGGCTGCGACTTTTATCTAATTGCCAGGTTAATAATAACACAAATACCTGAATTATCTTTGAAATGAAAAGTCTCTTTATAGTTACATTATTAGAAGCATGTTGAAAATAACTGCTTCATATTTTCTCCATGTTTAAAGCCCAAAATAAGTTATTAAAAAGTCCATACAAGCTATTTTGGCTCAGTGTCTAAGTTCATGTATGCATGATACTACAACAATGCATATGTTAGTACCAGCTTTGATTTTTCCTAAATATTTAATTGAACAAGGATTTAGTAGGATTCAAAACATCAAAAAAGGGAAAAAGAACCCTTACTTCTCTCCTAAAATTGCATTTATTTTTGTATTAAGGAAAAGGAGAACATACCCCAAAAACATGTTTTACCTGTAAGAAGAGTTTGAAATGAAAGGTCTTAAGGTCTAACTTTTCTAACATTCTGAATTACACATAGGACTATGAAGAGCTGTGCTGAGTAGTTCCAATTTGGAAGTAAGACAGTACAATTGACTTAATTGCTGTTGTTCCTATGAACAAAGATTTGACAGGGTTTGGCTCTTAATTAACGGAGAGGACAGTGTATTTTTGCGTACTAAGCAGGTGTGAATTATAAACACATTGAGGTCTAATCTTTCAAGGTGCCTTGTGCCTCGTCAGAGCTGGTTTTCATTCCCTGTTTTCTGGAGTTAATAGCTGCAATACTGTTGAACATCTTGCAGAATAAGCCTTGAAGAGAGCAGTGTGCTTTCTGATCCTCACACTCATCATGTGTTTGACCAGGATTAAAAGTTTTTTTCATCAAAATCTGACAGTTCTGCCCTCTTGTGATTTGACACTTGCACGCAAGACGCAGAAGAGGGAAGCAGTGTGTATGAGTTGAAAAGTTAGTTAGTAATTAAAGTAGTTGCAATTCTTTCTTTTAGACATAGCATAGTCTTATTGCAAAGTAAAATGTTTGTGGCAAGTTATACATCGCTCTGAAAAGTACAGAAGTTGTTCAAAAGTATAGTAAAAGCTTAGAGACATGCGTGTGTACATGTCTACTAATACATAGCATATGCATGTAAATGCAGCAGAAGGAGAGGCAGTAGCTCTACCTAATATATTACAATACTGTTGGACTCCTTCCACAGCCTTAAATGCAGTCATGATTTTATCCGACCATTTGGAAAGTGTGTGTAATTCATAACTCTCTCCTTCTTTAATGTTTCGTTAATTCCTCATCTGTTGCCTCTGCAGGAATTATTTTAAAGACAGACTTGAAATAGTCACCCTATATATGATTCACCAGACATCTTCTAGATCTCCTGGTGCTGTTTTGGGGTGTTTCACTGTTTCTCAGTCCTCACCCCTCTTTTT
>VXBR01001476.1:580754-592800 GCA_013400215.1 Cisticola juncidis
TTTTTTTTTTTTTTTTTTTTTTGGAAGTGACTTTTCTTAAAAAAAGGTATCTCAACAGGAAAAAGCCAGAAGCGCCAGTGCCTGCCAGAAGAAGCTTGCTTCCCACCCTGTGCCTTACCTTGCGCTGGCGGGCTGCAGCAGTCCCGGGTGAGCCGGTGCTGCGGGGCGCGGGCGCTGCGCGGTGGCATCGGCGCTGTGCGAACGTTCCAGCGCTCCCGCGGAACAATGAGCGGCGGCCGCGCCGCCGGCCCAGCATAGGCACCATTACGTCAGCGCCTTGCCTTATAAGGCGNACCGCTGGGCAGCGGGACTCAGCCCTCGGGCACCGCTGGGCAGCGGGACTCGGCCCTGGGCCGCTCGGGTCCCTGTGGGCAGCTCAGCTCGCCCTGGGCAGCTCGGTTCGCTCTAGACACTTCGGCCCTGGACAGCTCGGCTCCCTCTGGGCACCTCGGGTCCCTCTTTGCAGCTCACTCGCCCTTAGCAGCTCGGGTCCCCCTGGACACCTCGGTTCCCCCTGGACACCTCGGTTCCCCCTGGACACCTCGGCTCCCTTTGGGCAGCTCAGCTCGCCCCTGGCAGCTCGGCACTGGGTGCTGGCTCCGGCTGAGCCCAGCACTGTGTGAAACTGCGTTTGTCCTCCAGCTCAGGGACAAGAAGAATGCGCGGAAGGTTTGGGTTAGGGCAGTTCCTCTCTAGCGCTGATAATAAAGTCGTTAGAGGTTGTTGCTGATTAGGTACGATGTTTTCCACCGAGTCCCACAGCCTAGAGCTTGAAAACGGAAAAACTAAACTCCAAGTCATCTTGTTTAATTAGTTGTTCTAAGGGAGCTTTTTCTGTTTTCCTTCTTCCTTTTTTTTCTGTTAATTTTATTATGACAAAAAATGCGACTTTAGCTGAATTCCTCTGAGGGGGGATATGAACTTTGAGCCTTCCTTTTTTTTTTTTCCTTCTGTAAAGAGTCGGGGTCCTTGGAGGATAGTATTTTATTTCCTGATGATGTAACTACAAAACAATTCTCTTAAGTGATGATGGGAAGGCCAGATGAAATCTGATTTTTTTCTCTCTCTTAAATGTTTTCTCTACAAACCCCTTTCCTTTTTCGTATGTTTGTGTTTCAGCTAACACAATTAAGCACTCCAACCAACTATTTTTAGTAAAAAGGTCTTGAAGAAATGAGTAGTTTGTTTTAATATTTAGGAAAGAGGCAGAAAGCCAAAAAGTAGGATTTAGATTGAAGAATTTAAAATGTATCTCTTGTATTCCCCGTCCTTTAGTGTATACCCTGAATAAATATTGATGACAGAAGGAAGAAATACTGGAAATAAGCACAAAATTTGTTATTGAAAATCCACAAAGCATTAACGGGAGTCAGTGACATAAACTCCTTCTATATGGTGGGTAAATTAGACCACTGAAAGGCATTCTATACACTCTTAAAGTAGTAGGTGCATCCACAATTAATTTATTTGCAGCATTTGAATTTTAGTCTTCATCTCTATAGCTTAAGCTGTTCTCTGCCTGCTTTTAGTATGTTTTGTCATTTTGAACATAGTGCTATCAATAAGGGAAGTTATTTATTTGGTGGTGTTTTCTGCAGGTATAAAGACAAATGGTGGTTAAGATGTTTGCATTTCATTAACAAGACTGACATCTTCTAGCTATCTTGCATATATTTACCTGAGTGCAGCCTGGAAAAGGTACTTATTCTTTAGTTAGAAAATTCCAGGCAACCCCATGCATGGTTACTGAGTACAGACTTCCTGAGAACTCCGCTGCTTATTTGTATGGGTGATCCTGCTGTGTCTTCTTTGTTTCTAAGAAAGTTCAGATTTGGGTGCCTCATAAGAAAACTTTCAAATTATTTAACACTAACCCTTCCCAAATGGTTTTGGAGATAGAAAACATCTTATTTGAATATACCAATGGACAGACCAGGATATTATTTAATTTGCTATTCTAGGGAGAGCTAATAATCAAATCCAAACAAAAACAAATAACCTGTCATTAAGCTGACATTGCTTTATTCAGTTCCTTGGCTAATGTTTGTGGAGGCTAACAGTTTGTGTAGTTTTTCTCAAAAGTATTATGCCAATATGGCTCATCTGAAATACAAGTTCATCTAGGTGCCCTTGGAATGGGTAATATCTTCAGTTACAAACAGCCTTTCTGCTGGGACTCTGTTTAAAATGACAGGATGTAACTGTAGGTGCAAGGTGCTGTCTGCGAGCAGGCTGTGGAGGTGCTGCTGTATCCAGTTCTGATTTGTAGGGGGAGTCAGGGAATTTACTCAGTGGGAGGTAGGTAGGAGTTAAATGTCACTGCCTTCTTTTTTACGTGGATGTATGTATGTGTGTATGCAAGCATAAATGTATAAATCCTTAGGGGTGAGAACTACTGTTTCTGTCCTGGTTTTGTTATTTTTTTCTTCCCTTCCCTTTGCAGTTGTTTTATTTTTCTGCAACTTTCCCTTCACCTGCACACACCCTGTTTCTGTAGTCTATATGAAAATTGCCTGCATTTTTGTTCTCCCACATGAAACAGTTGTTTTAGGCCATAAGCAACTTTGAAGAGGAGGACTTCTCAAAAGCTGGTAATCAAAAATTCATCCTCACAATCTAGTTCTGTTCTGGAGTTGCAAGGAACACAGCTCAGATAGTGCTGGTGATAAGTTTATTGGTAGTCTGGGAACGGGGAATAGGGAATGCAAGTCTTTCTGTTTATAAGTCTGTGTTTACATCTGGGGATGGCCAAAATACAAACTCCCCATTTCTTAATAAATTCCTCTCTGCAATACAAAAGTGCACATCTGTGATCTTCTGCAAACCAGCTTTATCAAAGAGCATCAGCTGAGTGTATAATGACCTGACTTCCTTCTCTTACATTGTTATGACTTACAGGACATTGTACAGTGCTACCCAAGCCCTTAACAGGGCTTGGATGTATTATTAAAAATTCTGGACTGCTATAATATGAAAAGCTTATTTGTATCTGAGGCAATGAATTGAGTTACAAAGTTGAGTTCCTTTACTACATTTTTTACAGTTTCTTTCAGTATCTGTAGGTGGAATCCTGGCACTGGTGAACTATACTGAAGAGGGGAAAAAAAAAGTCTTTGGGCAGGCAGCTATACCTGTCTCATTCTCTATTGCTCCCTGAAAATGGATTCTGTTTCCTTAGTTACTACACATAGTTTTGCACAGAATTGGTGCATTTGCAAGTATTGTGACAGCAAAAGGAGCTGTTAATTTGTAGAAAATGGAGACCAAAAGAAAGTCTTATTAAATCATTGGTGCATCCAGTGTCAATGCAGGCTGCTCTCTGCAGCTGCTTGCAGTGACTTTTTTCTAGTCTCTGCTTATCGTTTTGTATTGTTTGGTTGTGCCCACATTCTTTCAGGATTTTACTTTAGAAAAATAGAACCTGGGAAAATGGAAGATTATATGAGGCAAGGAGAAGATAGGAGAAAAAAGCTAAAAGTCTTTGAGGCAGGTTTTTAGACTTTATCTTAAGCTATCTGAATTCCTCCCATTACTTCCATCGTTAAACTGCTTCTCTTTCTTTTTTCTTCCCATGGCGTTTCATAGCAGCAGATCCAGTGTCCTTAAACCCATAACCTATCTATTGCAGCATTTGACCCCTTCTTTTGGCCATTTTATATCTAAGATAAATAAAGGAAGTTAGAACTTGGGCCTCAGTTCAACAAAGCACTTAAAACTTAGCCCTGTGTATTTTTGTTGAAAAAGGAAAGGACTTCAGCAGAAGTCTGATTTTAATGATATATTGAAATGCTTGGCTGAATCAGGCTCTTGGTCACATTTACTTCATGTAGATATTGTTGAAGCTTGGGGTTTTGAAATTCTCCCTGGGGTCTAGATCTTTGGGTTACTTTCATATTCTAAAAATAGACATCTACTGAAGTACAATTACTGTCAAAGATTTTAATAGCATTTTACATTACTTAAAACTGTTCACTATTTTGGAGGTGGTCTGCTTAAGTTTTGCATGTGATACCTGGAGAACTGAAACATATGCAGAATTGACAAGTTGAATTTTATTGCCTTGCATAAATGGGGTCTGATATTTAATGTTTTAATGACTCATGTGACCTGAAGGATTCTTCTTAAATGTGTGCTCAGCCTTGTCTCCGAAATCTGTGGGAGTTAGGACATTACTCAGTGGAAGAAGATTCACTCTAATTGTTTCTTAGATTATTAGCATCCTTCAAAAATTTTCTAATTTATCTTTATTATTTCTGATAGCATTGTGTTTGATGATTCTTCAGCTTTCATCCAGAAAGTGTTTCAGGGCTTCATAACCTAATGTAGAGATTAATTTCTGAATGTTGCAAAGAGAAATATGGAGGTTATTATGGCTTATTTACAGTCTGAAATGTACTGACAACTGATAAATGCATGTGGAAGGCAAGGGGCAGAAGTAGGGGAAAGTTCTAAAGATAACATTCTTCAGATTCATGTGTCTTTTACGATGGACCATGGGTGGAAAGAGATTCATATCTCCATTACTCTGTGGCTTTAATTTTTTTTGGCAGCAGGGAGAAATATTTTTTCAAACTCTCCTATTGTTTGCAGATTCCATTATTCTCCCTTTCTTTTTTTTTTTTTTTTGGCAGATACAAATAAAATTCCTAGCCAAATGTTAAGGATAATTAGATCTCTTTATGTTGGGTGCTGTATTGGGAAGTTGATGACTGCACCTCTCAACTACTAATGGCTTCTCAAGAGAACTTGCAAGTGCTTCCTATCTGCTTGGGAGCTGGTTTCATTTTGTGTATGGGACCAAGACAATTTGTTATGAAAAAGACTCTTGCATGGCAGAGTTTACCATGAACAAGGATGGATAGAATTTAATTTGTATGCCTTCCTCTACTCTATATAAACCATATATAGCCAAGTAATCTTTTCTCTGTGATAAAATGAGATAGTGTTTTTTAGTTCATGGAAACTCTGTACAAGAGTGTATTTTAAGAAGTAGTTTGGGATTGAAAGTTTGTTTAGTTTGTGATGGGTTCTGCAGTGAGATTTTTTTTTATCAGCCCGCCCCCACCCACAAGTGTGCCTGTCTAGTTGGGCTATTTCTGGAGGCACGACAGCCATTTCAGTACTAATGCAATAGCAAAAGTGAGATGTAATCCTGTGAAGACTTAGGACCTTGGAAGGTGCTCAGTTTCATGTCTGTAAACATGAAGTAGAACATATTTTACATGTCTGTCTTTAGTCATTAGACTGCAGAAGAAATAACACTATGTACTACTTTTCTTCATCCAGTTCCTTTCAATTCAGTCAAAGCAAGATTCTTTTTGTGGAACTTAAGGGAAGTGGTATGGCTGAAACATTCTGGGCTTCAAGTCTGGCTCCACAGGAATCCCTCTTTTTTATGTATAAGTCTAAGCTGTGAGTTCAGTCATTTTATTCAAAGTGATCAACTCCTTTTCAGATCAGTATAATTCTTGTTTGAATAAAAACTGTGCGGGTTTGTTGACTGAACTTTTCACACTGCCATGAATTGAATATGGTGCCAGTGGAGGATGTTTCCTTCAAAGCTTTGATGATAATGAGGGGAAAAAGTAAATCAGATTATTGCAGGTTCTTTTCAGCTCCTCCATATCGAGCACCATCTCTTCCCTTATGCTTTTCCTTTCACATCTGTTGTTCCTGTACTTGTTGGTGGGTGATGCCGTTCCACCAATGTCTTGGAAAGCAAAGCCCAGCACATAGGTAGAAGGGGTTTGGATTCAGTGCATTTCTTGCAGGCTGCAGGTTTACAGGAGCCTCCTGAGGCCACTGGCTGCTTTGGAAGCACAAGCCTGTCAGGCTTGAATGCGGCATCAGAACTGGAAGGAGGCTCGTTGGTGCCATTGATTTTATGCAAAGGGGAGTACAAAGCTGTCATGCTTTTTTCTCTTTTTTTGGTGGTTAAGTAGAGAGAATCCAGAAATAAAATGTAGCATGAAGCCTACATGTCATTGTTACAATTCTGTTGAACAGGCTTCTCTTGCCTCCTACTGATTAACCCAGTGAAAACAGAGCTGTTAAAGAGCTTTTTTGAAAGGGAGTAAGGCTGTAGAAGAATGAGTATGGTTGCTAAGGAAGGCAAAATTTGCAAGGAGAGAATGTATTTTTTTGTTGGGCTGAGCAGTGTAAAACACAAACATGCTCTTGTGCCCAGAGGCCCTTCTTTAGGTCTCCAGATGCTGCATCTATGTTACAAAATCTATGTCATAACAGACATATTGTCTGCATTGATAAATCCCTCCCTTTAGGATTCCTGGTAAGAGATACATTCAGGCTTTTCTTATTCTCTGTAATTTCAGTAGCTATATGTTAGTTCCTGTTCAAGGCACAGTACTTGAAGTTATTGGTGACTGTGGTATCTGTTCAAGGAATACGTGTTGAAATAATGCAGAAGCAAATGTATTCTATACAGGCTGTTTTAGATTGTGGATTCCTAGGGATGTAATGTAGCTCATAAAACTTTGATCCCATTGGGGTTCAGAATTGCTGAGCTATCTGATGGATTCATAGTTTAGAAATGTGACTTAGTTGTGCAGTTCAGTTCCCTGGTCTGGAAAAGTATTTACAGAATTTCTTGACCTCCTAGGGTGTAGTCACATGTAGCTCTTTGTGTTAGTCTTGCCCACAGCAGGTACTGTTCGAGGAGTCTCTTGGGCTTGGGGAAATGTATTTAGCAGACTCAGACACTCCACAGCTCCAGAGTCTGCAATAAAAATTTTACAAAACCCCGGAGTGAGGAAGGGGAACAAATACAAAAGGGTATTAATTTGGATTTTTTACAGCAGCTGGCATGAGACGTATCAGCCTCAAGAACCATTACTTTCAACTCGGCAATATTGAAGTTGTGTCATTATCTGGGAACACTTTTATGGATCTCATGTCTCTGGGTGTTATGTCAACAGGATGGACTATTACTAAGAAAGTCTTTTAGGAGATGAACTAAATGCTTGAATAGCCTACAACTCGCTTCATGCTTGAAAACTGAACTAAAGCACAAAAAGAAGTGGTTTAAGGAAATTCTCGTCCAGCACCTGAAGGAAAAGCAAAATGTTATTTTAGTCCCTAAAATCCTGTGCTGTTTAAACAGTCTTCCCTGCAGCCCCTCCCACTGCTTTATAGTCTGCTTTATTTTGTGGAGTTTTTTTAGTTGTTTAGTACTTTTATTTTTAACCTGTTTTGTTCAGTTACCTATTTTTAGTTGTAAGGATGAAGCTTCTGTATTTAATCTTGTTTCCCCTGGGTAACTTGATTGAAAGCATTTTGACAGAGCATAATTTCTGGCTTCTGTTTGCTCTGGCCAGTGAACTCAGGAGCTTCTAATACGAGACTAATATTAATTAGATAAATGATAGTTAGAGTCCATACAAATTGCACTTACAAAGTGTGTGGTCAGGATGGACTGTGTAGAATTGATTAAAGAGAGCAATGTATTGAGTTCTTTCTTGTAGTGATGCAATTTCATGTAAGTGAAATCTGTAGTGGCATCTTCTGCCGTGAAATCTCATAATACATTTGATAATTGCTAATAATTTATCTTATAAGCAGACTGTACTATTACTCAAGAAAAAAATAAACAAGCTAATTTCTTAAATGGATTCAACAAAAGAACATAGACTTTAGTACTTTTAGATGGCTCTACAGAAGTAATATTTAAGCACTGTAAATTTGTGGATCTTTGGGTTATTTACCCCCCTGCCCCCACTCCAATAAATACAAAACTATATGTACAGGTAAATATTTGTGCATAACTCTAGCCAGTAGCAAGGACAGAGGAGAAAAGTGGTTCTAGTTATTGTAATGCAGTACTTATGGTAGTAGTTATGCATTCCTCTTGTGTTTAACTTTTAAAATGATACAGAAGTGTCTTGATTCCATTTATAATAAACAGAGGCCTAGAACTAGAAACAGCAAAAGAACAATTATATTTTTGAATTCCTAATGTGTGTTATACTGGTTAAATCCAGATCCAGTTGTGCATGACCTCTTCATTTGATTGAAGTTTGGGACACATGAAGTTTGTTAGTTCTTTTCTGTTTTACTTTATTTTTCTGATTTTAATTGTTTTTATTTCAGATTTCCATAGTACATGGGCAGAGGCTATTCTCACATAAAACAAATCAGCCCTTGATAATGCTGCTGAGTAAAGAGGAGCATACATGGATCCAACACTACCAAAATAGGAGGAGTTATTTTGCTAGAAGCCTAAGATGTGTCCTGAGTGACGCAAGGTTAGACAGAGCTTGACAAGAATAAACATTTTGAGAGCTATAAAATTGCTTTGACCTTGGGGCTTGGGAACCTAAGTGGAGCCTTAACTTTTAGCTATCTGTGTGTATGTAAATCAAAGCAAGTCATGCCCAGAAATGCTGCTGAGTATATTTTTCTCAGCAGTCAGTGTGACTGATGGCTGCAGTTCTTGGAATGCTTGTGGTAGGCACAGGTATCCCTGGAGCAGAACCACGCATAGCTCAGGGGCTTGTGGAAACCCTCATCAGGGGCTTTGCTCGTGGAGAGCACAGCCTGAATTGCAGGGTTGGAGGGAATTCTGAGGTGCCTCCAGATCTGTTGGGAATCACTCTGAAAAGTTGATGCAGTTTTACACAAAGGAGTTCTGGTGTGTCTGAACTTCAATGAACGATGGTTCCAATGGGTTTTGACTTCTTTCAGTGAGCTAATATTTAGATTGAATGACTGAGGAATGGTAGTGATACCTTAGCTTTAAATGATATCCTGGTCTGTGTTCCTTGTATATTGACGTCATAGAATTTGGGTCATTTAATCGAACTTGGACTCATTACTTTTGCTTCAATTTTGGGCTTTCTTGGAAGCATTTTCTCTATTTTAGGTACTTACCAAAGCAGCAAAGCTGCCCATTTTTGGTAGTGAATTCCTACAGCCTTCAGGGAATAGCATTAACATAAATAATAAAAAAAGAAATGGGGAATCTTTTTGGTGAATCCTTTTGCAAGTACAATAATTTGTTTCTTTTCGTAGCTGCAGTATAATAGAGACCAAATCACCTTGTGAAGTTGTTTTTGTTTTTGTTTTTGTTTTTGTTTTTAACTACTGCACCAGCTATTAACAAGATTCTTCTCTTCTCTTCTTGTGCTATTTTGTGCCTCTTTCTGTTTTTATGTGCATCTAGGAGCCAAAACCAATAAAAGATGCTCATGTTGGTCAGGTGAGGTTCCAGTTTATCGTGTTAGAAGAAGAAAATCCATTAGTGGATTATTGGAGGATGAAGGGAGGGCCATGTGAAGATGCCAATGTCCAGTGGAGTGACTGGGAAGGAATGGTCAGAGGTATTTTTAGCATTTGTACTAGAATGCAGGGAGGCTCATTGATTGCACTTTTGTTCCCTGAGGGAGGTCAGTGGGAAAAGGAAGAGGTCCAGAATAGGGAAGTAATCCACACATAATTGCAAATGTGCGCTTTTCACTTTTACATTAATCTGAGTTTAGAAAGGAAGATGCCTGGGTTTTGCATTTCTGCATGGGCTTATCTTAGAAATCTTGTGTTTCAAATAAGGCAAACTTGTTACTGTCAGCTGCATGGATTGAGGACAGAGAAAATGGTCACAGCTCTCATAATGAAGAAAAATATTCACTTTGTTTTCTAATAGAGCTTTGGGGTTGGTTTTTTTATCTGTCTTCATTCTTCTGACCCTGACATTGTTCTCTCTCTCACTATTCATAGTAATTTCTTAAGTGACAGTGATTTTACTCAGCTGATAATAGAACCTTATTGTTTTGTTGTGTCATTTTTCTGGTGAATATTTCAATATTTTATTTTCACTGAACTTTTCTTCTCTTTTAAAAACCACTTCTTCACTGACCTGAACTGTGACAGCTGCTATATCTAAACCCCCATTGGGTGACAGTTCTTTTAAGTGTATGTTTGTGTACATGGTTTTATGACATTTGTAGGCTATTACTATTTCTACTTTGATGAACAGTGAATGTATTGGGAATGTTCATGTGCAACATTTGAATGCAAATCCTAAGTCAAACACCTTCATAACTCTCAAGCTATGGGTGTATTGGTACAAGCTAGAATTAAACATATAATTTCTCTCTTAGGAGTTGCACATATCTCATAGGTGTTCTTTTGGGTGTTGCCCTTTGGGTGTATGCGTTTTTTAAAGTTGCCTAAAGAAAACATTTTTCTTTCTTGTTCACAGATGCAATTTGGGAGAGAATTTTATTCCATTTTTTGAGAGCCTGTAAATTCAAATGAAGTTGGGTTGGATTGTCCTGTGTGGTTTTTTTGTGTGACTAGTTTGGAAGAAAATTGTGATTCTGTTCTTGATGTCAGAAAGTTTGTAAGTGCTGCAGAACAAGCAAATCATGAAGGGGGACACAGCTCATGAGCAGCTGAGTGGTTCAGACTGAAAAGTGCTTGGGCTTCTGAATTCGGTGTTTCACAGTGAGCATGCTCAGATGTTTTGTTACTTCCAAAGAAATATGACATCATCTTACTTGCAAAGTCACTAGGCTATAGCTGTCTTTACATCCAACAGAGTTCTCAAGTGGGATATCAAATACATGCATTACATAATCAGAACAAAGCTTTATTGGCTGATTGTACCGTGAGGGTGGGATGTAGAATGGTAGTTGCATATGGAAGACATAATCTTGCAGAATTAACCATTTCCTAACCATCCTGTCAACAGCTGTGAAGTGAAATAAGAGCTTGGTGATAGGATTCACTTGGGAAGGGTGTAGCTAAAGAAAATAAAAATTTTAAATTGGTTTAATGAGTTCATCATCTTTCTGTAAATGCACTTAAATGTATTGAAACAAACAGAAAGAACCAGAAGAGTTTTATGGATATATTTATAGACTGATTCGCTGAACTTTCATGTGGTGGAATTCCTGTTAATTCCTGTTGTTAATGAATTCAAAGGAAGTAGACCAATTTCCACCCAGTCTTGGTTTTAATTTACTGGAAAATGATCCACTTAAAAATACTGGAAATAAATTTTTTGGTTGTGGAATATTAAATTTGTCTTTCTAAACTAATTGAAGCACTTTTTAGAGTTATTCACTTGTTAAAGACCATGTCTGCAAAATATGTGTCTGGTGATTTTAATTGGTCCACTTCAGAACTGATCTGGTTTTTAATAAGACTTTTTTTTTTTGTGAAAAGTATAATATAGAGCTTATAATTCTCAAGCTACATGAAAGTGATACCAAAGTTTGGTCTTTCATTGATTGTTGTGGTATTTTTTGTGATCCCAGTCTAGCTTTAATGAACTTGGATTTCATAAACCTCATTAAATAAATTATATAAACAGGTAAGTCCTTACTCTAGGAAATGAGACCACATTAAAAAAACAGAAACAAAAAACAAGCATAAACCCCCGCAATAAAAAATCTGAGCTTTATGTTGTGATCTACATGGGATTTCCTGTGTTATCTTAATGCAGTTTTTATATGTGGCTTCAGGGTAAAATTGCACTGAACTTTCAAATTACAACTGCTAGTCAGGCTTTGGGTATGTGTACCTTTTAGGCTGGAAGGTGTTTTTCAAGCAAAATGCTGACTGAACCCAAGGCCATGGGTTTTGTTCCTCTCTTCCCTCTTGTGCTGCTCCCAGATTAAGGTAGGCTCCAGTACGAGTAATCCATCAGTATTGACTTTGCTTTTGAGGTATGTTTTTTGAAGAGTGGGAACTTGTTGACATGTTCTTTTTGTGACTGTGCCTGTCCCAGCATATCCTTAGAAATAATAAAATTGACTTGGTCATTTCACAGAATCCCCCCAGTTCTTCACCACATCCATTTCAGATGGACAGTGCTCCAATAAAAATCTTGAAACAAGATAGTGATTTTGAAAGTGTTGGACTCAAAATACTCTCCTTGATCCTTCAAGGAGCACTGCGACAGAAGTATGTGTAGTACTGAAGATCCTCAAGTGAAAAGCAAGGCATGTAAATCAGAATTTAAAACTTCCTTGTATTTTTGTCTGGTTACAGCAGACAGTGTAATTCTTTAAGGGTTTTTTTTTTTTTT
>VXBR01001476.1:592827-828339 GCA_013400215.1 Cisticola juncidis
TTTGGAAATGCATATCCAGGACAGCATGGATGAGAGCTCAGTAGACTTAGTAAAGCTAATATGCAAATTTTTGAGGAATGCAAGTTTCAGCTGTTATCCATTAGGTGGGCAATAGGGGATATTTAGCATCCTACCAACTTGCTTTCCTTTTACTTATAAGCTGTTCTGTCTAGAAGAGTGGAGAGGGGATGAGCCTGTGTGACATTTTCTCCCTGACAGTTATTCATGTAAGCATCTTTCTGTTTCAGTCTCCCAGTGATATTTATACCAGTGGTGCAGCAGACATTGGGACAAAGGATTACTAGTTAATTTGGAGAGCTAAATATACATGTGACTGGTGTGTTAAGAAAAAAAAAAAAGGTAAAGAATTCCAGGTTTTGGTAGATGAGCCTGTAGGATTTCTCTTTTTGACAGTGGAGCTTGCTGCATGACCCTTCTGCTTTTTGGCCTCTCTGAATTAATCCTGAATACTGTCAGAAATGTAGGGAAAAGCATAATTCTACATGAATTGCAGTCAGTTTCATGGGACACCTTGGAAGTAACAAACATCATACCCAGGGGTGAAAATTAGGTTTAAAAACCAGGTAAAAATAACCCAGCATGTCCAAGAAAAGTTAATAATTAAATAAAAGTAAGACGTGCTGGATAGTTCCCATTCTTAGCATAAACCCATATCTTTAAGTAATTAACAGTGGCTTTGCAAAATTTAAAAAATACCAGGTTTCAGGCTGGGCATCCCTGTTGGTTTCATTATGCTCTTGAGAATTTAAATGGAGGTAAAAGGTAATTCTTTAGTCTCAATTATGCAGTTTAGGTAATTTTCTGACATTGAATGAATGGTTCCCTTTTTCCCTTTGGAAACCTCTGTCTGCATCTCCTCACATTAAAATCAAACCAACAATCAAAAAACCCTAACCAAATAAGAGAACAAAACAAAACCTTGAAATCAGTGAACCAAAGAAATGAAAAACAAAACCAGAAAAACAGTATTGTCACGTAGTGATTGTAATGCTGATAATCAGTGCAATTGCACCAGAGAAGAAAATAATGAAGTTTTATTTTAATTGTTTAGTTCATTAACACTTTTTATTCCATGAAACTTTTCTTAAAGCTGGGCAACTTATCTGCTTTTGTGCTGTTAATCATGGAGTGACTCCTTTTGAAAATGCTTGGTTATTTAAAACCTATTTTAAAAATTTCTCTCTTGATGGACTAATTACTTCTGTTTAATAGTACCAAGGTAACGGCTCACTTCTCTTTTAGTGAATAACATCCATTTTTCCCCCCTGCATTCATCTTTTACCCTTTTTTTCTGCCCACCCTTCTGAAGGTTTATCTGCATGATCTTAGCTTTTCATGGTCTTCTCTTGACAACAAAAACAAGGGCATGTGTAGTGTTATAAATGTTTTTTGAGGTGCACTACCCTGGAACTGTGAAGTGTGTGCCCAAGCTGACCTTGGGAAGCAGGAGTTGCAGAGGCAGAGGCTGCAAACCACTGGTAAACTGAGCAGTAAATTTACAAGAATGTTGGATCACCAGTGTTGATGCTTGGGTAAGCGATTCACAAAGGAATCTTCCATCTGGAAACTGAAAGGAGAAAAAGTTTACTTAAGGTGGCCTTTAAAAAGAAAAAAAAAAAAGGTAAAGAATTGCTTCTCCAGTCCATAGCTGCAGCTATATATTTTGCAGCATGAGTCATAGATGACTTTATAGTTCTAGACCCCTTGCATAGGAGGAATAAACTTTGGGGAAGAGGAAGTTAAGAGAAAACAGAAGTGTGAACAACTGCTAATGGTGCTCTCTCTGGCTCCATTCAGTCTGCCATTCCATCATACTTGAAGGGGGTAATTCAGAGATTCCTTTCTTGGCATATAAGTGGCAACATATGTTTGAAACAGTGAGTGGAAAATGTAGGAAAAAAATGACAGGCATATGGCAATAGGAGGGCAAGGAAAAATTTGTTGCCCTAACGTTAGCCACATAATTGGTACACTTAACTTCTGAGGGACTGATTTATTTAAAGACAAAAATGTATGCTCCATTTATTCAGGTTTTCTATACGTGGCCTTCATCTTACAGTACCTTCATAATTTCTCTGCTCGCAGAGGGAGTGGAAGGTGATAGGAGAGGTTCAGAGCCTCAGACAAAGAACAGAGAGGGAAATCTGGATGCAAATAGACAAACCAACCTTCATTCATAGTCTCATTTTAAAAGAGGAAGAATTGAAAACCTCCTCTTTTATCTTAATATTTAGTTTCGTGCCCTTTTTTTAACCATATCGAGTTAGCTAGAATGTTTGTGGCTTAATGCAACGTAAGATGTACTGCTTAATGAATAGAATAGCTGTCCTGCAAACAGGCATCATCCAAAGTAGTGTTTGCAGTGTGCAGCAGTACATGCTGAGGTAACCTGCTGACTTTTTAAAAGAAGGGTTTCTACCCACGCATACATCTGTGCACAATTGTAAGCAAAATGTAGAATTTCCAACTGTATGTGATGTGGACAGAATGTGGATAGTTCCTTCTGTGTCCTCAGTTAATTTTGTGCCTTGACTGGAATAATTCATTTCAAGGGAGAGTGTTGTTGGGAAGGTCAAGGTCAAACCTGGTCTTGCAGAGTTTCTGATGACATGTAAAATGTGTGTTTAGGAATGCTCTTTGGCCTGAAGCTGAAAAGTCTGCAATCCAAATAATATATTCTCGAAAATGCTTAGGAGGAAATCAGTCTGTTTTCTTTCTGTTGAAAAATGATTTATCAGAACCCTGGGGGAATGTCTCCCACCACATTTGCCTTTGGAAATGTGGCCTGTTTTCTGAATAGTGGTGAGGCCCTTGGAGAACTGTAACTTGGCAACTGATTGATCTTGTTATGGCCCTTATTCCGTGGGGATCTTAGTCCTTGCATGGAAAAGGAAAATTGACTAAACTACATTTTAATTTTGTTCACTCTTCTTTCTGACCTCTTCTGGCTCTGGACCTTTATGGTCTAGTGGTTTAATTTTGAGATGCTAAGTCCTGTGTGAGATTATAAAGTCTGGTAAGTTGATTGCATTATGCTAGCAATTGTGGCTTGTTCTGCAAAGTGAATGATTTAAATTCAGAAAATATGCTGTGTTAAACTTCTAAAAATAGATTAAAAACCAGCTCTAGCTTAAAAAAAAACCCAAAACAATGAAAACAGCCTGCATAATTAGTACTATGTTAACAAGTAACACTCTGGAAACTTGAGAATCTGAGCTAGTATCTCTACCAGAGTAAATGACATCACAAATACTGTCAGCAAAATTAATTAAAACAAATGTTTTGAAAGGAAAGCTATTGATGCTATTCTGGTCATTACCTATGTTAGCAAAAAGCCAGGAAAATGCATCTGAAATTCATAGAAATCTTTGGAGTTGAAAAAGAAGAAAATAATTTCTTACTATATGGAGAGAGCAACCTGTGCAACAAAAAATATTAATATACTACTTGTTTGAGAAGAAAGAGGAAACATTTTAAAATAAGTTTTAGGAAAATTATTAAATATTTTCTATTTGGTAGCTTCTGTATGTCTTATTTTATTTACATGCAAATACATTCAATTGCCCTGTAATTTGGGGGGTATTTTGTTTGATTGTTGGAATTTTAGTTGTAAATTGACTTTGGTGGAATCGCGTCCATGCAAACAGAATCCTGCAAATGTGCAGACTACTGCAATGCAGGTCAGAAGGGACAAGGACATTTATCCTTTCTATGAGGCCCTGCCTCCTAATTATGCCTCAGTTTGAAGAGTACATTTAAAGAGGTTTGTTCCTTCTGCTACTCTGGTCATGTTTTGGTTTCTGAGCAACTAACATTTTGTATCATAAACACTTCAGCTGATTGGAGTTCTTCCTTGGACTGGCCATCACACCAGCATGAAATGCTGTGAGGACTTGGCATGTTTGAGGAAGAGCTTTTTCCTTCAGCACATTGGCTAAACCATACAAACTGTGAGCGGCTGTCAGGTGTCAGGAGGGAATCAGTGCATGGCTCTCGTGTTGTGCTCCACCACCATGTAACTGTAGTCTCTCAAGGTGTGACATCTTTATGGTGTGGGAAACTCCAAATTGTTTGTACAGCTTTTTAAAGCACCAGGGTTGTTGCCTGTTTGTGTGCCATGAGAGGCAGCCATCCAGTAGAAGGGCAGATTTCAAAGGGATGTGTATGGGCTGCTTGCTGGGTATGGAACACACGTGCACATTTAGTTATTTCTTGTGGAATGACAGCAGCGAATTCATCCTTTTTCCCTTTCCTTTTGTTGAGTTGAACAGAGGTTCTACTGCTCCATTTTACTTCAATCACAATGTAGTGAATGCTGGAGGAGAGACAGCCATTGCTGTCATGCCTCTCTGACTGAAGGTTGAAATCTGTGCTTTTATGCCACCTGTTTTTAGCTAAGATCCACCAATGTTTTGTCTTTTCCTAATAAAATGATAAATCATTCTCTAGATCAGCTGAGCTGCAGGATCCTGTTCTTAGCAGGAGTACTGGGAATTAGTTGCCCTGTAAAAAGTCACTCTTGTTTTTACTGAAATATTAGCTTCTTAAAGTATAGCTTTGGTTATTTGAAAAAAGCTTTGTGCAGATGTGTAGCTCTGACTTTTGCATGTGTGACCTGTGCTGGTGCACAGCAGTGAGTGTGAACTGTTTTGAGTATAGTTGCTAATTGAGTTGGATTTGGATACCATGGTGGGGTTCAATCTGCTTTTTCTAATGCCGAGAAGGTGAGATATTCTCTCAGCTGCAACTTCTAATGGAAGTAGATTTGAGCCTTTTGAAAATTCTTTCAATCCTTTTATCCAGTGTCACTGGAGTTGCTTTTTCAGTCTCAAATATAAGGTGTGTTGGTTTCCTGTATTGAGATGAGTTTCTTCTATGGTTCTTGGGGATCAGTATTCTTTTTTACTTCCCCATCCTGTCTGGAGTGCTGATGCTGTTGTAGATTGTTTTTCGTGTTGAAATTTTGCCTAGAAATGATTAGGAATTGCATCCTCTGGAGAGCTCTCTGAATAAACTAAAGAGACAGACAACAAATCTAATGTTTTGGGGGTTTATTGCAAATTATAATTTGAAGTTTGTAAATATTCTAAGAAGAGGATGCAACGTGATTAGAGTAGACATCCCATGTAAATATTTGGGCTTTAAAGTCTAGAATGTCTTCTGATCTTGTTTTATACTATTTCCTTTTAAGCAGAATGTTTGTGTGTTTTTAAAAGATGTAAACTCCTAGGATGCTAGCTTATTAGTGTGGAGCAATTAAAGTGTGCAAAAATGTCTTACCTGTATACTAATGAAATAAATATTTCAACAGTGTAAGTAGATGACAATAATTAAAACCTAAATGCACTTGAGATTATGGTCACCAGGACAAGAATTTTACATTTCTGATTGATTCTTCCCTGTCTAGGAATAGGCATTACAAACTCCTTTCTCTTTGCTTCCTTCCAGGAATTCAAAATACCTTAATTTTTTTGTATTGATTTATGTGTCTTAGGGGCACCAACAACAGCCATTGCTGTTTCATAGTGACTTGGAAGCAGAGAATAAAAAGATTTGTAAAGCATGTACTTGTTCTAGCTTAATATCAGGACTCTTGGCATAGAATGTGTAACAGAAGTGTAGGAGGCAAACTGTAGGGTAAGCATGGACAGAATTATTTGTTCTATAATAATGTCTCATTTTGGTTTCTAATCAGCAGTACATTTGATTTCAAAATAATATTTTCCCTTCTTTTTCATGCATGCTGCTGAATCCTCAGAAACAAGTGTCAACCATTTCAGTGCATTTGTTTTGCATCTAAAGGCTCACCAGAATTTCCTAAACTTTTGGGCTTAGAAAGTCCTGGTTGAAGTGTCATAATCTCTTTATCAATAAAAGAAAAAACCTTTTGATGTACCTTTAGTTTTGGAGTTACCCTGTTTTTATATTAATAGAGGCTTTCTTTTTCCATAATGCAAGGTAAACTAAAGAACAGTTCCTGAACAACCTTCACTCTCCATTCATGATGCTTTGTGTGTGATGCATTTGATTGTGTCCTCTCTTAACACATGAAATAAGGAATTGTGCAGAGAGAGTAGATGAGTGATTTTATAAATGGATGTGGAAATTTCACTGGCTATGGATGTTTCAGCTGAAAGGTGGAACGCAATAAAGAACATCAGATGTTCAAATCTGTGGAACAAAATGAATCTCAATATATGTATGTGCAAAGATATGAGCGTGTTTATATGTCTGTGTATGTGTGTATATGTGGACTTAGTTCATCTACTGCATTAATGTCAAATTCCCAGAAATGTGGTGACAAGAGAGGACCATTTTAGCTCATGTCAGGACAATGTGCTCTAGTAATTTCTCCCTCCCTGGAGAGCTTATTAAACACTAAACAAAATATCTCAGAATATAACTGATTGAGTGCTTTAAATTATGCCCTTTTGTTTGGCTCTTGGCCAGCTGCTCATTGCACAGGGCTGTGGCAAACAGAACCAGTAATTTACATTGACAGTATCATGCAGTTCACTCTGCAAGCTTCTCAACTCAGAACTTTTATAAAGTAAACATTCAAACAAACCTCAGGTTCTTAATGTAAACACATTTTGTAACTCTAAACTTGGCCAAACAGTTAAGAATCAAATACGGGTTGTATTTTTTCCCCTTCCCATGAAAATGTCATTATATATTTTTCCTTTGCTTTGCTGATAAATAGGGATATGTCTACATAAGTAATGAGAAAAGACAGCAGTAATCAAAGAACTTTTTTTTGTTCTCACATTTCTTTTTTTTAAACCATGTGGCATTGGGACCAATCTCCTAATTGTTTTATTTTTTACTACCAAATGTATCCTAGTGAGAACTGTCACGAATTCCACCATATATGTCATATCTGCTTATCACATTCCCCTTGATCCAAACTCAGAATGCAAAAGGCTATTAAGTAGACTTCTATGAAATGTATAATTTTCAGATATTTCTCTGATTTTGCTGTTTGCCTCCTCCCCCCCCAATTTGATGAATTCATTTTCTTTCAAGAGGGTGTTTCCTTAAAACTGAAATGTGAAGTCTAATGTGGAGGCAGAAGTATAATGGTAAGAAATCTGAATGGGCAGATGCTGTTGATGTGAAACGGATAAGCAGGGTCAGAGCCATTAGTTAATACATGCACACGAGGGAGAAGTACCAGAAACCATGCTGCAAGTGATTGTGGTATAAATAAAGAGCCCAGTACAGATTTAGCCTTCAAACTGCATAATCAAAGAGAGGTTATGGAAAGGAGCAGTGACCTAACTATGTCATCTACAGGTCATCACTTCCAGAATGGGATTTTAGTGTGTGTATAGATCCCTATCTTTAGTCACTTGAGTGGAGCTGTATTTCCTTGGACAACACTGGGATCTTGGGCACCAGCCCCAGAGTGGGTGGATCTATAGGCTGAATCCTGCCTTTAATGTCAAACATGGAACAGAGTTAATTTTTTTGTTTCTGAGCATAATTTACAGCTATACTCAAAAGCAGAGGGGGGACATGAGCAGTAGGAGGACAGAACTTGCTCCAAGTTAGGCTTACTAGAAGGTGCTATGATATACCTGTCATGAGATCATCTCCTGTAAGAATGGAGAAGCAGTAACATAATCTGAACAGGAAGAGAAGGGTGGGATTCTTTTTGAGCTGCAATCAAAACTCCGTGTTTTACCATAATGACTGCAAAACCACGTGCTCTTTATAGAGCTGATGACAAGAACAGAAAAGGAAATTGAATTGAATGATGTTAATACTAAGGACTGAAGTATCTTAGAACAGATGGATCAAATAGAATGAATATGAAAAACAAACAAACCAATGCACAAAACTGCATCTGAATTTCTGTTAGTATATACCTTATGAAGTAGTTACAAATTCCTCTAACGTGTAGTTGTTAGTACTCTCTTGTTTTATGTATTTGTTCTGAATGCAATGACAGTGAGTAAGGCTTGCCACCTGTAATGACTTAGAACGTCATCCTTGCTTTTTATGCAGGAAACTGAGGAGTTTGTGTGAAATAAGGAAGGGCTTCTTGAGTGTTATACAGCAAATCATCAGTTTCTGCTTTCCCACTGCAATTATAACAGCTGAACAAACAAAACAATATGAGATGTTTCTTAAATAATTAAGGTAGATGTCTGAATGCTACAAGGAAGTGGAATGGTGTTCAAATGGTTCAAGATGGATTTTTTCTGCATTCCTGGTCTTAGTGTCATCTTGTGTTGGGATCCAAGTATTCCTCTGTCCTAAATTCTTAAAGATGTTTCAATGTCTTAAGTATGCATCATATAGATTTTGTAATTGTAATTTTGATAATTGCTCATTTATTTGTGTGCATTCATTTGAAGAGGACTTGTGCTATGTACTCTCCAGCATTTTTTGAGATAAATGTAATTGAAGATATTTTTAGTATTTTTCTTTTAAAAACAAACAGCCTCTCCCTTTCTTCTTGGAGGTAGGAGAGCTCTGCTTTATTTGGAATAATTTTTAAAAGCCTAACCGTTCCCTTGAGCTCAGCATCTTTATTCTTCTCCCCATTATTGTTATGAACTGCTGCATGCCTTATTTCATTGGGAAGTCTGGCTGTGGCTCTCTAGGAGGATGAAGGCTGCATGCCTGAGCTCTTTTCAAACTATGACGCCACATGCTAGTACTTACTTCTTTAAAATTTGACCAAATATTTCATTATAGATATTTTCAAGAGACTTACGCATGGGTTCCCATGATCTCATTCTTTGATTAGTAGAAAGAAAAGAAGGAAAAAGTGAAGTGATATTCTACAGCTATCCAAATATTCAGCTTTTGCAATGGCAAATCAAACTTCTGATAGTGCTTCTTCGTTTGGGTGCAGTAAGGATAGGTAGCTGTTTGGAAAAGCAGCATTATTTGCTGTGGAAAAAAGATGGCTCTTTGTACAGTTTAAATGAGTTATGGAAGTTTGTTTCGTGACTGGATTTGTTTTATTGACCAATAATGTGCAAACTACCAGGCTTTCCACACTGCTGGGAGGAACACAAAGGTTTTCTGCAACATACTCTTACTGAGGTCAAACTGCACTCTTACTTAATATCCTGGACACTAAAAGATAACCTGTTTTCAAGAACCCAGTAGACATTGAGTGATTCAGAAGATTCATGCATTTTAGTTGAAGTTAGCTTATGGATGAGGAAATGGGATGATGATGGATAGGTACACAGGCTAAGAAACTCAATTAAAATTGGCCTCTGTAAAGATCTGTTTCAAACAATTGTATGTAAATAGTCAAACCCTCAAGGGGTTTTTAATGCACATTAAAGAGAAATGTATCCATACTGGGAGAGGGGTGAATGAACTTCTCTCAGCTCAGTTAGTCTTGCTTCAGTTCAGGTACCAGGATTAACAGGATAGAACAGCAAAGCATTACTTGAGGACAGGTGGGGAAGGAGAGCATACTTGGCACATGATTCTGCTTTTCCCTCAACTGGCTTGAGATTTTTGTGTTCACCAGATACGTGCCAGTTCTCTTCTTCAGTATTTTTTCTTTTCTTGTTAAAAACTAGTGCTGCCTCCCGTTTCCCTGTCAGCTTTAAGGACCCATCAGGTTTTCATGCCAGTTCTTTTGAAATACTTACATACCATTTAGTCCTGGTAATTGCTAGTAAACTTGTTGCTTTGTGTTTCACAAATTTGATTTAAAGCTTTTTCTGCTAGCAGTTTGGATTCAGATGTCTTCACAGACTCTTTCTCCATAAAAAGTCTAATGTGGAAACCTCGTTGGCTTCCAAAATACTGGAATCCAATGCTGTCACTCAGGGACAAATGCAAATAAAAAAGAGATTGTGACAAATTAAGCAAATTACTTTTATACTTCATTGTTCACAGGACGAAGGTCTCCAGAATCTGATTTCAGCCCTTGTCATTATTTTGAATTGATGATGAGTAGTCTAGCAATTATGTGATTATCTGTTTGTACATGTACTTCAATTCACAGAAGATTTGGATATGCTTTTACACAGTTAAATACATTTATCTTGTTTGGCTCCCCTTTTCTGCTTTCCTTTTTTTGTTGCAGCTTTACAACTTCTACATCAGCATAAGGGGTTCTCTAATTTTGATTAAATACTTATCAGTAGTACAATCATGTTTTTCTGAATGTTCTTCCCACATAGTTTAGAAGTATAAAACCAGATTCTATCCATGGCCACACTGACAACTGGAAGACTAATTTTTATGTTGGATTCTTGAAATTGCAAAGGAGCCCTTGCACCCTTGTTCTTTGACTGTTTGGTTTGTAGTTGTTGGGTTTTTTTGTGTTTTGTGGTGTTTTTGTTTTTTTTTTAATTCTGCTTGGTGTAAATGCTTTTTGGTTAGACAGAGCTTTGCTATTTCCTGTCAAACTTAATTAACTATTTAAAAGCTTTAATTCCAAGAATACAGAGTTTTAATGATTGCATCTCTAATTGGTGTGTTATCTTGAACTGTGCTTGCATCTGCACCTGCCAACTTTGTCATTTTTAAATAGTCTTCATCTCAATTTTAAGCTTAAACACCATTAGCTTGTGTTGTTTTGTTTTCGATAAAGTTGTGCATCCTACTCCAAAAGTCTTCCACAGTCTAATAAAACTGAATTCTTTCTTTCTGCACCATTTTTTCAACTACTTTATGAAATATGACTATAATACCAGAACCTGTGCTTTGGTACTAGAACTATTTCAAAGATGTAGCTATGGAGACAGTCTTGTTGTCAGGTGGCTAAAAAGCTAATTTTTTTCTCCAAGAACTTTGAAAATTCTTTTATATGTTGTTATTTTTATCATGAACAGCTCCTTCTCAGTTTTCTCCAAGAAATTCTCTGGATATCTGCTATGTATCAAAAAACCACCTGTCTTTGCACTTAGTAATCAGAATACTCAAGGGCAAGGTTGTGTGTACTGTTTTGAGATTCAGATCTGTGCATTTGTAACCGTTAAACACCAGACTTTAATGAAATGCTGGCAGGGAAATCTGATATTATATGGAATTAGCTGAATTTTAAGATTGATTGCAGACAAGAAATTTTGACCAAACTAATCTTAAAATTCGATAATCTTTATAGGCATTTGTGGAAAACAGGCTGATTCATGTAAAATAAATGTTTTATGTTGTGCAACTGGTAAAGGCTCTGTTTGGAATGCCTTCTTTTCTGTCTTTGTATTGAAATGCCTGCTTTTCTTACTTTGCATCTGAAGTTAATGCAGGGCTAAAGAAGATGGGAATTCACAGAGATCAGGATCTTGAATCTGTAAGAACATTCCTTTGATAAAATTATTGAGTTGCACACCATGGTGTTAGATATTTGCAATTGCAAGAAATGACACATTTCAAAGTGGTATTGCAAACCTCCTTACCCTCTGGTAGACTGAGGGCTTAGGAAGCTAAATCAGCTCAGCATTTGTGCCCTTCTGTAGATTCAGTTCTGTGTATTTCTGTCATCCTTTATTTCTAGGCCAGGTGCTACACTCAGGGAGACCTAAAGCACATACAGATGACCACAGCAGTTTTCATTGTTTTTTCAGGAGAACTGAACTGTGTAAACTCGAGTTTACTCACTGCTTCTTCATTCAGAGCTAGTGTTGGCTGCTACAGTGTGTTCAGAGACCATGAGAAAACTGGGTTCTGGACCAAAGGCAATCTATATAGGGCTGATATTTCAATAAGAGTTGTGGATGACTAGCAATTAATAACATGGATTTATGGATGTGGTGCTGCATTACAGTGGTGGAGCTTTGATGAGCTTTGATAAGCATGTTTACAAGGTCCTTGGAGTTTTAACAGAGTGATTTTCATTAACTTAATTTATAACCTATGGTTTTTATTGGCTATACTTAAATCTAGCCTATAAGGATTTTGAAGGTTTATAGCAAACTTAGAGATATAAAAAGTTAAGTAACTTTATC
Source organism: Cisticola juncidis (assembly GCA_013400215.1). NCBI lineage: Eukaryota > Metazoa > Chordata > Aves > Passeriformes > Cisticolidae > Cisticola > Cisticola juncidis. The sequence goes on from VXBR01001476.1 coordinate 604,779, forward strand.
CACTGAGTGTGTTTATCCAAATATGTCGTCAAACTTCTCAATTTCCCTTTCAGAAAGCCAGTTAGGGACAGACTGACTCATTCTCATTTTCTTGTCTGACAGAACACAAAGACATCCCAAGTTTAGCTGGCAAGACTGTTGAAAAAAAAAGGAGAATTTTAGGATTTCAGGGAGTGGGTCTTTCTTCTCAGTTCCTCAGTTGGATGCAAGATGAAATTTTGAAATGAGAAACATGTGAAATCTTGTCTAAACGTTTAATAAATGATGTCCCAATTTCCTGATGACTTAAATGCAACTTGTAGGATCTGAGCATTCCTAAAAGTCATTTTAATAGTAAACTTATACGTCAGAATAAGGTTTACAGTGCTCAGAATTTCCTGATAACCCTGACATTTTTAACAAACAAATCTGAGTGAAAGGAGAAGAGGGTGCATGGTTTCCATTTCTGCTAGGTTTTATTTCCTTTTCTGCAAGGTTGTCTGATTTTGTTCAGCCCGTGAGGAGGAAGGAGGCCAGCATCATGTGTAAGAAGTGCAAGTGAGATGTTAACAATTGCAGTTTACTGAAATGAAAAGGTAGTTTAAGAAAAAGAGGGTTTAGTACCTGTTAGTACCTCATAATGTTTGTGGGGCATGTGTCTTTCCCCAGTGACTTGAAGATGCTGTGAATCAAAGTGCTGAGGCTAAGGAATTTCCCAGTAGCACATAAAACCCAAAGATCTTGACTGCTTTTAAAAGAGAAGAGCTCTGTTTTAAGTTGCAGGCTTTCAGTCAGCTCATGTAATTTCAAGCAAAATGTGTGACTTGGAAGGTATTGGCAAGGAAGGAAACAAGGCAAAGAGCAGCTTTAGTGCTTTTGCAGTGCCTTAAGTTGGATGCTGTCTCTGCTGAAGATGCTCAGTGGACCTCGGTCAGAGGAAGACAGCAGACCTGTGCAAGGTATATCTCATGAAGCTCATGTACACATTTGAAAACAACCATGTTTCCTGATTCAGTGAGGTTCCTTCTCCAACACAAAGGCAGAGTCTGGGAGAAGGTATCTGGTGCTAGGACAAATCTAGCAGACATAAATCAGTTAACTGAGTAATTTCGGTGTTATTGTCCCTTTTGGGCTTTTAATCTCCTCTTTTGGGGAGGGGAGAGGAATAAAAGTTTTCTGTGGCAGAATACTTCCCCTGACATCTCTCAGTAGTCATCATGACTGTTGGGTTTGGGTTTTTTATCTGCTTGTTGCTGGTCTTGACGATCAAGTTATGGTTCAAGAGTCTTTAGCGCTGGAGCCTTCCCTTGCCAGAATGTCTGTACAAGATTCAGCTTTTACCACGTTTCCCATCGTAAACTTTTCTGTGGGAGCATGAAGGGATTGCTTAATTCTCTACCTGCTCAGTCTTTGGAGTTCTTTCAAGTTGTGTCTGACAAGGGCCATTGTGTCAGATTTTGTGTCAGATCCAAAGGGGTGTGCAGCTGAGATCTGCCACGGGAGGGGAGTGGGCAGTTCTGCATTTGGGATCATCCTGAAGCAACAGATCTTACTGCAGCCCACTCAAACTCTCCTGCTAGGGTTTTATCTGCTATGGAGCTCTCTGTTACTGAAATGGGTGCTTTAGGGTTCTTCAGTCTCAGCCAAGTATTTAGAATCTTTCAGTAGAGGAAGTACTCTATTGAGCTGGTAAAGAGAATGAATTATTGAATGGAGAGAAAAGTGTAATTTTGTTTATGACAGTGCAACTTTTGTGGAACATTTCTAGGGAGATGAGGGCTTTTGTATTTTGGATATCTGAAATAAGGACTAAAATTGTCGACACTGCATTTGGAGAACAGCTCTCTGTTTCAAGGGGCAGACTAGATGGTCCAGTAGGTTTTCTTGTACCTACTCCCATTTGCTGCTCTGAGCCACCCATCTGACCAGTGCCTCCTCATTACACACACTGAAACATACACAAGTCTGGATCACAAATTCTAAAAACCAGAGTTCAATATGTCCTTCTCAAACTTTTAGATAATTTCTGTGCCTTTTTTCCAATCTTCTTAGAAAGATACAAATATTGAAGATAGTTTTTCAATATGGTCACACTCTTGATCTTCAGACTTTAAATAGGTTGTGTTACCTTGTCCTAATGCATGGTGTTTATCTGAAAGGCTCTAAAATGTGCATCTCAGGCTCAAGAAATAAAATAATGTACATGCATGAAAATTGAAATTGCCATGTGAGATTTTGGTGTTTATTTTTAGCAATTTTTTTCAGTTCTTAACAGATTTAGTTAAATCTCTATTCTTAACAGATTTACTGCTTTTGATCATTTTATGTATTCTCTGTTTAAAATTACTGTCTTGGCACAGAGACTGAGGCTGAGTTATTTTTCCTAAATTGCTGCAGTCTCCCATGCATGGTTCTCTCCTATGTGTGTATATAATACTCAGAGGTTTTCTAGCTGGGCATAAAAGCACTGAAGCTCACAGCATGCCATGGGAAACTTGGTTGAGTTTAGATCACAAGTCTTGGTAACTGATGTGTGACCTGCATTCTAAGTTCTCATGGCCATTTTCTCCTGCCTGTTTTTAAGATATGAAACTAATTATAGCCCATGGAAGTCTTAAATTCTTCTGCCACAAGAAAGATCTTAACTTCATTGAGATCTCTCCTCCTCCACATTCAAACAGGCGTATATCTTTTCCCATAGCAATGGCTTTTTTTTTGGAAAATTATGAGAGTGTCAACTTTTCTATCTTGGAGAACGATGTAGGGATTTTTCTGTCTGTCTGATGTTGTGTGTTTGCTTTTCAAAGTTACAGTTACAAAACCCTGTGCCAATTTCTCCCTCTCTCACAGCCCCACCCTGCAGTGAATCAGAAGTGCACCCTGTCTTTCTTTGGTCACAGGTCTTGGTACAGTCATCTGCTTCTATTGTTGCTTACGATTAGACTTGTTATGCTGTGCCACTCACGGAGTGGTGCACTCAGTCTTATTTGGAAATGTGAATTGGTGACTGGAGCGAGTCCCCATTGCTGAGGGCAGTGCCTCCCCATGAGCATATTTGGCCTGTGCTTCATCGCCCGTGCTGGTCACTGCTTAGGTGTTGATTTACAAGAGCCATAAATATGCTGGGACTTGCCAGCTTGGAAAGGTCATCCTTCCCTTTGAGTTCTGACATGAGGGTTAAAAGTGCTGACCAGGGCCACCACCCTGGTGGTAAAGGGTGGCTTTCCACAGTTGTCCCTTTCAGAATTTGTGTTCTTTTGCAGGGAGGGCAACGAGCATCTCTTTCCCCACACATGAAGGGAGAGAGGGGAGCAGTGTAGAATGTCCTTTGGCTAAGGTTGGTCATTGTGCCCTGCCTGTCTTCCAAGTGTGCAATTGTATTATTGGTTGGTAATAGTGATAGTGTGCCTGAAACAGTGACCAGACATGTTGTGTGCCCAGAATTAAAAGAAATCTAAATATGAATCTATCTGTCTGTATCATTCCACCAATGTCAGTGGAGTTGCATGAGAAATGTTTGTCATCTAGGTCTCACACCTGCTTGCTAATGACAGTAGGTGGAATAATTTTTAATTGCACCACTGATCTAGAAAGAATTTCTCAGTTATGTTAATGCTGAGCCCTCTTTCTATTTGTATTTGTTCTTGGATTTTTGCATTGAAAAAACATAATGTGACCTTATTTAACAGTTGTGGGATCTTAACTCTAAATTCTGTTTATTTGCTTTAAGATAAAGTATTTTTATCTTTCGTCATGCACAAAGGCTGTTGTAAGCATCTTCCAATCCTTGAATTGTGATTTGATTTCACAACATCTGTTGAAAGTTATGTAGTGCAACAGTACATATTTTTCCACACACGAGCATGAGGTAATTAATCTGTGTACATCACTTCCTCGAGCCTCTCTTGGTGCCTCAGTGGTGTTATTAGTGGGACGGTCCCATTGGAGTGTCATGTAGAATACGAATGCTAATGTTGTGCTTGTGGTGGGTCTTTCTTACTCACCTACAGAACACAAGATACCCATGAAAAAGGTCAAATGTACACAGATCTGGCATCCATTTCACAGCTTGCAAGACATAGTCTCCAGCATATGTAATACATATAACTCATTGCCAGAAAGCTAAGAGGAAATGATTGCATTTGAGTACAATGCAATCTACAACAATAGTTCAGTGTGCATGAAATTAAAAACCGCTGGTAACACGTGTAGAATAAATAAGCTGACAGTGTTTATTTTTACTGCAGCTCTCTGCAGAGATAAGGTCCTGCTTCTTATAATATTTAATTGGCTTCATTAAGAAAAATAGCAAATATTAATTATACCCACTCTTCCAGAATATTGAATTTTCCGGAGCTGGACACGCAAAATATCGTTATTCCAATGTGTGTGTTTGAATTAAAGTATAGCAATGGTATGATGGTGACTAATACACTTCACCTTTTAGTTAAAATGGTTCTTCTTTCCTCGATACCCAGTCCTGAATTTCAAGCACTGTTTACTTGATCTACTGTGGGTAGCAATTACTTTCATCTGACACTTTAAAATAAACCCAGACCACTTCGCCTAGAGCTCTCATTTTCATGAAATTGCCTTTCTTACCAACTCAAACCCTGAGCAGTCTTGTAATACCATTTTATTTTGGTACAGTTCTAGTGTGATGTTTAGTCCATGTAATAACATTACATTAGAGCATAAGGGTGTACTGTGAAGGTACACAAGAGAAAAAGTATAGCCTTAATTCAGTATTGAGTGTGCATCCAAGGAAGAGACAGAGAAGGCTGAAGTAGCTAATGTGGAAATGATCAAAAAGTATTTTTTAAGTGAGGGCCTAGAAAATGATTTAATTATTTGGAATACAGAAAGATGTTTGGCTTATTTGGATGTGTGTTTGGCTTGTTCTTTCCTTTGTTTTTTAATATTTATTTTTCTTGGAGGTGCAATGAACAAGAATTTGTGAGACTTAAATGTAGGAAGGCTCAGGTAGAGCGGGCTGAGTGATAAGCAGTTACCCAAGTTTTAAGAATGGAGGTGTTAGAGAATTGTAAGAATGAAGCCAAAGGCCAAAGGATAAAAGACTAATTCCCTTCTGTTCTCATGGAGTTGGGAATGATGACAGGCTCATATGGTGAGATTTGTTGTTTTGGTTATGGCTGGAGTACACTTGAGTCATCATCATGGAGATGATGGCTGACTTTGAGTTTCTGTGAGGAGAAGCACAGGGATTTAAGAGATGAAGAAAAGACATAAAGAATAAGACCTATGAAGTGCTGTGAATAGGGCAGAGGTGGACAATGGTAAGTTTCCAACTCAGAGTACACTGGAACACTGAGAGAAATAAGCCCAAGCTGGAGTCACAGAAACTGTGTGGGTAGAAATGGCAAGGAAGTGCTTGTTGGAAAGCTCCTTTGTGCCCAAGGCAGCCAAGTTATCAAAATGAAGATGGATTGAGTTCAGAGCTTCATATTAGTAGATGATCCTTAACCTTAAGGTCTTATTAATTCCTTCTGTACCAAACTGCAGAATTTTCTGCTAATGTTTGAATTCTGTGAGCAAAATTTATCATAACTGCCTTTAGAAATGTATTTACATTGCTTATTAGCAAAGTCCCTTTTTTCCCTGTCCTACTGAATAACATTCACCTGTTAACAGGTGTATCCTTGTAATAAAACATTACCCTTTGTATAGCTGAGGGTCTGTATAGGATATAGACACTCTGAAGAGGGAACACACCTATACATTGGACATTTCTTCCTTTCATCCAGTTTAACTCTCAAGTACCTGTGATTGATTTATTTTCTTCAAACCTTCATTTAATTTCATTTAATTTCATTTCAGTAAATGGAAAATGGGGAATAGCTGTGCTTTAATATTTAAAACTCTTTGAGATATGCAGTGGAAAAGGACTGTGTAAGTGCTAAACATGTTACTATTTTGCTCTTTTTTGGTTTTTGTTTTGTTGTTGTTTTGTGGGTTTGTTTGTTTTTTTGAGTTTGTTTTTGGTTTTTTTTGTGTGGTGGAGAGTAATATGTAAATGCATAAATACTTGTATACATATGGCATGTGTTTTCAAACTGGGAACATGCATATCTGGAGAACCTTCTAGTTTAATATTTTACCCTTGTAAAATGTTTTTTGAAACAGCAGCTTTTATTATTTAACTGTGCTGCAAAAATTTGGAACGTGGATAAGTGATTTTGGACAAATGCATACATCCTCAGGGAAGATCCAATGGACTCTGTATTAGAATCTAAACTATTCTTTGTAGTCCATAATCCTGCTCTCCATCTTCCAACCCCATGAAATGGAAGACCTTCTAAACAAGGCCAGTACCTTTTATAGTATGATTCTTCAGGTACATCTAGCCTGTGGACCTAGACCTTCTGAACTTACTGTTTTTTACATTCCTCTGAACTTTGGTGGTGCTGTTTCTTTAAGTTCCAACAATACAACAAATTTTTCCCTTCTGGACTCCAGTTGACTTTGTCTGCTACGCATCAGCATCACTGTCTCATAACATCTAGGTTTTTTGCCTTTTGATCACACAGTCTCCTATTATTCAAGTACCGTCTTTGGCTTGTATACGTTGTATACCCTGCAAGGATATCTTTAGCCTATCTGTAGTCTTGCTCTTTGATAAAAGCAAGGCAAGTCTTTGGCTAATTCAAAGTCAGGGATTTTGCTTTGAACCTGAAATACTGTTTGGAATGCTGCATGTCCATCATATAGAAGATGATATTGCTTCTAGTTAAAAGAAAGGTAAGTTGACTGGTGAATACTTCCTATCTTTTTTTTTTTTACTTGTATTGAGGGGGATAAGCAAAAATTCATGTCATTGCATTATGTGTAAAACTTTTAATAAAGTTCTGTTTGTTCTTAATCCAAATGCAAAGTTTGCATCCTGAGAAAGTGTAAATTTTGGTAAGAATTTTGAAGTGGAAGAAAAGGTCACTTTACCATGTCAGGCAGGCTCATGTAGGAAGAGCCGTGCCGTAACTCAGTTAGTGTTTTTTTGGTTGTGGGGGGTTTTTTGTTGGATTTTTCTTCTCTTTTTTTTTTTCCCCTGTTTTTTTTTTTTCCTTTTTTTTCTGTTAGGGCAGGCAACTGTGTGGAGATCTTGATGGTGACATTACTTGGCAAACAATTTGGAATCAGCTCAGCTAGTGACATCACATCCCCTTAAGGTTTTCCACATAAAATACATCCTCAAAAAAAAAATTTGAGACTTAATCTGAAATCTATTATTATATCCTCTAAGGGCTCTTTAAGCACCTCAACATTCTCCCTCTTCCCACCATTTTCCAGGCAGCTTGACTAAAAGTAGTAGACAATAGTGGTAAATGTTTTACAGTCTTCTTGGGAATGGGAAGAGATGTGGGGCAGAGGGGGAGGGATAGAGGGATATAGAGGAGGGACAGCAAAGAGAGTTTTAATCTCATGTCTATCATGTTTAAAAAACCAAATTACTCCAGTGCTTAGTCTTTTCCTCTGTGCAGCTTTTTACGGTGTGAGCACATTTTGATGTAGCATTTTGCCACTCTTAGCAAGTGGAGTCGTCTAGCTCTGCCTCTAAGAAATTAATGTCTCAGATTTTGAGAAGACAGCAGAGATGAAAACCCTCTTGATCTCAGGGTTTGGTTCCTGATTGATGATAATTCCCAAGAAGAGTTCCTAGTATGTGCTTTTCTCTGTGTGCCTGTGCTTGCTTGCATCTGTACCCATTTTTAATGAGAAGCAAAGTGTTTTCTTCCACAGCCTCTGTAGCTGCGAGCCGTAAACCCGGCTGTGTGCTCGGTGTGTGCTGCCTTGACAGACGTGCAGGAGAGAGGTGCAGCACACGGGGTGAGCACTGCCAGAATATGTAGGACATGATGTTACACAGGCCAAGCAAAGGAAGAATTATCTATGCATAATGTGAGTTTAGAATAGGCTTGACGTTCTCACACCCAAACATTTCCATCTGTTTCTAAGTGAAAGGAAGCTGAGACAATATTCTCCTATCTTCTGGGCTAGCTATACAGGGAATAGGAAATGTTTCTGATTTTTTTTTTTCCTTAGGATATGTTTAGTTTTATTGCAGATTCGGAGAAGTCACAGTATAATGTGGCTTCTTTGAAAGACAGTAAATGGTATTAAATTCTTCTTAATTATTCTGAGAATTGGCATTGAAACTCTTAACACTGTGCTTAAACAAGCTGTGGCACTTTTAGGTTATTCTTCAAAAATAAAGCTGTTATTATGGGTTTTATGCCAACCTTGATATGAGACCTTTGCCATTCTTACTTCCAAAGCTTTCTGGAAATTATCCTCTGCCTTTGCTTTCTCTCTATGTATTTTTGTGTTTTGTCTAAACATCTACTTTTCCTCATGTCTTTTTCTTCTGTTGTGAAAGGCTGCATGCCTGAAGACCTTCTGTTCCTTCCACACTGTAGTGTGTACCAAGCTTCTAAAACATACTGAAAGATTCACTGCATCCTGTTGGTGATAACATCCTACATCTGCATGTCTTCTTTGCAGTGTAACATCCTCAGCATCCTGCAGCACTGCTGAAGAGTCTGCCAACCATTTCACCTACCTTGCTGGCTGATGAAGATGTAGACATTACTGTTTGTTAGAAGTCATTAGTTATATTTTCACAGCTGAACTCTCAAAATACAATTCCACAAATATGCATGATTTTTAGTGGATACAGAATAAGCAAGCAGAGAGATCCTTAGATGTAATGTTAAATTGTACGTACTTCGTAGTACTATGGTAAGAAGTAACCTTACCTTTCACATTCTTGTTCCAGCAAGTTTGTAAACTCATCACTTTTTTCCATGTATTTGCTGTGCTTCCTCTTCTCTTCCTCTAGTTCATACAGTGTCTGTCTGTGTGCTTTTTCTACCATTAGAAGTTGTTCCAGCATTCTTCTGTGAACTTCTTTCTGTTTTTCTACAACTTTATCAAGCTGAAACAAAAAAAGAAAAACTCCTGAAATATTTTGAAACTTTCGCTTTCTTGAGTTTTCATAACTAAAAGAATTTTAAGAACAGCTTAATAATAATAATATAATAATAAGCCTATTAGCAAGGTCATCTGGTATCAGTTTAATTCTCTCAGTCTAATCCCAGCAAATTAGAAAAATAAGGTGCTGTTTTTCAGGACCCTCAGTCACTTTCTTTCCCTCCTCCTGCCTTGAGTGATCCTCAACATTTTTTAACTAATTAACAGTTACTGTTCCCAGAGTTGTGCTTTTCTCGTTCTTCAATGTGATAGAGAACCAGATGTCTTGGCAGAAGAAGCATGGTCCAATGCTTCATACAGTGGATGAATGACTAGAAATAGCTGCCTCACTTATAGCTGCCTAGGAAATAAAAGCATTAAATTGTTTTTGTAAGGTGGAGGTAGATCAAAAAGCAGTTTTCTGGTTTCACAGTAAATGCATGGTTGTGCCAAGAGTGAAAAACAATCCTTATTCTGAGCTTGGCCCTGGGTTTCTGCAATAAATAAGTGCTGAATTTTTTAATAGTTAGCAGTATTTCTTTTTTGTTGTAGCATTTCCTGTTATGTTCCTCAGATTGCATGTGTTGTTGAGGTCTTTGTCTTTCAGATGGCACCTTTATAGCACAGTTTGAGCATAAAATTCCTCTCCCTTCCTCAAGGATTTCTGCTTAACACCTGACCAGAGAATCATTAAGGTTGGAAAAGGCCTTCAAGATCATCGAGTCAAATTTTTGACTGAACACCATCATGCCAACTAAACCATAGCTCTAAATGCCATGCTCAGTCATTTCTTGAACACTTTCAGGGATGGTGACTCTACCATGTCCCTGGGCAGTCCATTCCAATTCCTGACCCCCCTTTCAATGAAAAATTTTCAATTTTTCTAAATATTACTATATAGTGATATTTTAATATAAATAATCTATTTTAGCTTTTGGCAATAACTTTTAATTTTTCTAAACCAGAAGAAGTATTGGCATAACTGTTCACTAGACTTAAGCTGTTAAAATAACTCCACAAACTTAGAGAAAACTGTGATTCTGAGGATTCTGTTACAATTTTGAGTTCAGTTTTGTGACCGAGTTGTGGCAGTGTGTGTATGAAACCCTGAGTGGTTTTCCTCCTTGGCCATTAATGATCTAGCTGAGGTTTCAGGGAGGATCATTGGAGGCCATCAAAAGATCTGGGAAGAGTCTATGAGCATCTTGGTTCCCTGCTTGTTCCCCTTCAGAGACTGCCTCTCTCATCAGGTCACCATAGGAATCCTTGTGTCCTTTTTGGAAAAGAGGAATTTTGAGCTCACAGCCCAGTCCCTCCTTTTAACCACAGCCTATTCTAGTAGGTCAGTCTGATTGTAGTGTTTCACTCTATTAATAGGAAAGAATTCACAAATGGGCAGTGTGGGAAGCAAAGCTGATTCTGGTTCTCTGATGGTTCCCCCACAGGGAATTCTATGTGCCACAAGAAACACTGGGATTTCAGGTTCTTAGGGCCACCACGTGTTTTGGACAATTTAATTCCAGGGAATATGATTAATTATCTTTTCCTCATGTTTATTCACAGCTTGGCCCACAGAAATGGTGACAGGGAGAGCTGGAATACCTAAACATGAGTTTCTTGAATGAGTGAGGATATCATCAAATTCTGCTTAGGTTTCCAAGTCTCCTCCTGCTTATCTCAGCTTCTTTTAAAGCTATATATATTCTCTCATGTTCTTCATAAATAATTGTTAACTTTTTGTTGACACTGCTATGAATGAAGAAAAAGGAGCTATTGACAAGACTTTGAAGATGGTTTGAGTGCAAAATGCTCAAAAAAAAAATAAAAAAGGTGAACCATTTTTTAGAACTTCCTGCACTTTCTACTTAAGGCATTAGAGAGTCTTTTCTGTTGTAACATAGCTGAGCTTGTTTCATCATAATCAAGAAATACAAAGAAACCTTTGATCATTTGTTTTGGTGCTTTTTTGTGGTGTTTTTATGGCAGATCATTAAGGCTTTTTTTACCTTGTTCACTGATAATTTGTATGCTTTACCCTAGCAAGGTGACTGCTTTCTGAAGCAGTCCTGAAGCCTGATCCTGAAGCAGGACTTCCCCTGGAAAAACATTTCTTACCTAAACTCTTGCATGTGCAGTCTCTCTTAGTAAGCAAGAGTCGCCTTATACAGGAGTCTTTTGACTGTGCTTTCTGTATCTTTTAAAGCAGCTGAAAAGTGGATTGCCTTAAAAGGTCAAGTTGAGGAAAACTGTCCATTGTAATTTCCTTATTTTACAAGAAGTGTGAATTTTAAAAATCGAAATCTTGTGTTTAGCTTCTAACTTACCAGAAAGATGTTTTATCAACCCTCCCCCTCGCCCCACCACCCAAGATCTCAGAAGGGATTTTGGAACAGGTATTACAGATGCATCAAGTGCCACCTAAGTTTCTAATCCTTGTCTTTTTAAAGATGATACTGTCAGGTGAATATTCACTGTTGTCAGAAAGCAATCTGACTCCTGATTTTTGACAAAGTTCTGATACAGTGCTGCTTGCAACTGTGGCTCTGTTTTGCTTAAATTGATATGAGCTGGGCATCAGCTTTGCACGAGTGCCTGCTGGTCTCAGCCCTGAGTGTGAGGTCAGGCAGGCTGCATGGGTGGGGTTAAGAAAGTAAAGACATTTATGGGGATTGGACCACCACTTTGAAAATATATGTAAATAAATATCTGACAGGGATATGTAAATTGCTGTCATACAAAAGCACTGGCATGTCTGGCTACAAGCTGATCATAAATGAGGTGATCCTGGTTCCAAACATGTAAATGCTTGACTGAGATGAGGGTTAGTCATCAGCCAAGCAACATTAACCAAGTATAAAATAGCCCTGCTTCTTGCACTGTGTGGTGTAAAGGATGTGGGACCTGCCAGGAGGGTTTTTATATGTTCTGTATTTTTTGTTTGCTCTAGGGTACTTGTTGAATGGCTACAAGAGGTTAATTCAAGCAGTAATCTAAGCAGCATGTATGCAAAAATAAAAGTTATTAATCCCAGGGTTTTGTTTTGCAGCTCTCAGTACTTTACACTTGACAGTAGCACATTTGTCACTGTTGAGATTACAACAGTTTGGATTACAAGCTGGTGTTTGGGATGGGTGAGGTGTGTATTCAAGGCACGGAGTTGGAACAAAGAATTTTAGGTGGGAGGAGAGAAGAGCAGTACCTTGGGGAGACCCATGAAAGAGTGAGAGAAAAGTAAATAAGCTGCTGTATTAAGGCTGTTTGCATGTTGCAGTTCTCTCCTGTTGCTAGGACTAGAAGATTAATTTCTTTCTTTTAAGCTTGCTGTCAAATCATTTCTGCTGTGAGCATTTGGTTGTTGTGGCTGGGAACAAGGTGGAGGGTGAGCTTGGAGGGGAAGGGAAGAAGTGCTGGGACTGTCTCCTAGTACAGGTGGGTCATAAAGAACAGAATAGGAGAGGCAGCAATCCTATATCACAATTACTGCACACATTTGAGATCTGCATGTGAGATATGTAAGGGGAGTGGGCATTTGGCCTTGTGCCACTTGTGTGTCCCTGTGCAGCACACCTTTCCCTTCCTGCCTGACCACACAGAGCAGAGCCTGGGGCTGGGTTGCTGCACTTCGGTGTGGTTTGTTCAGAAAATTATGTGTCCTGTAAGATAAGGGCACCTCCCTGGAGAGCAAATTTGACCCTGGCATTTTCCCTGTGAGATCCTGTGGCTGACTCCTGCATCTCCAGCAGAGAAGAGAGGGAAGTCATGTGAAGCCCTGCTGGTGTGAGATCCTCACACAGAAGCGTCTCCAGCAGCCCCAGGTTCCTCAGATTGCTCTGGCCAAATGCTAGATCTACCCATGCAAAAATACCCATTTATATGCATGCACAGAAGTTCACTCAGTGCACACAGCCTACACAGTTCTTAGCTAAAAACCACAGAGGACTAATAAGCAGCAGTATAAATGTCTTTTGTTGAAAATTAAAGTGATAAAATCTTAATTAAGTGATTTGTTGTTTTGTTCTTGCTAACCATATGGGCTTTTTGCTAGAATTAATACTTGAACACACTGTACAATACAGTGGAAAATCAGAGGCATAGCCTTACGTAACTGTGAATAGTTGAGCAAGCCAAAACTTCACACAAACTTAATAGTTTAACTACATTTTGCCACTACCTCTTGACTGAAGTCAAGTGAGGATGGTGTATCTCATATCCATTACATCAGAACCGAACTCTTCATCTTTCTCCTTTAGATTGTTTTGTGTTTGGTGGTGTGCCAGAAGAAAATCCAAGGTAGTTACACTTTTTATCCTAGGTTCCATGTAATATTTTTCCTGTTAATAATATCCTCACAGTCATTGTTTATAAATGTATAATCCTGAGTTTAGGGTTACCAGAGATTATGGGAGCACTTCATCCCTTGCCATTTTCGACCCCAGCTGAGCCAAATTTCCGTGCAGATATGTTGGTGGTCTTCTCCTAAATCACCTAATCAGTGATTCTTCTCCTGAATGCCACCTTATCAGTGCTGTTGTTTCAGTCTCTTCTGTGACTGACATATTGGTGCCCTACAGCTGTGGTCCTTGGAAAGTTTTGACCAACACTTACCAGATGTTGTGGGGGACACAATCAGAGAGACTTTCTTAAAATACTGATGGGGTTACAAATTTTCTAAAGACAAAGTACAGATTGCCAAAGAAGCAGTATCTTACTTGTCTTTCCCTGAAGTGATTGGTAATGGGATTTCAGAAATTGATTCCATTTTTAATTCTCCTTTTTAATTCTCCATAATGATGGATGCAAAGTACAGGCTTTCCTCTCATTTCACTTCTTTTAGAGGAGCTCTCAAAGTGGTAAAAGGTTCATCCTATTTCAAACAGTGAGGCACATGATTTTTTTTATCTTTGGCTGTATTATTGGAACAGTTAGAAACCAGATTCTGCTTTCTGGTACCATGAAGAGAAGAGAAAAAGATACCACAAATTCTGCAATGTCTTCATCTTTATCTCTCTTTTCCTACATCTCTATTTCTGATTTCTTGGACTCCTTTAAAAAAGGATTGTTTATTTTTGGATTAGGGAAAATTATTCTTGGATTGTTATTCTGCATTTACTAGAATGTTGAATACTTTTCATTGTCAATTCAAGAGAAGTGATGACTGATCTGAAGACAATTTTTTTTTCACAAAAACTGACTACTTCTAAATTTATAAACCATGCAGAAATGGAAAACCTTTTCAGGCCTTTGAGTTAGAAACAAAACCAAAATAAAAGTCTAATTTATTTTATGGCCCTCAAATGTGAGTGCTAACAGTAATCTTACGTGATTCTTTTTAGGTTGCAGAAAGAAATAGCTGTAGAGCAAGTTTGATTAAAAAAACCTGTTAAAAAAAAAAAAATCTCCTCATGGCCAAAGAAGAAATGGCTTTGGTGTGTCAGACTTCTCATAGGTTTTGCAGAGGAAGATGTGTTAATACTGCTTTCTAATTTGCTGCATTTCTTCACCTACAAATCCTGTTCCCAATGAGTAAAGTTGTCCAGTCACCAAATTTTCCCACTACATTCTTAATCAAATATACCAGGAAACTTTATGTATAGAGTAAGTAAGAGAATTGTGAGAGAATGGTAAAGGACTGGAATCTTACAGTTGCCTTCTGACATTAATTGTAATTTCACTTGAGTTTTGGGAAGATTCTCTGTGTTCAGAGCTACCAGACAAAACTCCCAAGGGTGAGATGCACATGCAGAAACAAAGGTATATTGTCCTAGTAGCAAAGGAGGGATTTAAATGGTCTGTTCATGGACTTTGTGGCTGGTTCCACCTCTCCTTTGGTCTTTATATGTGTTTTAAAAATACCAAAAAAAAGGAAAAAAAACCCAAAAAACCCCACACAAAACCAACAAAATGGATCTCTGGCATAATTCAGGGGGATTTTGAAACTGAAATTGTGGAATGCCTGCCTCTTATAGCATCCTTTGGTTACCAAGACCAGGAAGTGGCAGTGGTCCTTCCACTCTTTCAGTTGCTCTCAGGATGTTTACCTTCGCCTTTTAAAATTGCCAAATCCAGCGGTGCTAGAAATGATTTCTCTGCCATTAAGTGTAAGAAGGAAAGAGTGTGTATAAACTTACGTAAAGTAACAGACTGAGCTTATGTTTTCAAAATGTTTTGGACTTCTCCTCAAATCATTTCCATTTGTGCTCAAAGTTTCTGTGACATAATACCACAATGTTCTAAAATAAATTAAGCTTCACAGATGAACTTTATCTGTTTCTGATTATATCCAGAGATTTTAACCTTTGAGCTTCTGAAATGAGAGTTGACCTTTTGCCTGACATAATTTTGTCTGGAATGATCTCTGTGTCCTTAAGTACATTTCTTTCAAAAAACTTGGAAACCACTTGGTAGGAGAATTTTTTCATAATTTCTGCTTTTATTTTGTTTATCTATACTGAGCAGTATGTTAAAAATGTTTATCTGAATTTGAGCCAAGTACCTGGGATAAAAAACCACAGTCTTATGTGAAGGTGTTTTAATAACCAGTGATTTGCATTGCAGGGCAGAAATGAATCAGGTAACATTGTTCAGAATGTATGGCAGCTGCTGCTGCAGTGTAATTAAACTAAAGGCTACTTAGGTATAACGTGAGAATATTAGATTTCTGCCTGGATGAAGTTTCTAATGCCAGCTCATTATAGTAACTCTGCAGATCAAGCAGGTATCCCCATGACTGCTCCCAATTAACGGGAGCAGGGCTATGCAGAGGTGCCCAGCTGTGTCACTGCTGCTGGATGGGCCCCAGCAGCCACTGGTAGGATGGGCCTCCATGAGAAACGTGGGGACTGGCCAGGCTTCTGCCTCTATGGGCTGGGAATGTGGGTAACAGAAAGGGAAGAAGAAAAAGAAGATGGTTTGAATTAGACAAAGTCGTGTCTGTCGGTGTGTAAAGCCCCCAGTCTCCAGTGCAAGTGAGGATCATGAGATTCAGGTCCCAGCTGAACCCTGACTTTGTTCTGCTCTCACTTACACTCATGTTCCATTCCAGATTCAGAGCTCATTTGCCTCCTTCCGCAGCCGTGGGTGAGAGATTTTCTGTTGAATTTGGTGGGAACTGTGGTTAAATATCAGTGACTCGTTCTTACCTCTCCCATAGGCTTTTCATAGATATCTTCTTGCCATTGCTCAGCCTTTGTTTGAATAGCATCTCGCTGGAGTGCCTCTAACACCTTCTTGGGAGTAACAAAGCCGTATTGTGCTTCAAGCAAAGCCAAGTCAATCTTTTCAGCCTTAAGTACTCCTATAACTTCATCTTGAGCCTGCAGAAACACAAAGTAAGGCTTTATCTTGTTAAACTGTATGTGTGTATTTACAGGTTAACTCTCTGCTTTTGATTTTAAGAAAACTGAAAACTTCTAAAATAACACTGTGTATGTGAAGTGCTCCAAAACAGTCAGGAATGTGAAGACAGTGAAAAGCATGAGGGAAGTATTGGTCTTTGTATTTTATTAGTTCAGCATACCTCCAAGATCTTCAGACCCTTCATCAAAGCTTAAGTACTTCTTTAACGATTTGATCGTTTTGCTCTTTCTGGACCAATGTGTAGCATTCACAAGACAAAGTTTCAGGGCAAAGTTTGGCTTGTGGTATTAAAAAATTGACTTGTTAGTGCAGGATGGTGGGATGTTTCTTGGAGCCTGAAAGTGTTGTACACTCTGTATGTTTTGGGTGCAGATGACTGCTGTAGTTTAAACCCACTAGAGATGTGTCCCTCTCAGTTTTTCCCCCACTCCACATCCTCTGGTGGTGAAGGTTGCCCCCTGCCTCCATTGCAGTGATACAAACTACATGAACTGTCTCAAACATCCATTGTCTCCAGTTACCTCAGCTGAAAACAGCTACGCACTGCTAATCCTAGAAGGATAGAATAGGAATGAAGGAAATCAGAGACAAGGATATAACAGGGAAGGGTAACACTTTTAGTCTGACTCCTTTTGGCTGGAAGACTTCTGTATCTTCATTTATGACTGTTTAAACACATGTTAAAATATGAAATAGTCTATTTCCATCCTTAGCATTGATGAAAAAAATAGAAGAGTGATCTTTGTACACCTTGAATGTTCTGGAATTTGGAAAGGAATGACATCTAAATTAGAAGGTCAGTTGTGGTTGGATTGGCAGCTGATCTTCAGCGATTTGACTTGGCATTACAGGAGGTGAAAATAAGGGATAAAAGATCACTCCTTATCTTTTTCATTCATAATGCTGCTTCCTTTTCAATTTCAGACATGATTTAAAATTTTCATGTCAGGCCCATTGTTTTCCAGTTTCTCATTTCTCTATTCTGGCTTTAAGCCTTAATAATTGAAGTGCATGTGTGTGTGCGTTGTCTGTATTTATATATTTATATTTATATATTATATATGGTGCACATGTAATGAAGAGTGTGTGTATAATATAAATAAACATATAAAACTGTGTGACATCTGAATTTTAACCTAAATTAAGAAAGGCCAAGTGGGCAGGAGAGAAATGTTTTGCAAACATTGAAATTGTTCTGTTTGCATAATGAAACAATCTGTAGAAGTTTGCCTTGGATCTACCCTCAAAGATTGGTGCAGCTATTAAAGATTTATATATGTGTATGTTCTGTTAAGCATGTCTGTATTATTATATAAACATACACATGTATGTTAAGAATAGAGCTACCCAGGTACTGTCTAGGTGATAAACTCTGACACCATGTGCTACACCCATTTAGGGCACTTAGGCCAGTTTCCTTTCTTATCTGCCTGTGAGTAGTTTTAAAATCACTGCTCCTGTGCAATAAGCCTGACACAGAAATATTTTCCCTGTTCACTGGAAATCTGGTTCCCACTTCCTGAAATTATGTTTGACTAGGTTAGGCATCATTTACTTGACAGACAGTTCCTTTTCTAGGTAGAAAAATGCTCACTCTTAAAATCCAGTAACTTATGGGCTAAGTGGCATGTAACTCTTCTGCTTTGTATTATGGGAAATAAAATGGCTATTTTGATTTTTCTAGCAAAAATTTTAGAATACCGTCAAATGAGTTAATTCTTGTAAAGTGGCATATGCTGCTTCATAAGGAATAAAGCTCACGACTTCCTAGGAGTGGGAGGATAAGACATAATTAAGTAAAATATCTTAAAGGTCTGTAATATGTTCTCCATATCAACTGTACAATGACAAATGCTTTGTATTCTAGATACTTAGAATGGGGCAGCACAACTGGAAAGTTTTATGAGTTGTCTGCTTTGAGAGTTACTTGTGCTATAAAAGTCATATTTCCTGTCTGATAGCTATAATAGCTATAATTTGGGGGTGTTTTGTATGCTGCAGTTCATATTTGTCCTGTATCAGACTGGGTAAGGTGTTCCCTTAACATAAAAGCAACATGTGTTTGTGGTGGAGGGGGGAATGGGGGTGGAGGGTGGAGTGTAATTTAAATTGGAATATGAAGTAGAACAATACATTACCTGTAATTCACCCTCGAGGACACTGAGAAGAAATAGCAAGTCATCACGAGAAAGATCCTCCCTTTTCTTGACAGAGCTTTTTTGTTTTTTCTCTGCCTTTGGACTTCTCAGGATGGTGCTGGCTTGGGCTGCATCGTCCTTCTCTTTGTGCTGTGTTTGTGCATTTCCTTTCCCACTGTAACCAGCCCCTTCTTTGTGGTGGTCTTTCGCCCTTGGCTGGCTCAGCTTTGGTCTGGTTGGGCTTTCGGTGCTGTTACTTCTGGAATGCATGGTTTATATCTCTGCAGCTGAAGGAAATTGGGGAGAAAAGTAATTGTTTTAGCTAACAGAGACTATAAAACTATTCCTATAATTAATGGTGGGTGTTATTCCCTCCAGGATGGTAATTGTCCTGTCCGCACAAGGCTGTTTGTCATTTGACCAAAGCTGTCAACCTTGTGCAAACCAGCAGGACTGGACTGTGATCCTCACTGCATGCCTGTAGTGAAGTGGTCTTTACTGGTCTTGGGCCATTAACAATTCCTCCTTGATCCTTGTCAGGCATCAGCTTTAGCAGCAGCACGGGGTGTATCACTGCAAACCATGTTTCCTATTTTGTGACAAGGCCTGGCTCACCTTTCAGGTAGATACTTATCATGTTGAGGCAGATTTAGGTTCAGAAGCTTTTCACTAGGAAAATCTGTCTGTTCCACTTTAATAGTGTCCCAGCCTGTACTGTGTTCTGTTTTCCTTTGTCTTTCCAAGAGAGAGCACAAAAGCTCCACTGCTACGAGCTATGCACGCTGCATTATCCATGTTTGGCAAAATGCAGGGACAAACAAACATCCAGACTGCAAGAAGTGAGCAGCACTGTAAATGCTCCCTCCCCAACGCCACCCAAAACCAAACCACCTGGCAGATCATGACTTGTCCACTCTTAAAACCATGCAGTATAAAACCTTCCTACTTCCTTAGTGCTTGAGTCAAGCACTCTAGAGGTGTTAGTACCTGGTAAAAGTGAGACTTATCCTAACTAGGCCCCTTTGAAGTGCACTGTTAAGGAAACATGCCCTAATGCTTTGCAGATAAATGACTAACACTGTGCAAATATTGATTACTCTCAGGAACTCGTGTTTTGGTTATCGCCACTCAGATTAAAGAATGAATGGATTATAGTCCACCTCTGCTGGAAAATTATGGTCATGGATACCATCTAGCAAACAATAGCCTGATCATGTGATTCAAAAGTGAAATTCAACATGTTCCAAATACAAATAAGGCACATTTTTCTTATTAAACTGCCAAGCTAATTGCTGAAAAGTCCAGAAAATCATTATGGTCTATGATAGGCACTAGATGATTTCTTGGCTGCTTTTTTGCCTCAGTTCTGTGGCTGATAAAATTCTTTGAGAGCCTCCTCCCCTTCTCCCTTCCCCAAGATTCCAACTCTAAATCCTAAACTCTGTGAACTGCACTCCTTAACTGTGGTAACTTTCCACTGAATGGAAAGTTTGTTGTTTTTCTGCAAGAACAGAGGAGGCGGAAGTAGCATTTGGTTTATAATGGATGACGACTGAGAGTGGGGTGAATTGATCAAAAACATTACAAAAAAAGAAAGTGACATTTTCTACTATGTTGAAGTCTCTTCTAGTCTGATTTGAAGCACTCATTAATAAGAAAAACTTGTTTCTCCAGGTCTCAGGAAACTATGGCATGTCAAATTTGCATGGCAGTGTGCACTGGAAACTGTTTTGTGAAGCATCAACAATGTCAGGTTAGGATGGGAGCTTATTATAGTGCATGTAGTAAACCAAGAGTTGTTCATTGCAGGCTGCAGTGATGTTAGCTGCTGATGGTTAGTTTTAGTTGGTGTTCATCCTGGTCTTTCAGTCAAATGCAGATTCTCTTTACCCACTGTGGTGTGTTTATTAGGATACTCACCTTTAGCCCTTTGCTTACACATTATTATTACTTGGGAAGAAGGCTGTTGGTTTCCTTTGAGTGTAGGATTCTGAATGCCTGCTTGGCTTTTGTGTGCAGTTAAAGGTTCCTGCTTTTATGTTCAAATGCAGGAGTTGTGAGCTAAATCAGTTAACCTGGGTATACTCTGAGCTTGTCTGTGGGCTTTGACACCACAAGCACAGGACACCATGAAATGGCTAAATAGTCCAAGAAATTCCCTTCATGCATGCAAGTTGCAGCAGTGGTATAAACTGGACTTCAAGCTGCTATCAAACTTCTTGACAACAAATGTCAATATGACATTTCTTGTGAAAGGAAAGGAAAAGCAGTATATGTGGAAGAGTTTCATACCCTTTCAAGCTTTTGGAACTGAGTGCACCTGGAAATCCTGAACTTGGAAAAACAGTCCAAGAAGGGCATCCTCCCCTGCACTTACTCTTGCACTGTATGTATGCTGTTGGCTCCAAGGCCACATGCCACCCAGTTTTCTGAGCTGCAGGGAGTTAACTGTGACTCTTTTAGGTTTGTCATGCCTGCTTCCTAATCAGGTAGATCAGTCCTTATTGCACTGGCAAAAGGCACTTGGTTCTTAGGAAAGCCAGCTGACCGGCCAGACAGGCTGTGCTCCTATGGACAATGACATCTTTCAGTCTCCCAGGAAGGAGTATTTCCTTTTCTTGTTGAGAGTTCTTATGTACACTTTACCTGCATTCTGTTTTGACATTCTTGAATGCCAGTGCCTACTATCAAATCTGCTAATGCAAATATTTATCAAATGAAGCAATTAATGTGAATTATTAGATGTTGAAGTGAAATACTAAAGGTGTACTTCAAGCACTTTTTTAATGGTACTTGAATGTAGCTGATGAGAGGTACAAGCACTCTGGTATTAGAAGCCTGCTTTATTAACCTATTCTTTCTCAGTTGATTTATTTAAACCTTCTTACTACCTGTACACTGATAGGCATTATTATTTTTAGTGTTGTCTGCCTACAGCAGGCTGTTAGTGCTAATGTGGTTGTCAGAGGAGGCAGGTATGAGTAACAGGGCAATTTCAAACTCCAAATGCACAGTGTAACTGCTGGTGTAGCAAGCAAAGTGAGACCTCAGAAATAGACAAAAGCAAACATCCCATCCACCTACTCTGCAATTCCTCACTTCAAATTGTCAGACTTCCTAGATGTGGTAGCACCTAAGCAACTCACCTTCAAAACACACCTAACATTTTGGACAGAACATCAGCTACTCATACCCTTGCACTGTGGCACAAAACAGAAAAAACACCCCTTCTATTCCAGGGGATGCTGGGTTTCTGCAATGTTATTAGAGCTTGGAATGACTGTAATGAGCCATTTAGAACAAACATAGCATCATTCAAAAATATTCATGAGTGTGTTTTGGTACATTGGATTATTTTCTGATTTGAGCAATTCTTTCCATTTTCTTGAAGGGTTAATGAAGAGCAACATTTTATTTCATTGGCTTTTTTTCCCACAAGGTAAAAATGTTAATAGACCCACAAAATTTATGAGTATCATAAATGTTGTTCGTGGCACCCAAAACAGTGAGCCCAGGTTGTCAAGATTAGACTAATGAGTGTAAAATTTGCCTTTTTGCATGTCTGTCTCAACCAACACTTACATGCTATAATGATGTGTACAAGAAAGCTGTCTTGCAAAAAAAGAGGTAAGAAAAAAATTTTTCTTCTTGTAACAGAGTTTGTAATTCACAGAGGCTCTGTGATTTCTCCTGGAGAGCTGACTCTTGAGTCTTGTGGTAAACTTTTGTATAGAATTGAAGCTCTTTTTCTCTGTACCACCAGCAAGGATGACAATATAAGATGCCTTAGAAAACAGTAAACAACAATTGCTAAAAATGAAATGTGTCTGTGCCTTGCACTTGTGATCTTTCATCTGTTTTGGCTCAATTATTAAACAGCAGGGATTATACCTATGTAAACTGAAGAAGCAAGGATATTTGCCAGCATTCTCATGTGATGCATTATGAACTACTGTCTGCATCAAAATGAAAAGAAGATTGAAAGGGAGCATCCAGATCATCCAGAAGTCACATCTCTTGAATCACAGACCACTATGCTCTGGGAACTTAACAGAGATAGTTTTCCATAATTGTGCTAATGGAGTAGCACAAGACTGTGTTCTGCACTGTTGTGCTTTCCTTCATGTTATGAAATGCCTGTTTTACAGAAGATTTTTGCACTGGTGTCTTGCTTGAAGTGACAGTGTGATGGTTCCCAAGGTCATCAGATTTGTGCAGCTTGGTAGGCTGGGTCCAGATTCCAAGAGGAATGAGATTGGGTTACACTGAAACATTCTGGTAATTCAAGTAATTACAAGTTAGAGACTCAGCAAAGTTTGCATCTATTCTTAGTGTTCGTATTCTTGTTCTTTTTACAGTTTATTTTCTGTTCTGTTTTTTGAAGATCTTGCTCATCTCTGAACTGAATGCTGTCCTGCATATAGTGGAGGTGTTTTCTTGGTGGTGAACAAGCAATCTGAAGTGTCAAAATACACTTTCCTTAAGAGCCAAGTGAATAAAGCACCAAATGTTTTTATGTTGTTAACTTGGTCTCCCACCCTCTCAATCATATTCTGAAGGAGATTAAACTGCATTTGTCTCTTTGGCAGCAGTGAATTAGCAGGTGGTTCTAAAATCCCTACACTTTTGTGGGAAAGACTGAAATATCCTTCAGAGAAGGCTTAATCTTAGAGTTTTAAGAGATATTTTGGCATTTATTTTCACCTTTAGTGTTTTCCTTTTTAGTCAGTGATTGATTTATGAGCTAACAAAATCCCTCACAGGACTACATATGCCATTAATCCCAGGGTAAGGAACCTGAATTGTTAAGAGCTTGCTGCTTCTTCCAAAAGTCCATGACTAAGCAAGGAATTATCTCACTCTGGTTTTTAGCATCTCTTAAAGGGCAGTGCTTTTGATTTGCTGAAATGGATAGGACTCCTACCAACAGACTGACTTTTAAAAGGAATTGAGATCAGATTGCTTGGCATACCAATGTAATGGGAGAGTGTCATGATGTCTTTTGGAAAGAGGTCTGCAATCCTCTGCCCATCACTTTAAGTGTGGATTGTGGCAGGAAGAACAGGGGTCCCATGAAGGTTTGTCTTGTTCTTTTACAGTCCTGGTGTGGCCTTTAGGCCAGCAAATGCACTTACTAAACTGGGGTAGAACAAGAAAAAGACTTTTGAATAATTAGAATCCCAGGATATGGCCATTTCACAACATCACTAAGCCTTTCCTTGAATTGGTGCATTCTGACAGAATGTGCTTAGGACTCTTATTCTTCCCCTAAGTGGAAATACATTGCTTTGTGGTAGACTTGCCCCACCTCCAAAGAAAACAGCCCTTTCTTTTGGGTAGACTGTGTTAGTGTTTTCCTGAAAAACGTTTGAAGTGGCTTCTATCCAGAGGGACGTTCTGTTCAGAGGGATGATCTGTGCCATGACAAACTATCTCATTTGAGCTGTGTTCTCATTCTCAGTGGACTTCGTGCTGTTTTGGTGCACAAAAGGATGGTCATTTAGTGAAAAGACACTCCTTTAACAGGTTCTTCACTCAGGGAATCTGGGATAAGTAAGGGTTTCCATCCTGCCAGAGAAATGGCAAGATTAAATCATTTTTCTAGGAAGACTGCTGCAGGAGTGCTTACCTGTGTATCCCGGTGAATCTGTTGGCATGAAGAGTTGCAGGAAGTCAAGCAGCAGAAAAAAAAAAAAAAATTAGCAGCCTGTTTCCCCACTCACAGGATCTTGTCAAATTTTGGTCTTTGAAGTCCTTGGGGATCCTGCAAGAACAGCAATAACTTGAATGGGAAGAAAGTCTGGATTCAGCCAAGGATGTGAACGCTCCCAGACAGGAAATGTGCATGGGTGAGAACTGGACATCATTTTTGTGCTGGTTGTGGTTTATGTTCATCTGACCACAAGCCAGATTCCTCATCCCTTGGCTGCAGGGAGCCTCTTCTGAGACAGTAAGATCCCTTTTGAGCCATGTTAGAGTTGTCATGGTACTCTCCTTGCAGTGAAGGTACTGTGAAATTTCCACCATCTGTTGCCTTCTCCTCCTCCCCCTTCCAATCCTGTAGTGTTTTGCTGGATATGCTGTAAGTGTGCTAGCTAAGATCTTCCCAGGTCCATTCTGCATATGTGCAGGCTCACAGTCATCTTCAGAAGGCTGAGGCTGTGTGGGAGGCCTTGACCAGGTTCTTTTGAAGGATGTATCTGTATCACTTGTCTGTTGTTTCATTACTGGTGTGTAAATTTGTGATCCAGTCTTCATTCTTGTAATGTCTCAAACTACAGATCTATAGATATAGATAAACACACACACATCTCCCCCCACCCCGCAGTGGATTTTGTGCCAGGACAAAAGAAGAGAAAAGAACCTGTGCCATGTGATTAGTTCTTGCTTTTGTGACCTTGAGCTCAAGTTAAGCCTGCTCTGTAGATTAACTGATCTCAGCCCATCTCCTACTAAGTCTTAGGTGGTGTTTGCCCATATATTTGGTGGTTTAAAGCACATGCATTCATGGTGCACAGCATAAAAGCATATGATGGTCACCTTGAATAAATTTGAAATTTTCACATTAGGAATATATGGTTAGGAATATATACTGCCGTTCAGAAACGTCAAATTTTGTTTTAAATAATATTCTTCAGATGGTTGAGTAATAGACCTCTTTGTGATGATCCATGAGAAAATGAAGAGTTTGGGCTCCTTGATGCATCACATAACATTTCTTTGGCAAAACTCAGTATCTCTTTTGAAATTGGAGGCTTGGATTCCACAAAGCTTCCAGCTCAGAAACTGGTACTTTTGAGACATGGACTGATTTTTTTTTTCCTTCTCTCTGGGAATAATTTGAAACAATTTCTGCTAAACCCTTCTTTTCTTTCCTCCACAGGAATTCAGCTCTCCTAGTTGTGGTCCAGCATTTTGCCAAGTTGATGGTAGTCTTGGAAGATGACAGTATATTTATCACATTACAAGTGTACAGTTCCTGTAGCAAGTAGGTGAGACAGGGGACATGCTTGAGGTGATTTGTCTTCTCAGTGAGGTGCAATGAGGCCACAGGGTGAACCAAGGGTTTCATTGCAGTGGAAGGAGGACTCTGACATTGCTGGTGCACTGTAGTTTCAATGTGCTGCTGCAGGGTGACAACACTGGTATAATCTTTGGAGGAATCAAAAGTAAAATACCTAGAATGTGTTTAGCTTTCTACTGATGAGAATAGAGGTTGAGGGGAATTTCACACATTTTGATGAATTGCCTCTGAGATTAATAGGGTTTGAGGGGGTTTTTCATGTATAGTCCCTTGGGTTTAGGTTTGTTTTATCTTTCTTTTAAAAGTAAAATGTATCATACTAATACTAATTTTGTAATTAGACAATAATAGTGGATCATTTATAAGGATTAGTACAAAAGAGATTTTTGGTGAAAAAATGTGAAGAAATATCACTATAACATCAGGTAGATCTAAGTGTAGAAAAGGTAAACTCTGCAATGCCATTCAATCTGCTTCTCTTGTTAAACAAAAAAAAAAGTGAATCTTGTCATACTAACTGTATGACAGATTTTTATTAGTAAACAGAAATAAAACTCAGCTGCTCCAATTTCAATTATATAAATTTACTTTCCAAGTACAGAATTTTCTCTTTTTATGAGCATAAGAAATAGTTATCATTATTTAATACAGTGTTTGTAGTTTAATATTAATTAATACTTCATTTACTATTGAATTTAATATTTATTACTGCTATAAACATGATTCAGTATTTATTATTCAGTTGCTGTAATTTTGACTCCAGTGTATAATTACTGTGTAATTACAGCATTATCTGAAGCAAAACCATGCAATAGTGCCACATGAAAGAAAAATGTTCCAGTCTTAGAAACCGTGGGTCTAAACTCATCCTTTTCCTTGAATATCTTGAAACTATCTAGATTGTAGACATTTATGTAGCTGGATAATTCAGTGTTTCAGGTGATAATTTCAGCTTTTCCTCACTGTGGCTATCTCTGAATTCTCTGAAGGCATGAGTTTCCCTGATATTTGTAGAGATAGCAGTACCTTTTCCCCTCTCTCTGCCCTGTTTGGAACTGGCCTTGATTCAACGTAGGACCCCTGGTTAGAAACTGGACAAAAAATGCAGCCTCTTTGCTGCGGAGAAACAAGCTCAGGCTATTCTTAGGAAGAACACACTGGGAACTTTGGTTGGCCCTTGCCAGGTTCATCTGTCCTGGAGACATTCATGAAACTGAGGGGTAGGATATTCAGACTTGTGAAACAAACAGGTTTTTGCATGTGTGACATGTTACTGTAGATCCCACGGGCAATAGCTCAAGTGAGGTATTTTAGGATGCAAGAAGGGATCTCCATCTGTTTGGCTTCAGTCTTGCTATTTTACAGAAGAAAAAAACACAAACCAAAATTTTCTAGTTTTGGGTTTCAGGATAGGCCAGAATTTTCTGTGTGGAAAGTCACATACCAGTCAACTGAATGGTGAAGGAGTTTTGTTTTGTTTTGTTTCGAGGGGGTTTGTTTGAGGGTGTTTTTTTACTAAATTATTGAATTTTTTTCCTGGCTTTTACGTTTTACAGGTTATCAATCTGATCTAGTTCATACATTCATATCTCATTTCTCACTCTTTCATGTGAGATCCATGTGCCTCCCAGGTCAAAACTTTGCTTCTGGTTTTTGCTTTCCCCCTCTCTACTGAAAATTAGTAAATGAATTCACAAGTTCATGGTGTGAACCTATGCAAAGGTATTGTCTCAGCAATGGCATTGGTTTTCTGTAAGTACATGTTTTGGCAGAATTTAAAAAGCAGGGAAAGTTTCTTACTGCTCAAGTCTCCCCTAGATGTGCCATGTGCTTGCTTAGGTGTGGATGGGCCCTTTCTAACCTGGGTTCAACATGATTTTGGTAAATGGGAACCTACAAAAGCCATTATTTTTTGTCTTCCTGACAATATAAGTTAGGCAATTGCCCATACTTCATTTGCTGCCCTCGGCAGACTTGATGCAGCCAAAATACCATCATTGTGTGGTAATTCTATTCTATTTCAAGGTGAGTTTTATGACAGCAGGTTTAAGAAAAACTAAAAATCCTGGTTTTATAGTATTCTCTCTCACTTCCCAAAATAGCCTATCACTGCCAGAATGGGAATATTTAATGTTTTGTTTTAATCATCTAAGCAGGATTTAACCTCTATAAACTGAATATTTTTCTCCCCATGTTTTTAGCAGCATAACAGATCTCCTGATTTTAGAAATATTTCTCAAAATAATTAGAAGGCAAAAGCTGAATATAACTAAGAGAAGCTTGTAAGAATAAAAGGCAAAAGAATTTTACTCAGCCCAGTGCCATTTTTATACCTCTGACTTCAGTGGTTAACTTTTCCTACACATACACAGTTGCACATACCAGCACCATTTCAGTGTTTACTCTAATAAGGTTCTGCCTTTCTGACAAAACGTAAATTTTCTCTGCCAAAGTGCTTGTGATAGTCATTTTCTGTGCCCTTCAACATGCTGGTGATGTAATACAGGGTCACTTTGAAAAGCAACCTGTAATCACAGTTCTTCAAAAAGAATAGAACTGAAGAAATACCACATCACGGTGTTATTAGCTATAACAGCTGTGGGCAAAAGAAAAGGAAGAAACCAGTGCTAATTCTTGTATTTCAGTGTGCATGTGTGTGTCTTTATACACATACATATGACATTTGAAATAATGTATTTGTGTACCAAGTGTGTATCTGTGTAGTGCTCTTGTGCTTGGTGCTCACAGCAAATACTAAATGAGTAACCTTTATAATATACTTTTGTCTCTTATATCAAATATATCAAATATTATATAAGATACATATAAATATATGTATCTTATATCAAAAGTGCAGTAGAAATCCACAAAGTTTTGAAGTATCTTGCTTTTGTTTTCGATGAAAATGTATGGTTAATAAGCAGGGATTATCTATGATATGTTATTTAGTGTAAGTTAATTTGTTACCCCACACTAATTGGTCTGGGTATCTGAGACCCAAACTTCTTAACCCTTGCAGCCATCTCTATTTCCAATTTACTCATGGGGTTTTTTGTCTGCTTGGTGTTTGTATGGAATGCTCTACATCCATGACTTGTGAAATAAGGAGCAGAGGCTACAGTGAGAACTATAGAATAAAAACGTACACTTTCAAAGTGTATATATGTTAATTTTCTTCAAGGGTATTTTTGACAAGCGTAGATTTGTTGAGACATTTGTGTGGGAGTGTTCACCTCAGTGTTGCTTTTCTCCACACATGAAAATAAACCACAAACTTTTTAAATATCCTGAGAAAAATTTCTTCAAAGACAGATCAAAGGTCTTTACTAACGTCTGAGGAAGCTGCCTCTCTTGTGAACTCATGTCTATGGAGAGCTGGTTAAGACAATCAAGATCATTATTCCATTGATTTGATCATTTGCAGCCTACTCTGAGAGGAGATGCCTTGTTTGGAGAAGGAGGAGGTGGGGGAATCCACAGATGCTCCTAATTTTACCAAGAAAGTCATGAATAAAATAACTTTTTAAAACCAACTCTTGGTTTTCCCTCCCAGTATGCTCCGTGGGTTGCTCTGCTTCAAACCATTGTCTTAAACAGTGCATGTGCAAGAGTTTTGTGTGAGAATGAGTCAATTGACATTTTGTAATTTTATCAATTTTATCTGCTTTTATTGTGTTCAGTGAAATGTCCAGGTATAACTTTCACATCACAGAAATTTTACATCTTTGTTTGCTTGTTTCTTTGTTTTTGTTAATTTTTGTTTGGTTTGGGCTTTGGTTTTTTGCGTCATGGTTTTGGTTTGATTAGTCCAGAAATCTCTTGCTATCTCCTTTTGCACCAAAACAACACAGAAAACATATGAAGTAAGCTTTGAAAGTTTGTGAACTTCTCCCTAAGCTGGAATTCTCAACCTTTAGACAACAGTCAGGAAAATAAATTGATCTTACTCTTTAAGGCCTGTGTTTTCTTTCTTGTATATTTCTTATGCGTGTTTGCTTTGTGGACTGCATCTTTTATCATTCAGATCAAATTTTTATAGGCTCTCTAACAGCAGAGAGCTCTTAACTCTTAGAAGCTGTTGAGAACAGTTTCTCTCTTTAAGCATTTTATTGGTTTTGTCATGCTGCCACAAAGCACCTGTGGCTGCTAGGTAGGACTTCAGGCTTGTTTCTAAAACTAGGGTTTCCAAGTTGGTGGGTTAAGGTTTTTTTGTTAGTTGTTGGTTTAAGACAAACATTTTTAATACCATCTCCATCAATGACTGTGTTCTACTGCTACCTAGAAATTGCACAGTAATCTTTTGTTGGTTAATCTGATTATCAATGAAATAATTTCATTTTATTTTTTTGTAGATGTTAGGGTTTTCTTTAAGCTGTGGATGGGATTTTTCTTGTATATCCTAAAGTTTTGATCTTTATTACATTATGTGATTTGGTACTTCAGAACAATACCAAGGTTTTCTTTGTAGTCCATAATACAAAACTAGTGTGATATTGTTTTATTTTCTCCTTGCTTGCTTTTCTCATTCATGACAATACCTCAGTATGTAACAGCAGACTAACATCTTTTGTCTGGCTGGGATAATCCTTAGCTGTGCAAAAAACTGGCTCTGGCATTCTACTCTTCCAGCTGCAGCTACAAAACAACGACACCTTCATGGCTGTGGAGGATTCCCCATGCTCACATCCTCCATGTTTAATATTCAAGAGGAAAATTTGGATAAATGTCTGAAATTTTTTTCCTAGTGTTTAATACAAGTATCTCTCTCTCAGATCTTCAGTACTCTCACTTTTCTATGCAGATTATATTTTATTGTCTATGGAACATAGAGGGTTTCGTTTTGGGGGTTTGGTGAGGGGAAGGGATGGAAGGCAGGAGTTCCCTTTGCACCTCTGAGCCAGGAGTGCTGACTGGCACTGCCCTGTATTCTGCTTATCCAGCTCCACATAAGCTGCCATAGGGCTCTTGTGATGCCTGTGAACAAATTGCAGGATTTTGATAAGAGTGCCCAGGGGTCACAAGGTGCTCCTAAAAAATCCTGAAAACGTTAATTCTTATGCTTTGGTAGAAGTGGAAGTAAGTCTTGTGTTGGTCTTTTGAATCAAAATGCCTTTTTGTGACAGGAATGTGTATTTCTGCTTTTGTTTGTTTGTTTTCTTTTGGAGTGTTTTTATTTTGTTTTCTCTGTCTTTTTTTTATTCTTTCTTTTTGTTCTTATTAACCTCCAGTTCTACCGGTTGATGTTATGGCAGCTGGATATTTTAAATTATCTACTGCATGTTCACCTCCGCACAAATAAATACACAGGAAATGTGAGCTTCCTTGTAAATTCTCAAGTCAGCTTTGTAGTTAGTTTTTAGTTTTTAAAGGGCTTTTTTATTAAAATTGATTATTGCCTTAAATAACTAAAAGTAAAATTACGGTGATGGCTTATATTTTTTTATATTGTTCATATTAATTAGTGACTCTGCCTATATGTGTCTGCCAGGAAAATGTGAAAAGCAGAGAATTTGAAAAGTAACTGTACACAGTGAAATTGATTTTTGTATGTTTTCACACTACATGTTTTACTAGCCACGACGCTCATTATTATTTATTGTAATGCCTTACAGTATTCCCACAGGAATATGCCCTTTTCT
Organism: Cisticola juncidis; assembly: GCA_013400215.1. Taxonomy (NCBI): domain Eukaryota; kingdom Metazoa; phylum Chordata; class Aves; order Passeriformes; family Cisticolidae; genus Cisticola; species Cisticola juncidis. Next base: position 635,900 of record VXBR01001476.1, read on the forward strand.
GATGATGCAGCTTTGGAAAATGCAATGAAAACACACTGGAAAGCTCAGCTTTCTAATGGGAAGTTTCTTGTAGGCAGTGAAGTTCAAATGCCTCCTCCCAGTAAAAAGGAAGTGGGACAGAGGTCAGTGAGCCAGGTAAATGTCCCTCCTCTCTGTCACCAGCTGTGCTTTCTTCTGCTTTTTCACTGTGTTGGCAGTTTGGTCTTGAGGCCATCATCTGTGTTTTGGCATAGGGCAGGTAGAGAAAATCCTCACCTTCCTTTCATTTCTGCACAAGGACCTCACAGTTTTGCCGCATGAGGTTCACACATAAAGGCAAAAGTTACTGATCTGTGGCTGCAGCTGTGACTTCATCCTGGTTTTGATGATCCTGTAGCCGAGTCCTTGGGGAAGGACAAGATGTGTGGCATGCAGCACCTACTGGTGTTTGTTCCTCTCTTTGTTTCTCCATTTGCTCAAATAAAGTGTCTCTGGCTGGCTGCTAGCCTAGTGGCTAGTGAGAGTGGAGCAAACAGATCTTGCAGATCTAAATGAGAGCATTTGTGAGTATTTTGCAAGAGTCTGATGTTCAGAGAGTCTGAAGGAAACACCAAGGTCTGGGTGCCTTCTTCCCATCTCCACCCCTCTAAAGGCCTTTCTGAAAAGCCCACTTGAAACACCTTTTTATTCTTTTGGAAGAATCGTACTTAAAATGAAAGCAGAATCTTTGTATAGCCCAGCTTAACTGCTTGGCACCAGCTGTCCTACATTCTGGTGCAGCTTTCTTACGTTTGTGTTGGTGCTGGAGACGTGCAGAAAGCTTTAGCCCTGCCCCTGATGGCCAGTGACAAACAGGGGGGAACCTGGGGGACACAGCAGGGACCCTTCTGCTGCCTGTGTTCAGCCCTGCAGTGATAATGGGAGCACTGGGGAGGGAACTGCTCCCTGAGCAGCAGTTATCATAAGTGGGGTGATCTGCCAGGAGAGCCCTGCTGAAATTGCTTTTTTGGTCTTGGTGGCAATTCTATTACATTTCTACTGGTGTTTTCCTGGCAGCTGGGGGGACAAGTGTGCAGTTTTTATGTGTGTTGAGGAGGGCATGAACAGGTGGCTCCAAATGTTTGCATTTAACATGCAGGTCACTCCTAACAAAGCAGTGAGTCATATCGTGCAGGCACACATCCTTAGCTTGCTGCTTAGCAAGACTTCACCAAAATTATTTTATCAGAAGCTAATGTTTAGCTCCTGAGAGCACCATGCCTCTCTGCACATAAATAGTGCTAATTTGTTATACATTAAACCAGTGGGTTAATGCCACTTCTGACAGTGCCTGTGCACCTCATCATCTGAACATACAGACATCTCTCCTGTAGGTATAGTACACATACATATATGGAACAGACACTGCCTGGTCAAACTCCTGACTTGTGAATTTGTTTGTGAACATTTGCTTAGCATGAAAATGAGAAGATAAATTCCGAAGAGGACACCCCTTCCCTCGTTTGATTACTGGGTGGTTGTAAAGGAGTCATTTTAAAGCACAGCAGGTGTGTGTATGTTGTGATCATATGTTCCCATGCATTAATAGTATTTGTGTTTTCTCTCAAAGGGGATAATTTTTCTTAGTGCTCCGTTCAAATCAGTTCTGTTTGAGTGAATAGGTATTTAAAAAGTGTTAACAGTAGAGTGGATTTACTTTGTTTAAGATAATACACAGCCTTGAATAGCTAGATATTCCTGTATGAGCAAGCAGTTCTATTTGGGGACCAATCACAGATTCTAATACTTCTCTGACACCAAAATTTAAGTTAAATTTCCAGAGGTAAAATAAAGGTAAGGCTTTAAAATGAAAGACCTGGGAAGCTGTTCTGTATCATTTAATACCAAACACCCAGAAAACATCAGAGTGCACATGGTGGGATTCTGCAAGCTCGCTTTGTGCTGATAGGCCCAATAAAGTCTGTGGGCTGCACGTGCAAGATTGGATTACAGGGTTAGGGACTGTATTTTGTGACTCTTACTGCTCATATAACTCTGAGGACTTGTATTTTTCTTTAAGTATAGTCTGGACAGTCTCAAAATGCAGCACTTTAAAGGTCTCTTGTTAAAATAAGCATATCTATTAATTAAAGAAACAAATGTAGAAGCAGTAAGATGTTTAATTTAACGTTTGGTCATTTTCTTGTCACAAAGCCTAAAACCAGAAGAAAATGAGAAAAAAAACCAACCCACCACTACCCCCCCCAACAAAAAACAAAAAAAATCAAACCAAAACAAAAAAACCCCCCAAAGAACCACCACTACCACAAAAAACCCAAACCCGTAACAACCACCAAACATAGAATTTACTGGGGTAAGCAAGGGGAAGGTATATTCATAACCTAAGAAGTAAAACTGACTGACTGGTTTCGTTTCTAGGGCTAGAATTGAAGGAAAAAAATCAGAAGAAATTCATATGTGTGATAAATATGGCATTGATTGTGGCTTTTAACTTCAGCCTTAATAATGTCAGGAATACTGTTCATCATAATTTTCTGGTTTTGCATGAGCTTAAGACAAATTATGTAGGTTTATCCTTGGAGCATTTACATAGTGAGATTGTTTAGGTCATAGTTTCACCTTCGTGCAAATCAGAGCTGCTGAAACATACCCATCTCTTTAACATTAATGATTTGTTTAAAATGTATGTGGTGACAGGCAAAGGCTTCAATAGTAAATACTAGTGCTTCTTGTTTCAGGAAATAGAATTGAATTGGAATGAGTTGCTTTCCTATGAGTTAAGTAAAATCCAGTCTTTTTGGGATAAAATGAAAAGTAGCCAGTTGCAAAAGGAAATTCTACATTTATTTTTGTTTTATTTGAACATAATATATACAGCTTCTTAATGTCCTGCTAGGTTCTAGACAGGGTTCCTAAATGCCACTGAAAAAATTGACAAGACTGATCATTCAGAAACCTGATCATCTTTACCTTCTTGCATCTGCATTATGCCTTTCAAAATGACATTGTTGCTAAGGAGATACTGCAATGCACTGCATTTCTTTGGGATCTGAACAATGAAGAGGCCTTATAGCAAATTCTTGTTCTTGTGGTGTTCTTCAAATGTCTGTTAAGCCAGTGTTACCCCAGCTGATATCCTTTATGTTCTGTGATCAGCAGAGTTTGTCAGAGATGTGAGGCTTTAAGAATCTAGACCAGATCCAATTGAGTTTAGCAAGCAGAACTTGATCCTAAATGATTACTATTGTTCAGGGCCTGTAAAAATAGTTTGGAGGCTTAGTCACTACTACAGTAATAAATGCAGTGAGCAAGCTTTGAAGAAAATATTAAGACCAGTATCCCATGAAGCTCTAAACACCACCTGTGCAAGACGTAACCCTGTGGAAATTGAAGGCTGCCTGCCCGAAGGGCCTGTACGATCCTTGTAGGGCACAGTTCTGTGGAATTTGCACCTGCATGGTTGGACATGGACCCTGGGCATCTGCTCCCGGCCTGGCAGGTCCACAAAAGGCAGCACAGGGCTGCTGTGGAGCTGCTGGAGCAGCGGTGTTTGTTTGCCAGTGTCCCTGCTGTGCTCCCCACCCTGGCTGCCCCAGGTTTGCTGCAGTGCCCAGAGCTCCTCTGCACCTGCTCACCTGGCACTGGGAAGCAGGGTGGCCTGGGAGGGTGAAGGGGCAGAAGGGAGGGAGGGAGGATGCTCTTGACAAGACACTTATGATGGTTTTGGGAAAGTGCCCATGTCACCAATAACTGTGGGACACAACTAAGGCTCATACGTATTTACACAGATAAAAGTACCTGTCTCTAAAACTATCTAGTCATGCACATATGCAAACTCGCTCCACTGTGAGGAAGAATTATAAGGTCTGAGATAATGATACTTTGCAAAAATCCTGTGTCCAGAATCAGATCTCTTAATATAAATGCATGTGCAGGAGGGTTTTCACACTAGCTTTGCATGTGTGCCTAGGCTGCCTGGCTGTGGGGAGTGAAGAGGGATGGAGTTGGTGTTCAGAGGGCACTTCCACAATTCCAAAGCTGGATTCCCACTTTGGAGAAGCCCTGATTTCTCCATGAGATGTAGCAGCAGATTGGCTGGTTAAGAACTTAAACTCTGAAGTATGAAAGCCTCTTTCCTTCCCTGTTGTGCACTCTTCCTTCTCAAAGGAATCAGTGTTGCTTCTCAGAAATCTTGAGCTTCTTGTTCGGTGCAACATACCACAGTCTGCTTTGCTTAAGAATTAAATGTCAGAATTGCAGCAGGAAAATTGTGAAAATAGATGACTTATCAGCCTATTTAATTAGGTACTTCTGTCTCTAAGAAAAAGTCCTGAGGCAGTAATTAGTGACTGATACCCAGCAAAGATGGCTTGTGGGAGACCCCTTGTCATTGTTCTGGGAGTACTTTGTCTGCAGCAGTGCTCAGAAACCAGAGAGCTTTAATACAGCAGGTAAGCTAAACCAGAAGGCATCTTTATGCCTTTGTGCAGACATATTTTGGGTCTGGGATACAGTTGATTCCCTGTCTTCATAAAATGTAAAGTAGCACCAGACTATCTATGCTCTGATTCCTGGGACAAGCAGATCATAACTGCTCAAACAGGAAAGAAAATGTGTAAGAGACATGAGATTTAGGACTCAGATATCCTGAGCAGTATACATGGAGGAAATGGAAATAATTATTTGCTCATAGCATGATGATGGGGGACACTCAGTGGATCAGTTTGCCACAGAATTGAAACAAAGTGAAGTATTTTGATGTACAGCATGTAGCTAAACCCCTGAGGCGAGTACCACAGGATACAGCTAAGGAGTTTTCAGTGCTTTCAGTGAGGAGATGCACAGAGGAACAGTTTAGTTGTGGTAGTTCAGAAAGATGTTCTGAAGACAGCTTAAATCCTTGTGTGTCAGCTGAGGGCATGCTAGGAGAAGGATCAGTGCCACTGCTGTCTTTCTGCAAACATCTGCTTTTGGCCACTGCCAGAAAGGTTTTTGAACTGGATCAGCCTGTGGCTTTCCTGATGCATTTTTCCTGTAGCACAGGTGAGATTCTTGACTATTAATTCTCCAGTACCTTTAATGTAGTGAAATACATTTTGTAGCAATCCACTAATTATATGCAGTAAGGAATCAGGCTAATTTTGCCCATGCAATGCTTTATACATTAGAAGTTAACTGCTGTCACGAGTCATTATTTCCATTGAGGAGAGTGATTCATCTTTCCATGAGTAGTCAACAGATCTCTCAGTGGGAATGAAATTTTAGCTCATGTCACCATTCTGCAGGAGAAAATACATATGTAAACAGGACATGTGTTTAGGTACATGTGTTTTCTGTTGAACTGGGTTGTCTAAGAACTTTTGTCTCATGTGTTTTGAGCAAATTTACTATTTATTTGTCCATGATTAGCTTGAGAATGGTAGTTGTGGAGGAGAAGGCTTGCTCTTATGGGCAGTATAGCCTCTCAATGTCCCTCAGTCCTGATTAGGAAAATCAGCTTTTAGCTGCTAAAACGGCTACTGGGGATGGTTTTCAATCAATGTTTTACTTGGTGTACATTTCTGCTGTATTCCTTTCATATGTCTGGTGGAAATTTGCCTTACTTTTCTTTAATTGCTCATCAGAATGGTCTATTAGAGATGTGGCTTACATTGGAAAAGCCTCCTGGCCAAGAGCTAACCATACCAGATCTATCTTCTGCACTGCTGTTAACTGTGAAAATTTGCAAAGAATAACCATCTGGAGAACACAGTTTCAGGATCTATAATAAATCCAGCACATCACAAGTTACCTTGCACTTCATTTGTGTCCCTGTGTTGAAATTTTTGTTTTTATTTTTTTGCTTTGGCTGTCTTTTTAATATCCAGTGTACAAACTTAGTAGGGAAGTTGGATGATGGCATTTGGAAAAATCTGAAGTTCAAATGTCACTGTTTTACAATGAAAATAAATATGCTACTGAACAGCATCTGTTTTAAGTTGGGGTAACAGTGTACATATTTTTAAGTATTGTATTTCTTGTGAAGAGATGTCTGTGAAGGTTAACTCAAAGGACAGCTTTTGAGAGGGCTTGAAGCTGTGCACCATGACAAGATACAGGACTTCGATCTATTTAGTTTTAAGAACTAAATTTTGGCACAGTATTTGTCCTAATACCTAGTCTTCAGGAGTCAGGACATTGTGACATCCTTAAAATGATTTTCACATCACAAGCCAAGTGCAGGAGAATCACTCTTCCAGGTGCAGGTTCCTAAGCTTTGTGCAACCACAGAAGTGATGACAGTCAGAGCAACACTGTGAGAATGTTATCAGTCATTTTTTGTTTTGGTGCTTCCTGCAGCACACTATGGTTCAGGCAGTGATTGTGGTAAGAGGCTTTCAAATTGATGTAAAGACCAAGTTGATCTGACATGTTTTTTAACCAAGTGTTTATTAGTTGAAATAATCTTGGGTGTTTTTTGGCATAGTTTATGTTTGAGTGGGAAATTGAATCATTGTCAGAAGTCTGTGTATATTTGAGCATGTTAAGCTGAAGTTACCAAATGGAACTGTGGGAGGCTTTTGGCTTGTGTTTATGGAACATAAACCAAAGCTCCTACCTTGCTGCCTCAAAAGCCACAAAAATGCTACTAGAAGTCAGAGATGCACGAAAAAAATGTATTCCATATAGCCTGTCTACTTGCCAGTACTAGCTTTTTCCTTGGGATAATTTCCACTGTTTTGTTCCATCTAGTTTAGGGTATTACAAGGGATGAGACTTCCTCTGCATTCCTGTGGAAATTATTTTGCAGTCCTCATAAGACTTTGTGATTTTTTTTTTTGCCTTATTTATATTTCCTGGTTCTTATATTTCCAGAGCAGAATCTGCACCAAAACTGTCAGGGGTTGCTTTCCTCTTAGCTTTGGCAAAATGATTCAAGCTTCCTGCTTGCTCCTGTCTGCTTTTGCTCAGCTGAATGAACCAGTGAACATTCACATGCCTTGAACATTCACATGCCTCAGACTACAAGTCTTTTAGGATAGGTGATACTTTGCTGAAGGCTATTGTGAACATTTTAAATCAACCTGCATGTATCAGGTAAAGCAGCTGGAGTTCTTAAAGTTTCTCATATTGCATTTTCTTCTGTGTCTTTTAGACTGGGTTTTCACACAGAGCCTTCCTAACTGGTTTCCCATGTTCTCCTCTCTTCCACCCCTTTTCCCTTTAACACTAAGGTACTTGTGAATCAGCCTCACAGTAGGCTTGTGGAATGGCCAATTATAAGCACTTCAAACTAAGATGAAGTCAATGATTCATCAGTAAGCAAAAGCTAAAATTAATCATGTAACCTGCCTGTAAGATTTGGCAGTTTTTCCCCATTTCATCAGAAGTAATCTGTCCCTAAAGAACATGTTACTTGTATTTGGACTGTTACGTACCCAAGAGAAACTAATTTGAATTGTATGAGTCTCCAGGAACATGTGAGCCTTTGCAATTGTTTCAAACCCCAAAACATTACTGATCTATTATAATTTAATTGATTCCCTCTCTTTTATCTTTCAATTATGTATAATAAAATTAAATACACATTTACTTGAATCATTGTAACTAAATTCATCAGGAACTGTCGTGATAGGTCAAGGAACATTCATTTGAATGTTATTTGCTTCATGAGCATTCGTTAATTTAATTCATGAGCCAGGTGAAGTGATTGGAAATTGCTTACTTTTTCATTCTTTGTGGGTTTCTTTGGTTTGCTGAGCCAATTTCTTGTGTGTTGACTTGCTTCTGACCTACTGTACACACTAAGGTGCACAGTGGCAGCTGCCTGTTGAAAAGCTGCCATTTGGAAGGAAGCACAGAGGTTGTCCTGCAGGCCTGCACGCACATGTATAACACATCACACGTGGGTACGCCCTGCCCCAGGTGGGAACAGAGGCTGCCAGAGGCACACACAGGCTTTTGCAACACAGAATCACTTCTGTGAAAGATTTGGGTTTAAATCTTTTTCTCCCCCCAGGTCGAGTTTGTAAATGCTTTCTGAGATCTGCTGTACATTCTGAAGCATTTCACAGTCTGGTTACAGATGAGCTAAGTCTCTTGCTGCCAAAACCCTGCAAAGTGTGAGCAGTGTGGAGCCTAGGGAGGAATGCTGGTCTTTAAAACTATGCCAACCTTAATATTGTAACTAAATTATGGCTTAAATCACAAAGTCATCACAGTATCCTTGGAAGAAGATCCAAACTAGGATCACTGCACATAAAGGGGGAAGATGTGTGCAACACCTGTAAACACAGTGAAAAAGGAAAGTAAGAAGCTGTGGATTTCTATCTTGTCAGGATATTTATGCTGCATGATCACAGTCTCTCACCAATCTTACAGCTGAGCATTTTTAACACATACTCTGCAGTCCTAGTTGCTGTTACCTCAGAGCCTTTTCTGGTGCCTGAATTGGAGAGATTGTGGTGTGGTGTAGAGCTGTTCTTGTCTCCTCCACAGCTCTTACACAATGTGTAGAAATGCAACAAAGTCAAGAAACTTGTGCTAAGTTTGTTTCTTCTCACAGCTGCTCAAAGGGAAATGCTGGCCAGTGCAGTTCAGGAAACAGATAGCAAGGAAATTTACACCAGGAATGGAACTTAAAAATAATTAAACACATTAACTTCTACACAAGTAAAGCTTATATGCCACATACCATTTAGGCTGCATCTTTGTGACTCTGTCTGCCCTCCCACATCCAGTCTAAAAAGGGTGAAGATCTTGGCTTGTTTAATGGAAATATGGGCATGATTGATATAGATCAAATTAATTTTTGCTACCGAGAGATTAATTCATGCACTGAGCTTATGCTAGTGATTGTGTGAATGCTGCTTCCTATATGAATTTAAAAGATTTCTGACAATCTGCCTGATCCGAGACAGCTAGTTTTAAAACATCAGGAAGTTTTGTGAGGGTATTGGGGGTGGAAGTTTGTTGTATAACTCTATAACTAAGTTCTCTGCAAATTCAGAGTGCTCTTTGCTGCTTATACAGTTTTAGTTCACCTTTATTGGTGCTACTGAGCAAATGAACAGTTTTATTTGCTGAGAGTCAGCCAAATGGCTCTCTGTGGGAGAAGGCTGATAAACCTGACTATTTTAAACCTGGGTGTCTCTCTGCTGTTTTTCAAACACAGTATGTCTCTTTCTTCTGTGTATATCATGTTGTCCTGCCTCCCCATTCCTGATTTGGCCTGGCTGCCACAAAGGTAACATTTCTTAAGTTCTCATCCCTCTTCACGATCTTGCTCATTTTTTCTCCCCTGAAAAGCTCAGTCTTTTACTTCCCTCTGTCAAACCCTTTGAGACTATTGAGCATGCTGAGAATTCATTGTTCTTCCAGTGTTCCTGCAAGGCTTCAGTGTCTGTTTTGGTGAGGCAGTTAAGGAGTTAAAGGCTTGTGGAGTTTCAAAGAAATGCGGGACAGCTGCTGTAAAGTATTGCTACAAATCCTAGGTGACCTCATTCTTGTCAGACACCAGTGATAATATCCAAAGCCGGGTGCAAGACAGGAAGTGTTTCAGGAAGGTGTGTTCATGCAAAGCCATCAGAAATGTGCTTTCTCCCAGGGCCCATTACCATAAGATCCATGTTAATTTAAATGAAACAGTGAAACTCCAGAATATGTTTACACAAACATCATTTCAGTCCAGAGCAAACATTGCTTGTTGCTCGAATGTACAGATGGCAAAAGCAGTCGTGGTAATCACTGGATGTATTTAATATAATGATATTGCTGGCTGTATGAACCTACTTTTTAAACATATGGGGGCTTCACGTAAATTCTGATTGTTTTGTTTACTATTTTAAGGGGTATCTTTGACTTGAAAAAGTGGTAAAGAAGAAATACAAATCTACTTACATTTTCCCATTTACTTTATGCTCAAATCATGATATCTAATGTACTTTTCACTAATTTAATCAACTGAGTTCCTAGTAAGCAGAACAAAATCTCTTTTTCCCCCTAATGCATTCTCTGACTTGAAATTTAAGAGAATTGGCTTTTGAAAGATTTAACATTTTTCACTAGTCAGTCTACCAAGTTATCTGCAAAAAGTGTCCTGTATGTACAGGCTCTTATGATTTCATTGTACTGAAAAGTTCAGGCATGAGAAAGCTTGTATTTTATTTGTATTTTTCAGAAGTACCCACATAAAAGCATGCAAACAAAAGTAATTCCTACCAGTTCAGAGCTCTTCCGCTGATAGTTAGGGATATTTTCCCTAAATTTCCTCTTAGTTGTCTCCAGAATTGTGCCTCTTATAGTATGAATCTGCAGTAAAAATGAAATGTAAATGATTATTTTTAACAAGCATAAGTAAATATTGCTTGAGAGATTTTTTTTTTAGATTGCAGATGTGCTTATTTCAGCATTAGCTAGATAAATTTTTATAAAATAATTTATTAAGAGTTAGACTAGATCCAGTAAAGATTCTACCATTTAAAAAGTTGCAAGTGAACAATATATTAACTGGAATGAAGTCTAGCTGATGCCTGTAGGAATACTAAAATAAAGCATTACTATTTAGCCTCTAATCTTTGTTTCATTTAAAAACTTGTTTCCTCTGTACCTTTTTTCTCTATTCTTCTGTAGTTTAAAAAATACTCATTTATGTTGGTAGTGAGTGAACAAATTCTAGCTGCTGGAACTCATGTAGTAATTTCCTCTTTGAAAATTCTCCTGTTTGTGAAGCTGTGTTGCTGCCCTTGAAGGGCCCTTTGAAAAGTGCAGCTCATGGCCAGGGATCCTGGGGATGCTGAATGGTATAATAGCAGAGCTTGGGCTTTTTTACAGGGATGTGAGCTTGGATCTTGGGTGAGGTGTATGAGGAGATAAAGGCAGGCTAGTGGACAGAAGGCCTGAGTGCAGCTGAACTCAGTCCTGTGCATGCTGAGGAATGAAACAAGTATGATCTGTGTTTTTAGATGGTCCAAGGATGTAACAGAAAAGAAAGGCAAGGAAAATGGGATTATATAGAAGCAGGAAGATGTATTTTTTGTTATTTGCTGGTATCAACTCATTTGATATACACACACAGTTGGTTCAAACTGAATTATATTTTAGATTTGTCTGCTGTTTCTGGAAGTTATTGCCAAGAGTGAAAAACCGCATAATACATTTCTAGCATTAAACCATCTATTACTGATGGGTAATGACAGAGCAGAGGGAGAAGGCACCAGTTAGTCTGGATTAGCTCATGTGCTCTGGATAACTCTTTCTTGAACCCTTAGGTTTCTAAAGTTCTACTAGGCTGTGCTGATTTCCTGCTGCTTTTTGGATGAAATGTATCCATGTCAGTGTCAGGTAATCTCAAGTATTCCCATGACTGTCTGCCTCAAACTTTTTCAGGTAATGTGCCTTTTGACCACTTTTCTATTGGCTATTTTAATAAGATAACAAATACCAGAAAGGCTGCAATAACACCTTTTAACAAAAGAAGCATGTTTGAGTTTTAAAATTACAGATGCCCTGTCACTTACATTTTGCTTATCTTTGCTAGATAAATGCTAGTTGCACAAAATTTGGATCTGTAGTGGCTTTCTTGTTTAAATTCTGAATTTTTGGTAGTGAAGCTGGGAATTCATCCTCAAAGTCAAAAAGGAGAAAGTTTTTGTAATTGCCAAACAGTTACTGATTGAGACACAGGAGGGAGATAAAACCAGAATCCTGTTTTACTAATTGTTGATTAAAACAAACAAAAAAATTTTGATGCAGTGTAAATATTCACCTTACAAAATTATCTAGCAATGCATGATATGAGAAATGATGTCAATCCATCATTCTGTCTCCTTGGCTTCTCAAGGAGATCTACCACAAGGAACAGTGATGTAAAAAACATGTTACTTTGTTGTTTTGTTTTTTTTTTCTTCAAAGTGTATTGGGTTGGTTTTGACCAATAAATGTGGACTTTGATTCCATTCAGTCCATAATTCCAGCCAGTTCTGTGACTGTGCCTTTTTGATCTCAGTGTATTCTGATCTTTCTCCTGCAACTTTAGACATCAAGCTGAAGCATTTGCCTCCTCATCAAATGCACAGAAGAATTTGGCACTTGTCTTGGTATTCTGAAAGAAACTAAAGCTGGCTGTTGTGATTGTCCTCATCAAAGGTTCTTCCGTGGTACACACAGAGTGTCAAGTAATATATTGTCTTACTGCTTAGAAAACTCTGTTTAAAAATGTTTGTTTTTGAGAAGAGTAGGATTTCTGAATTGATTTGGTGGGTTTTCTTTTAAATACAAGCAATTGAGATTTTTTGTTAAATTTATGTTTTAACCTTGATGCTACTGAGCTTTTTAAGTTGGATAATTGAGATAAGGCCTGGCATAGAAGAGCTAAAGGTGTCAATTTTGTGAGTGGTTACCTGTGAAACAGAGAAATGCTCAAAATCACAACACCCTGCTCTCTCTTGTACACTTGGATTGGCACCTACCTATGAATGAATAACCAAAAGGAAATACTAAAGTATTCACAGGGTGCATGAAAGTCCTGATAGTGGCAAGGGTAGGTAGTGTTTCCAAAGAGCAAGGCTGTAGTTTAGGGTGGTTTGATATGCCTTCCTTGGATGAATCAATGACCACTGTTGTCACCTCTCTCCACCCTCATTTATGTGCTTTTTGAGTAGTAGTTGTACAAACTCTCCTGACCATTTTCTTGTGGAATTCTTACAATTGCTCCAAGAACACCGTTTGCTTTGCACCTCTGGCAGTTTGGTAGGAGTTGTGTGTGCTCTGCTTTGACTCTCTGCCCATCTTTCAGAGGGTACCATTTGACTCTTCTGAGCCTGTTTCTGCTCTGCTAAAGGGGGTAGTGATGCTGCCCTGTTTTGGTAAGGCATCCTTCTGATCAAGAGGTGAAAGACCAGATAAAGCCTTCTTTTTACTGATCCCAAGAGAGCTTTTATACAAACTGCATGTAGGCCTGTCCTCTCTGAAGGCGATTTAAGGAGATCCTGCTGGGATTTGATTCTGTGTCTGAGTCATTTGAGCTTGTTTTTTGACCCATTAATAAACCCTTGTCACACTACTGCTGTTGCCTTTTGTTACAGTCATTACATTCCTCTGAAGTCTCTGTGGCCATTGTCTGCTTTGTTTCTTTGGTTTTGTTTTTCTTCACTAGGGATAGATTTTTAAGTTGGCAGAAGTCGTAAAATTCAATTCCCACCACCAGAAAACTCTGTGCCTTTGCAAGGAGTATAAAACAGCCATGCAAGCTCCACTGCATGTTCCCTTTGGGAAAGTGAAGCTTCCAGTCTCACTTGAGCAGCTGTGCAGCTTCATAGGCTGGGAGTGTTCTTGCTCCTTGCTGTTCTGCAGCCTGTGCTGGCCAAGCAGTGCCACAGAGAAAGGTGCAGGAAAAGCCTCCAAGGCCCCATTCATGTGCTGTGGGATATTCAGCACTGCAGAAAGCTCCTCTCACCCCTTGGTGTGTGTGTGGAGGCACGCACAGGCTCTCCCCATGGGACAGATACCTAATGGATTTGAGAGAGTCTCTGCAAGCTCTGGCTTTCTGCTGAGTGTGTGTGGGCCATTTTGAACAGACAGCTTTCTCAGAGGGGACAAAGGTCAGTTTAAAATTTTTAGGTGTACTATGTAATGCAAGCTGTTGGCAGATTTGGAAGATACCCATGAAATCTTTGTCAAGGAAGAGGCCTTTTCTTTCCAAGAGAAAGTTTTGAATGCAGAGTGGGAAGAGGAGTATTTGCTAGGTATGTCTGAAATATGTTTGTTTTGAAAGCCACTACTGAATTAGGTGTAAACTGTGAGCCTGGTTTATATTCCTCAGGGCAGGAGAAGATGGAATCTGTTGTTTATCTGAGTGGAGGTTTTCCCCAGGGTGCTTATATACACTACAGAATATTCATTAAGCTGTTGGCATTGTATCTGTAAATCTTTTCTTTGATTTCAGTCTTAAATTAAAAAGACAAGCCAGATATCCCCACTTCTCCCAAAATAAACCTAAGTTGTGAAACTGTCCTTTACACTTTTGCTGAATGAAGCACAAACACCTACTGTTTTCTGGCATACCCTGTTTTTCAATGTAGACACTCTTCTGAGAGTTGTTTCACTATGTCTTTACCTGACCTTCAGAAAGACTGATGGCAAAGGGAACAGTTGGAAGGCAGGTTACTGCCTATTTCAGATTTGGGGTTATCTTTGTTTTCCAGCACATGACATTGAACAACCACCAGGGAAAAAAATTTTTTTGCTTCTCTCAAGTTACTGTTGGCTTTAAAGCAAGAAGCCAGGAAAGGGACATGCCATTCACAGAAGTTTAGAAAACCTTCAAAACATCTCTTCTAAAATTTCCATTAAGAGATATAGGGCCGGTGTCACGACATGATGGAGAAGCTTTCCAAACTGGTTTGAGAAAATAAATGCATTTTCTTTGTTGTGTTGCATTCCACTAATATTGTGATCATTGTGCTAACATTTCAGCTGTACAGTTGGTCATATTTTGTACACGACTTTTAATACTGCAAAAAGGATGCCATTAATAATGAGCAGGAACAAAATGGCTAGCTGGTTTTAACTGAGGTGTTAAAACCATTTTGGCTATTTCAGCTCAGCTGACCCTCAGTTGTAGAGGGTCAAAGAACCACGAGATTTCAATTTCTAGAGCCTTGCTTTAAGATGGAAAGTAGACCTGTGACCCTGTGGTTCCAAGTCATGAAGGTAAGAAATTAATTAGGCAGTTCACAGAATTGTTGTTAAGATAAAATGAGAGGAAAGTGAGGGAAAAGGGAGTGTTCAGTGGGAAGGAAGTATCAAGAAAATAGTCTATTTAGGAAGACTTAGAAACATAAAACCATGAGAAACCAAACAAAATGCCATCATAAGTGGGTTTGCCATACACTTAGAGTTAAGCACACATTTTCTTTGGTGTTCTGGAAATTACTACTGTGACATGGCTTTTGTGGATTTGAGTTTTAACACAGTGCCTGCCTTGTTTTGGGAGATAATTTTGTTTCAAGAAACTAAGGTGAATTCCATTCTACTTTTGAGGTTAATCTACAGGGGGTTTTATTTGCTTCAGAGTGAATGGTAGTGATCTGCCTGTCCTTCAAGTGACCATTACTTTTACAGGATATTTTAGGTGAAATAGCCGTATGCAATAATGTAGATTAGAGCCACATTTATCAAAGTGACTGCTATCAATTCAGACTGAGTAATAATTTTTAAGTGAAATTCTGAAATTTTCCATTTCCCTTGCCCCAGTGATTCCCCTTATCCTTTTTTATATTTAGTGGAGCAACCAAGATACCTGGCTGAGACATGAATCTTTCCTAACAGTACACTTTGTACTCATTGTACAATTGGTTCCCAACTGTACACTATAAAAGATGTTTAAAAACATCTAGACTAAGATGGAAATTACGTAACTGTGGTGAAAACTTCAAAAGAAAGCTTGGGGGTTTTCCCCCCAACCCCTTTGCTTTGTTTAGCTACATGTTTGGGCTGGATTTTTATCCGTGCACTCTTGCAAATCCTTCGTATTTGTACTCTTAAGTAACTGGTTCATCAGGAACTTTTAATGAAGTATGTAATCTCACGCTGGGAAGATACCTTTTTTTGTTTTTTCTTTTTCCTAGTTTCCATGTTCTTTTAGGGTGTGGTTCAAACTAAAATGAAGTGTAGGTTGGCCTTTCCTTTTTTGACCTGCCAAAGGGTTTGTTCTGTTAGCATTGCTCTGCTCCCTGTAAATCAGACATTCTTCTTGGGCTGCGTCAGGTTACTAATGACATGATTAATGCAGGAAGGGTAGAGAAGGGTGACGTAGTGGCTCATGCAAAGTTTACCTGAGAATTATCTGTAGCTCTCTACTGTTTAGTGTCTGTGTGAGTCATGGCCTGAAGCTCTGCCATTCCCTGTTCTTCAGCTGGGCAAGATCACACTTACCTCATTCTATGTATGCATTTCTCCCTTTCCTGCCAGATCTGATTAGAAGAACTTTTGTTTTAAACTCTGTTTATGAAACATTCGATACACTTTTTGCAGATAGTTGACCATAAGGCTAAATGAGAAGTGCAATTAGATTTCTGTGATCCAGACAGCTTTAGAAACTTTCTCTGTCCTTACATGAATTCTGATTTTTATCAACTGAAGTCTTTTTCACATTCACGGGTTTAACAGTGATAGTGTTTTGACATTAGTGAGCTTTGCAATAGGGCCGTGAGTCAGTTGCTGTGTGTCAGTAAAGTCTCCTGTTTCTTCTGGTGTTTTTATACAGATAAAAGGTTACAAAATACAGACAGCAAGTTTGTGCTGCTGTCTCTGGCTTTTGAAACTTCCTTGTGCTGCAGGTGCAAGAGTTCCCATCAAATTTGCTTCACCTATTGATTCCTTAATGAAACATTTGGGAAATTCATGTTACTGATCTGAAAACATGGGCATGTTCTTCTGATACTCTTTGAAGCCTTGGTCATTCCCTTGTTGAGGGCTGGCTCAGTGTTCTTGCAGACAATATTTGTTCTGCCATTTCTCTATGTGTGTCCTTTAACTGTCACGTGTTCTCACGTCTCTTTTAAAAGACCAGAATGAAGTCAGTGTAGAATTTTCAAGCAATGCTGATTAGTTTTTCAAGATTCCTTTGTTTTCTCTGTAGAACTTTCACAAAGTCTTTGGCATCCTTCAGGACTTTAGCTTTCCTCGGCTGAAACTGTCGCCTTTTCTCTGTGTGAGCTGCTGTCTGAATTATCTTCTGCAGAAAGTGCTCAATGTTTAACTGTACAAGAATATGCTGAAAGCAGGCTATCATTTTCCAGCCAGCTCGTATCTCAGAACCTGCCAAAGCCTATATTGGGATCACAATGTGTGGGAAAAAGTCCTAAAATGATAGACAGAAAAATGTCTTGTGGGAAACCTAAAATGCCTTGAGACTCATTCTGCTAATAAAGCATGTTTTTACAAGCCAGCATCATCCTCTTTACTTTTAGACATTTTCAAAAATGAAAGCTTGAGAGCATAACATTTCTGTAGTATGTAAACAACCTTGATAAGTGGAAAAGTGACATTTCTTGGAAATAGCATTGCCTTAAGAGAAAAGAATGGTCAAAGTGCATAATTAGCCAGAAAAAACCCCAAACCAACTCAACTTAGTTCTAAAAGGCTCAACTGCTTCTAATAAGGGCTATACTGATGCCTGAGATAAAATTTTATTTGCACTTAGATTACAATTTGCGAACATATCTTAAAGGAAAACAAACATTCTGTGATCTGTTAATCTCAAAAGGTGCACCAGACGAGTAAATTCTTATTGTCAGCATATCATTAAAATATCTGAAAGTTCTTGAATGCAATGTGAACACACTTTACATACATTATAGCATATGCTAATGGAGTTAACGATTATAATTACACAGGTGCCTGAATGGGGATGGCAAAAGTTCATGTTCATCTTGATGTATTTAATTTTCCTGCTTTTAAAGGAACTGTTTACATAAGAGAGTAACATAGATTTTATTCAGTGAGTCGGTGTTTAGGCAAAAAATAAGCATATTGTTTGACACGTGCCTTTATGTAAGCTGTGTTTCTAGAATCTGTCTTTCAGTTTGAGCAGTGAAATAGTATTTCTGGCTTTTGATTTTTTCTGGTGAAGTAGCCAGTGCTGGTAGAACTGATTTTTGCTTTTTGTCCAATCCACTCTTCTTTCATGCTTGCAACTAGAAAATTAATCAAACAAGGCTTTAAAATGTCTTTTTCTTTTTCAAAATTCAGAGGCACTGAATGAAGTAAAAGTGTAAAAAATAACTGTTCCATAAATGTTCCATAAAACTTGCACCTTCACTTGTGCAGGTTTATGAGACAGGACATTGCCACCCTCCAGTTCATGAGGCTGTGACTACCTCTTGCTGCACAAAGTGACCTCAAACTGCCCTAAAGAGAGAGAGAGCAAGCTCTGTCTGGCTCCTTGCCTCAGGCAGGCCCACAAATCCAGAGGAAGCTCTGATTGAGGAAGGACCCAAGAGGCAGGAAACAGATGTTGGCAGCAATGTCCTGCTCAGGTAGCCAGATAGCAAATGTACCAAGCCAAAATAACCAAGTGGGTTAAATGGTAACTGCAGCTCAGTCTCATTTATTGGGATACTTAAATCTGGGTTTACCTGAGGAATACTGTGCCTTTGTGGTTGTTGTCAAGCTTCAGAGACCTTGTCTGATAACGCCAAGGTTGCCCACCACGTGTTTTGGTGTGCAGTTGGGTACCTTTCTCAAAGGCTTGCTAGGGTCATCTGGGTATTTCATTATCTTCTATGTGGCCAAAAATCACCATACATAGGGGGGTGCAAAAGGACAACCTTAGAGTCTTAAATGTTCAGAAAAGGTCCATTGAGGTCTCCAAAACAATGCAGATTCAGTGTTTTATTTTTGCTGTGTATGCCTTTCTTCCTGTGGCCTTTGCTACTACATTAGTTGTACCAGCACCATAGGAAGCCTGCAGCAAACTATTTCATTTGGGTGTTGGCACCTTATCTTCCAGGGAAAGTGCATAGAAATGAATTTTCCAATGTGCTTTCAGGCTTTGGATGTTCCTGGTATACATTCATCAGTTCAAGAGTCTCATATTACAAGATCCCAGAAGGATATGGGGAATCTCAGGGTTAAAAAATAAATTAAAAAAAAAACCACAAACAAACCCACAACAAAATAAAAGCTTAAAAAAAAGCCCAAATAAACAAAACAAACAAAAATACCACCCTTGAGTAGTACGAGTGAAACTGTGATCTTGGGGGGTTAAACATGATGCTTAAAGGTTGTGCCACGAAGACATCACTTGTCAAAGAGGTGTGGTCCATGCTTGTGATGCAGTGGAACAGCAGGGCAGAGTTCTGTGCCTGGAGCCTTTCTTTTGGTTCCTCTGGCTTTTGAGAAGGGCCTGGACAGCACCTCTGTGATGGGATTTCTTGCATTTTGTTTGAGGCTCTATGTCTGTCAGGTGTTTCTCAGAAGCAAAGCCTTTGCTGCTGGTTTGTTGGTGACCTGGCTGGACTTTAAAACCCTTTCACTGTTGTTGCTGCCCAACTCGTGGCTCGCTGGGGCAGCCCTGGGTCTGAGCTGCTGCAGGTGGACAGCCACAGGGGAATGCAGAGGGATTCTCTGTGCCCTCTTGCTCTTTGGTTTAACAACGTGAGAAAAGTGCATCATGTGACCGTCAGAGATCTTCCTTCATTCCTGCTCTGAGTTTCCTCTTGGGGTTTGGTGAGTTTATCTTGTTTTTTAGATAGCCCTGATTTTCCCTCATCTCCCATGATTGCCGCCGCCACCATTTTTCCATTTGAGAAGGTGTTTCCAGAGATAACCTCTTAGGCTTCCTGAGTGCAACCCTGTGATATCCTTAATTTGTACATGTTATTTTCTGCCACTTCTCTAGCGTTGGAAATTTCCATTTCCCCAATCTCTTCAGGAGCAGCAGGACAAAACTCGCTGTGTGCTGGTGGTGTATTTGTCTTTTAGACCTCTATAACAAATATTTTCCATTTCTGAAATTACTAAATCCCCCTTGTATGGAAATATTGGAATGTGCTGACTGGGGATTTGTTTTAATATCATGAAAAGGTTTTTCTCTTGTAATGAGTCTCCTAAATGCATGAGAAAGATAACAAGAAGTCACCAAACACTGCTATAGTATTTTAGAAGCTGGTTCAGATATGAAGAGAGGTTTTTTCTTAGTTGAATGCCACTTAGTAAAAGTGGAATGAGCCTGTGTAAAAGTAGTGGATCTGATATTTCTGTCACTGACCTGTTGTTCTAGGGAAGAAGGACTTTTATCTGTTTTTCAGTCATTCCCACTGGTGGGGATGGACCAGCTGAGAAACAGAATTTGATGATACCAAATTTCATTTCAGTGGCTTCCCAGGTAGGAGAGAGAAATCTTGGTGTGAGCTTGTGGATCTACTTAGGTTTTTTCAAATCCCCATAAGACACAAAGTCATGGGAAGCCAAACCACATTGGTTCCACTGTTTGTAGAGCTGCTTGGTCTTTTCTGTGGTGGTTTCTTTTTTTTGATAAAATTTTGTCTGCCTTTGCTAAAATTCTGTTGTGTTGCTAGCTTTACTGTGTATGTTCCAGTTGCTAAAACACAAGAAGCCACAAAGGGTACCAGTGTAATAAACAAGAACAAATAAGGACAGTCTGAAATGCTGTTACTTGCAGATAGTTGACTTAAAATCTGAAATAAAAAATGCTTCTGTTTTTGGTATTTATTTTATTTATAACTTTCTTACACCACTATGAACTTTTTTTCTTCCACTGGAATAAATACAAGAGGTCTACTGCTCACTTGCAACTATTTAAGAAATGCAAGCAATGAAAGTAAAAAACACTTCAGATTTGAGAAATAGTTTTTATCTAAAAGTAATGATTTTACATTCTGAATGTTAGATCTGTTTTCAATTCTGTATGCATGTTCCTTAGGCAATTTTTTGAAAACATCTTCTGATGAAAGTTCAAGTTTCTGATTTTTCATCTTTTCTCTTTTCTGATTACCACTTAATATAATGAAATAATCACCATGATGCTTGTGCTTACTTTAGCTGTAGTTATTTATATGTAACAAGAATTGGGCATGGAACTCTATCATTATAAAAGTACTTTCGCCTTGTGGATATCCTTCAAAATTCCCCTGTTTATGTGTGACAATAGTATGAGATTACATTCAGTTTGAGTCCTGTATTTAAAAGTTTCTGAATTTCTGTGGTTCAGCCTCCTGTTTGAAACCTTGAAAATTACCTGTTTGAAGCTTGTTGTCTGCATGATCCTTACTGCAGAATTGCTCCAATTTCTTTAGAGAGCCATCTAGAGACCCATTTAGAGACCGTCAGGCAAAGTGTTTTTACATTCCTTTGTCACACTGCTTAAAGACAGGTTTCTCTTTGGTAAAATGGTTTCCTTTATTACCTACTTGTTTGTATTGATAATAGTTTCCCTCATGAGGTTAATTACTGTTTCGAAGAAATTGCCATTTCCCGTTTTCTTGTAACTTGTTTAATTTAGATTTGTTTGGGAATTCTTTCTGTTTTGAAGGTGTAATGCTCCAAGGGATGATTCTTAATTTTCTTACCTTTTCCTCTCTCTTTTTTTTTTCTAATTTTAGGTAAGAATGAGTTTTGCAGTGATTTGTTGGTTTGGAAGAATTTCAGCTTGGGTAAAGTATTAATCTGTCTATCTTCCTTAAAAATTATATTCGTTTTCTCTGAATTTAAGGGAGGAGAGGGAATTCTTGGCCAAAGCAAGTGCTGTGCCCATCTAAATACTCTGATACAGTTGCTGGAAGAGTTTGAAAATTTCAAGTAGGTGTTTGAGGTTTTCTTAATAATTTTCTGTATGCAGGATGATAGTAAAAATTTACAAGCAAGTTATTAACTGTCACCTGTAGTAATTTGGAGAAGTTTGAAATATATTTCTTTTAAATGAAGCAGTGTACTGCTTCAGATCTCTTGTTGAATACCTGCATGCTCAAAGGCTCTGCCCAAGTATATAATAAGGCTTATATAGCAGAAGCCCTTCATCTGTCTATATCCAAGAAGAATTCAAAGCTAGATAATCAAAAGTAGGTCAGCTAAACACACACTGAAAATTAAGTGGTAATTCAACAGGGCACTTAACACACATTGCAATACCAGGATTTCAGAGTTGTTTCTTCTCTTTTGAAATAAAAAAGCCTGCTATGTCCTTACTGTGCCATAATAATGCGGGGGCTGCACTAAACCATGTTTTTCCCTCCACAGCCATTACAAACTGTAGATTTGGAAGCTTCTGTTAAGAGGCTGCAATCTCAAGGGAAAAGATCTTTCATTTAGCAAGCCTAGGGACAACTTCTGATTATAGGAGAATTGGTTTATTGTGGAAAGAAATGCAACTATAAATATGACTTCCTGTGCAGTAGACATGTTTGCCAGTTTCTGGAAGCTTGAAAAAGGAGATCTTGTCTGGTTACAATTCACAATCAACCTATGGAAAGGAGTTGAGAACAGCAGCCCATTTCTTTTATCAGGGACACTCTTGGTTCAAACTACTGCAGTTCTGCTTTTTTGTTCTTTTTCCTATACATATACAGTTTTAATTAATCAGTGAGAGGCCCAGCATGAGGTAATGCTGGAAATCAACAATTTGAATCCTGTGATTCTTTATAGAGAATTAATGGAAGCAGAGGTATTGCTATCTCCTTGGTCAGAAAGTATGTCATTTGGACAGCATCTAAAGGCAGGCTCTGGGCTGCTGTGTGCATGCTGTTCCTTTGGGATTTGTCTCGTTTCAGAAGATCAAAACTAAAACAAGAAATACTGTAATTCATGCTGGGAAATAACCCTGATCTTTGAAATTCTCTAGAATATATATTGTCACAACTCAGAAAGACCCTCTGTAGTCATCTAGTCTAATCTTTTTTGTAATGTAAGGCAAAAATCTCTTGCTTATTATTCAAACAGATTTTATGTGGGCTTCAGCCTTTAATAAAATCACTGCAAGCTGTGTTAATTTTAATTTTTCTCAAGTCTTAAATATGCTCCTTCCTTGCCATTCTGTCTGATGGGCCATTAGAGATGCTCTCAAACAAAATGTTTGCGATGCTGTGCTTCTAGAGACAAAGCTTGTAGTTGCCCAGAGGTGGGTGCATGGTGCTTGTCCTTATCTTTAGGGCTCCCCATGAAACTGGATCTCAGGTGGCAGTGAGGGAGAGCTGGCAAGCAGCATGACAAGGACAGTAGGGCAGAGAAGTAATGACACTATGGCATGAGAGTGAGGAAAAGGTGTGAGAAAGGTGGCATCAATCACTGCTGCAGAGAGGTAAGAAAACATTGATCTAGGACTTAACAGGTGGGATTCCCATACTTATTCTCTATGTACTGGCCTTGACAGTGTTCTTATTTTTAGAGTAACCAGACTTAGAAGAGATTCAGGCTTTTGGATAGTGGTTCTCAGTGGGAGAAACTTGAGAGGAGGAAAGGGGGAAAGCACTTGTGCTCCATGTCCTGCACACACTCTTGCTTATGTACTTTCTCTCACTCACTGTTCTCCTTTCCTGGCAATCTCTTCTGCTGGTTAAAGAATTACCATATTTGAGAGTTTGAGGCTGAGCACAGCTTTAATTACCTGTCTGGTGTATTGCATTCGTTTCACTCTCTCAGCTACCCACCTCCATATGCTCTTCCCACTTGTGTCCAGCTGCCCTGCAGTGTTATGTACTCCACAAAGGACCAAAAACCTGGACATTGTGCCCTGCTGTGGGCCACATCAGCATGCAGTGCATGTATACATACTGCACACACAGCACAAGCCTGGGCTGTGTGGACAGCCTTGCTACAGTGCAATTTTCTTTTTTCTCTTCTGTGCGTTGTTCTCTGAAAGGACAGTAGCTTGGGGGCAGGGAGGAAAGAACAATACACTCTGAGAAAACCCTAGATTTCAGTTCCTTGAGATCAGGTTTTGCACTGTTTTATAGAGTCACTTTATGTCATTGAGTTAAGAAAACAGTGAATAGACCTACACTTGAGTACAGATAGAAACAGTACGTTCTTTGATCTGAGTTCTGTCCTGTGACTTAAAGGAGCCACCTTCCTACAGACAAACTGTCTCCTCTGAATGTCTTCAATATCATACAGGTCATAGTCTGGGGAAGAAATTAAATATGCAGTTCACATTATTTATTTTGAGATATAAATTTAGCTAAAAAGAAAAAATAATTAAGTATAGCTGTAGATTACATCACTTGTTCTGCAGTACTTATATTTTCTACAAGGATACCAGTTTACTGCCAAAATATGACTCAAAAGATCAATAGCAAACAATCTGTACAAGTTTACACAAGAGAACTGAAGTAGTTCATTCCATAAGCATTGTGTTTTAAAAGCACACATTTCAAAAATAGATACTTCTTTGGGAAGGCTGCTTTCTTAATTTTCACTGTTGCTTTCAGAAGTATGTCCAAACAGTTACAGGGTTGTTTTTTTTTTCTGAGAAATCTGTTGCTGCACACTGAGGATGTAAGGGAATTGGAATGGCTCTAAATGCTTGCAGTTAACAGAGGTCAGTCATAATATTTCTGGCCACAAAGACAGTTTTAAATTTTTAAAAAAAGAGTACCATTTGATACATATTTATTGTAACAGAATTGAAATGGAGGTCTGGAAGGTACATTGCTATTTAAGGTTGTGCTGATCATGGTGACTGTGGTTGAGGGAGACTCATTTGTCATGTCTTTATAAATATTGCTGTACTGTGCATTTAATGTTTAATGTGTTTTGATTCCTTTAAAAACCTCTGGATTTTTTAATCTAAAAATCTGTGTATTAAGAAGTGAAGGATACTTTTTCCATATCTGCACTTGGTTAACATTTTACAGAAAAAAAATTACTTGCACAACATAATATTGCACTAATAGACATATCTCTTATTTCTGTATATTCCTTTTTTGTTGAAAGTGTCAAACATTTTGCTTCTCAGTCATTGTCTTCAGAGTTCTTTTATTCATCTGTATGTTGGTCCATTAACCAAGATATCAGAAGGCAAAAGGAAGGAGAGCAGCCAACTCTCCCCTGTTTTTTGTTTCTGAGATTAAAAAGTTTCACACAAATTTCTCAAGCTCTAGGAGGGAAAATGCACAGTTTAGGAATGAATCCTATCCCTTTTGTTGAGCTCATGCTTTTTATTAAACTCTTTGGCTCTTGATTTTACATTATCTACCCAGTAACTGATAGTCGAAGTCTCCACAGCATTTCCAACAATTCCAGAGGCGTCCTGACCATCTACAGATAGTAATGTTTGATAGCACAGGGAGCTTTTTTATGCTACAAATGTTTGGGTATGTCATGGCTTTTAGATTTGAGAAAAAGCACACACATTTTAGAAAAACAACTGAAAAAAGTAGAAATTGGGAAAATTAGAGTAGGTGGGAAAGAAAGGCAACTGAGTAGTCAGCTTCTGGTGTATTGCTGAATGTTCCTTAATTTTGGTACTTATGTTGTGAGAACAACCTTCATTATTCTTAGCAGTTCACCCACCACAAAGGTTTGTTCTCCTTTTATAGAGGACTTGTCAAAATACTATGACAACTAGGCTGATTTTAGACAAACAGATCCTGGCTCTAAAAAGACAGTAAGTCTGCAAGTCAAACATGGAGGGCAGCCATTGGCACTGGGTGAAGTAAGAAACCACAGATTGTTTTCTCATTGGATGAAGAGCTCGAAGCAATGTAAAGTTAATTGAAGAATTCCTTGAAAGTGAAGTCAGCCTAAAATAAAAGCTTAGGGGTCTATAATTTACTATATGTGAAAGCTTTGTGAGCGGTAGTGAACATAAAAGTTTGAAAAAAACATATTTTAGTAAACATATCTGGCTTGTGTTATGGACTGTCCTGTTTTAATTATTCATCCAAATAATGTAGATTTGCAGTATGATCTCTAATTAGGCACAGTTTGATTTATTGAGCTGGCCCCACATAAACCGTGATGTCATGCTGTACTGCTCAAAATTACAGCTCTGCTCTTGCAGTTTAAAGACGATTATTTTTAACTTTGGAATGCTTCAGCTTTGTGCTTCTTGGCTTTTAGCTTTGTGAACTTAAGATGTGCTCTGCTCCTCTCCTCCTTCCTCTCCCCAGATCAAAGCAATCTGTTGTACTGTAACCAGAACAAAACCCATTGAAATGGGCTTCTGAACACTCTCAGCTTTAATTCTTGTTGGTAAATAAGAAGAAAGGCAAGATTCTTCATGCTTGCTGTCAGGGGGGGTTGAGAAATAGCTACAATAGGTATTGAACTATGTTTTGCCAGGTGTCCAGATGCTCATGCCATTCCAGAGCAGGAATGCTTCATTTATGTCTCTAAAAGATCTTAGTTTTCTTTTGATGCTATAATTGAAGAAAAAGAGTGGGGAGGGAAAGCAGGGAAAAAACCCAACCACACACATGCACACACAAAAAGCAGAGAGGTGGGATCTGCACTGCCTGTTACTGCAGGTAATATTTATTAGGAATGGGAACTCTCACACACATGAGTTTTTACTCATATGTGTTACATTTTGTGCTTGTTTCCCATTTGCCTTTCCTTAAACCAAGGCCTGCTCCAAATGCAGAAGGAAGCTTTGCACATGATCACTTCTGCATTTCCCTACAGAGGTCTTCTGCAGCGATGAGCAAAATCCCTTCCTACCAGCATTCCTGATCTGGGCGTGTGGGCAAAGGGCAACACACACCAGAATGTAGAGGAAAGGAGAACTGAAAGCTGGAGCTGAGCAGGATCTCTCCTGCCAAGCTCATTGAGCATGTTAAAAAGAGAACAGCATTTCAGGGCTGTGGGAGTCTTTGTGTGGAGGTGTCAAAACTACTTCAGGCGAGCCCTCCATAGCCTGACAGCAAACTGGGGAGGGAACAAGAATAAAGGCATGGAGGAGTCACAATTATACTGGAGGCACTTAATTACCTGAGATATCAGAGGTGGGAATTGTCTTTGGAGGGCAGGAGCTGTGGCAAAGGAAGGCAGACTCCATTTTCTAACCAAGCAATTTCTGACTGGGAGGGGAAGGTGAAAATACCTTCCTGTGGAGTTTAGTGAGAAGATTGCGTGAGCTGCTCTTGGTAGTGATTGCAGTGGTTCAGGCTCATGCAGGTTGAGAACAATGCACGTTGAGTCATTGCAAAGCTGTACTTCTCACGAGGAGCCTTGATTATATAGCAGCTGACTCAGTCTCTATGCTATAAATTGATTACAGCTTAAAAGACTCAAAAAGTCATGGGATCGCTTAGGGTTTTTTATAAGAATATTCTCAAATGAGTATCACATTTTTAATATAATCAGTTGTTGACTAATATATTGGTTTTAGATGTGTAACTGCTCGTAGGTGTCCTATAACTATATTCAGTTTAGGTAATGAGGCTTGGAGACAGTGTTGCTGCAGGGGGAAAGGGGAAAGGAGTTCATATCCTTTCGGTGCTTCGGTGCCAGTGAATGTAAGTGGATGGAAAGTGTGTACGAGTTTACTAATGAATTATATGTAGAGTGGAAAGTTTGGATGTCTGAGCTCATCTGCTCTTTTTTTGACCTGGCAGAATTGCCAGCTGAAACTAAATTTAACCATCTAGAATAAGGTGAAAGCATTAATTCTTTGAACATTGGGTCTCTGTAATGTCTTGCTTGTAACATAGTAAAAACAGCCAACATTTGCTTATGAGCAGACCACCTGTCTTGCTTTGATGAAATGAAATTAGGTAAGTGGCAGGTTTCAGATAATTCCCTTGTAAGATGCTCATGTTTTGTCTTGTGTTAATATATGTTTGGGGTTATTTTTATTATCATTTACAAATCTGAATATGATCTCTTTTCCAGGATGGTAACTAGCACAGTTGAAATCGATCTTGCCCAGAGACCTGAGTGAGGTGGCTGTCATGCACATGCATCCTCACTTTCTTTAGTGGATCTGGCAATATATTGGTACAGGAACAGTCAGGCCTTGAGGAACTTATGACTGACAGCAGCTTAATGCTTTTCTGTGTATTAAATGACTGATGTAGGTTTAATTATTTTTTTTTTGGCAGCTCTTCTCCTGACACTTGCAGAAACTGGTCTTTGAACTTAGAGGAACAGCTTGCCTCTGAGAGTAATAACAGCTTCTCCATCATTCCATTTTGTCACTAAAACTGGACATTTATCCATGAGCTGTCTCACAGCTCTGTAGTTAAGGACTGAAAATACTTTGTGAGGATCTTTAGCCTGCAGTATATGCTGAAGTGATCCTTATGGCCAAAAAGTTAAGGGGGTGATGATGACTCTCATGAGAAATGAACAGGGAGGTGGGACATGAACATGCCTGCTGTGATACCTCTGGAATTGCCAGGAGCTGACCAGATGGAAAGTTAATGACACTTTGCAGTTACAATACTTCCAGTAGCTTCCCCTTCCTTTTGCTCTATAATGTAAAGCTGTTTGGTGTTACATAAAAAAACAGTCTCTTCAAGAACACGTGCCTGAAATTATTTTCTTGATACTGATGCCAAAACCAACTGGGATCACAGCATACAAAAATACTTGAAGAGAGAGCTGGAGGTGATCAAATCTGGTGCACAGGGAGTCTCATGATTGTGGAGTATTGTGAATGACACAGGGAGGAGCGCATCTGGCAGCTGCATAACTTGAACGAGTCCTTGGGCATTGATTAATGTGTGCTGGTCACATACAAGCACATCTCTTGCAAAATTCTGCCCTCTCATACCAACTTTTTCAGCTGCAATTGTTCCATGGCTTGTTTTGGTCAAAACAAGCAGGCTCAGAACAACCAAAAAGGCTGAGGGAGCTCATCTGTGCTGATCTGTCTTGCATGGAAATGAGTAGAGAATGATCATGCAAGCAGCTAGGCAAGTTTGGGAGTGTTGCCCTGCCCTTTGGCTGTGTGTAGGCAAAGAGAGACACATCCTCTGAGGAGAGGTGACTCCTGGCAGAGGATGCATTCTCATGAGCAGTGATGTCTCTGCCCTGCTCTGGGGGCTGTGCAGGCAGGTGCACACAGATCATCCCCTGACTGCTGTGTCGCATGTCACTGGCTTGAGCTAGTGAGCAGAGAAGCCACGATGCCACAGATCAGAGTGTGGCCCTGGGAAAGCTGAGCAGCTTTCATGGCTGCATGCTTGAAGGCAGACTGCTGCACTTGTTGGCAGAGATGAAAATAGCACAGCTTTGCTTTTGGTGTTTAGTGAGACCACTTCCAACAGGCAGAATGGAAGGCGTTCTTTTCCTCAAGTGCAGCTTTTACCCAAGTAAAGCTTTGGCTCATTATTGATTATATGTGGATTTCAGGAGGCAGTGCTAAGATGATTCACATTCATTAAGTAAACTTCCAGCACCATCCTGGGAAGCAGGTTTAGAGAGGAGGAAATGCAGATGAGTAACCTAAAGGTGCAAAGGGAATCTGAGATTAAACTTTGGCTCTAGGCATTGTGCCTCTGGAAATTCCTACACTGAGTTTCATGTCAACACTCTCCCATTACAGCACTGCAATTTAGAGTAATTTATAAATCTGTATCTGTGGTGGATAAGATTTGCTTAAACCACATCCATTAACAATAAAAGGACTGCTATTAAAAATTAAGTAACAAAAAGATCATAGCATAAGTTGCATGGATAGGTTGTTTAAGAAAGTGTATCAGTTCTTTATATCTGGCTTCTACTGAACATTGAGAAGCAGATGTATTCTCAGACCATTGGCCACTTAGTTCTGTCTGTCATCTATAACAGCCAGAGAAAGATTACAGAAACAGGACAAGTCTATGGTCATGCCTTTTTTTTGTCATGTCTTGCTGGTTTTGAAAAATGTGCTCAAATTCTATTCTGAAATCTATTTTCAGCTTTGGATTTTGGAAATTGTGCCTTGTTGTGGTTACATATCCATAGTAATCTGTCTTTTTTTGTGACTGTACCATTAAGCACACCTGAGCCTCCCTCAGACACCTTTTGTAATCACCATCAGCTAATGGTGTGTTGTGATACATGCTTGCATTTGTGAAGTTTTTTTTTTTAAGCAGCATGAATTCATCTGTCCACCATAGCCTAGAAAACTTGAGAAATATGGTGAGTCTAGTTCCAGTGTTCATTCTTTCATTCATTTTATAGAAGAATTAGTCGTTATGGAAACTGCCAAAAGACCCTTGCCTGTAGGAATTAGAAGGGAGATAAGGAAGGCCCTTGTAAAATGTGGAAGAAGTCACTGTGTTTTGTGTTTTCTTCCCAGAGCTCTGTAGCTGCCTCCTTGCCAAAGGTAGGCCAATCATTTATGCTAGCATAAGAACATGCTTGCACTGAGTAGCCTTTGCATTATCACAGGCCATCTAGTCCACTTAGTTATCTTTGAGAAAAGTCTTTTATGGTTTTGTTTTTAGTTCTTGTATGAGCATTGTTCTTTTAAAACAACAACATCATAAAATGATTTTATTAAAAGTTACAAAAGTGGGTGATTGATTAAAATCTTTTCTATGGTTTTAAAACCAAAGTTGTGATTTTTTTTTTAGTAGTTACACTTGATTTTGTACATCTGTAAAGAAAAAGGGAAATCAGGAAAACAAAATTCCCCTGGTTTTCAGGGGGAAAATGTAAGCACATGGGTCAAAGACCCAGCATGTTGTTCTCGGAAGAAGTAGTTTCTTTTTTCCTAATGTGGACATGCAGTACTAAAGCTTGCTGCTTTATGACTGAGCAGTACTAAAATGCTGTTTATTGTCAGTCTCTTCACATCTGAATCATGTTATTCAATCCAGATTTTCTTTTGAAACCGCTGTCAGATGTGCAGTATGGGTGAATGCTTGGAGAAACCAATGGGTGTTCAGCACTCTGATGCTTTTAATTATTGAGGTTAATCATTAATTTCACACGTGGAGAGAAAATGCTTGTTTCTGTTATCTATTTAGATTTACATGTTGAATGAAAGATTTACATGTTTCTTACCATTTCTTTTGGTAAGAAAAAATAATTATTGAGAAAATAGTAGGCTTTTGCTTTGTTTATGCTATGCATTTGGAAACAAGGTAGAGTTGGTTCTATGCATCCCTTTGTAATCATGAATGTATTTCTTTGTTTGCTTGAACAGGTATTTCACTAGGAAACAGTGGCATTTGGTTTCATTATTCCTTCATCCAAATTTTACTGAGGAGGAGAGAAAAAAAATCCTTCTGGGTTCTTTCAAATAGTGATACCCTTTCTTCCTGCAAATAAGTGTATCCTGATTTCTCATCTGCAGATAAACATTGAGTTACCTTCATTTCTCATGTGCAAGTAAAAGGCAAGAGCTTCTCATTCCATCTGTCAACTCAATGGTTAGTATGTGCTTTGTTGCATCCTGACCTGATGCACATCATTTTTATTTTCCTTTTATCCCTTAATTTATAAAGGTGACTGAAACTTGCAGAAAATACCTTGGTACCTGGAAATTTAAGTTTTAGCTATATAGGAAGGAAATCTGGTACTAGATACTGCCTCTTTCCAAGAACCTTGTTGTGCCTGCAGTTTGCAAAGTATTTCAGCAGCTTTTATTGTATGCTGTATGGATGAGCTTCTGATGTATTTTTCTTATTTATAGACATAATATTTATCAAGTATAAGTAATGAAAAATCAAAGAGCTATACCACAGAAGCTAGAGTTTCATTTCTGTGTAGAACATGTGCCTAGTCATGATTGTGAAGATTCTTTTTTCTGCTCTTTTGGGGTTTTTTTAAATGCATGTCTAGAACATCCCACATGCTGTAATACTTTCCATTTGCAGAGCCCTCTGTTTGATGATTGCAAGCTGCTCTGTAAACATTTTTTGGTCTGACAGTCATTTTTCAGAGTCTGGAGCCCTCTCCATTTTTGGTGGGAATGTGGCTGAGTGATTTGTTCAGGGTCATGCAGGGTATCAGCTAGAGCATAGTGGTAACATGGATTTGTACATTTTTTGCTTTTCTGATGTCTTTATTGTATTTTTCTCTACATTACATAGTACAGTGCAGCATACCTGGAAAATAACCAGAAGAATGTTTTGGGCTGAAAATACAAAGTTTGGAGAATAACTTGAGAGAGTTTGGAATAAGTAATCATGACTTCCTTACACATTTTAAAAACGATGGTCATTGAGAATGATAGATAAACTGGACTACACTAACAGTCTTATGACTAAACTTCCTTTTGGATTATTTTAGATCATACACAGATGCTATTTATTGCTTAAACTTGAGTTTTTAAAATTCCAGGATAGAAAATACTAAGATGTTTTGATCTGTGTGGTCTTTCTCTTTGTGTTTAGTGGTTTGGGAGGGGGTTTTGTGCATGGGGTTTTTTGGTGGTTGGGGTTTTTTTGTGTTCCTTCCTCTTCCCTACTGGATACAAGTGCAATAGTTCCACTGCTGCTAAGTGTAAGCAAATCTTGACTACCACAAAGGTGATAGGCAGAGGGCATTTTCAGTAGTTGAACACAGGGAATAGTTTCAGTTCTAGGTATATAGGGAAGATCTTGTGGAAGAATTTTGGTGCCCCTAATAAAGAGGAGCATTTAATAACAATCTTCTTTCCCTTTTTCCTCTTTTATTTTGGTAGTTTCTGTGGACCATTATTTCTGTTGTTGTTTCAATACTTGTGTTTATGAAAAGATATCATCACTTCAAATAATACTTTTGTATAGATGATGGTATTCCCTATATATAAAATAACTTGAGAATTTCAGGAAATTCAATCATGTAGTCACAGGGGATTTTCACATTGCTTTTTGTGGGTAGTGTAACTCCTTAAAAAGGATTTCCTCAAGGGTGTTGAGAATATTTTACAAAGATGAGTTAAGTGAAACATTAGTTCAGTTACCAGTGGTATTCACTAAGGAAGAGAGCAGATGTGATAGAGGTTTGGGAGGCAGCTGAGGTAACATCTAGGAACATCTGGTGGATGTTTCCCTAGCAGCTGAAGGAACTACACAGATGCTAAATATTTTTCCCCATGTTCTGCCCAAGTACTCTTATGACATTTGTGTGTTTGTGACTAGAAAAGACACCTATCTCCCCCAGTATCAACTTATATTTGCATCAGTGAAAGTTTGCCTGTGAAGCTGAAGAGAATGATATGGAGATTTTGAAAATCAATGTAATAAGAAAGCTTTTGGCCATATCTCTCCTGCACCCACTGATCACTGTATGTAAGGGATTCTGTACTAGCTTGTATTAGAATTTTGTATTTCACCCTAGGTCACAGGCTCTGTTTTTACTAATCTCTCAGCCATTAATGTACATGGAAACAGTTTCAACTTGGCTGATACCTGTTCTCAGAAACTTTGAGCTGTTTTTTTATAGATGTTTTCTACATGGAAATCTGATGGTTGGTTTGTTTTGGTTTTGTGTTTTGCAAATAACAATGAGTTTTACCAGCTGTTTGTTTTGATTGTTGAGACTGAAAAGGTAAAAACAAAAGAATTTTACTGTCTTCTTTTGAGAACTCAACCTCATTGAAGTTATGATAAGATCTGGGAATGTTACAAAACACTGATTTTTTTTCAGTAGCATCTTATTGCAAGTGTTTTCTGAAACCTTATCAGTCAGCCATCATACTTGTACAGGTCACATTAATCATTCCCTCAAATCACCAGGCTGAGAACAGATGTTCCTATGAGTTTCAAAGCAGCTGCAGAGCTGTCTGGAGTCCCAGCAGCACAGTCACATGTCCCAGCCTACCCAGGCAAAGCTAATTTACTGTTGGGTGCACAGTTTCCATTCAGAGTGCCATGTTGATGGGCAAGAGCACAGACTGTCTTTAAAGCTTCAAATTTGCTGTCATTTTTCTGGCTTAAATTGGCCATTGAAGTTATTCAGTGTCTAATGAAACCTGTGAAGAGACTGCTGTGGGCTGCTCTGTCTTAGAGAAGCTAGTAGAGCTCTTTCCCAACTATCCAGACCCTTTTGCTCAGCCCGAATGAAAACTGGTTGGTGGAGCAAGCTAAACATGAGTGGGATGCCCTCTGACATGACCATGAAGAATTACCAGAGACCATAACAGTGTTTTCATGTGAGGAGTTTTCCAAGAATGCATAATTTGAAGCTCATGTTACCACATCCCTTGACCCTCCCAATTAACAACTAGAAGATAGGAATGTGAATTTATTTTCAATAGGCTTGGCCTTCATGAGCCATGAATGTGCCACTTCATAGATTTGGCTTACCATGATGATTTGCAATTGACTGATTGTAAATGCTGGCTCCAGCCTCCAGCAGGTGCTTACAGCACTGTCTGGTTCTGCTGTAGAGTTCTCCTGCCAGCTGAATCCAGGCTGAGCGGAAGGAGAAAATTCTCTTCTATTCATTAAATAATATTTTCAGATCAATCAGATATGATCATTTTTATTCTTGCTATAAAGATCATCCAGTTCTTCTTGTGGGACTAAGGCAATTTAAAATTCTGAGTTCTTTGTCATATGTTTTGAACTCAGCATAGCTGAGGACTTTGAGCTACCATGTACTTTCTCCATTGCCCTAAATGGAGGGAGAATAGGGAAGCAAAGCCCTTACTGTTGGTGGTTGCAGTCTGAAGAGTGTTATGCTACCCTCTGCAAAAATTATGTCTAATGAATGTATTCTTTGGTGCTTTTGTTTTCTTTCTAGTCTCTTTGGCTTACATTTTTCCACGTTGTGTTTTCTGACTATTAATTGCATTATGCTTTAGAAACAGTAATATGCGGAGTTGCTAATTAATAGGAAAAAACTTTGATATATTTTGGTGAGTTTCACTTGACAGCAACTTTAACCACATAACCGATTTTGGGAGAGAAAAGAGGGAAGCAACCCCCTCCTCCATGAATTCTTAATTACAATAAATGAGTTGCTGTGTTATTAGGAACGTAACATAATGGTCACACAGTTGAATATTTACTTGAAAGTTTGTTTAGTACAGCTTGCTTTCTTTTCGAGCTACAGATTTCTACATTACATCCTTTATTCAACTGTTTGGTCTTCCTAAACTCATAATCTCTGTATCTGTGATGTTAAAGAAACCAGAGTGTGAGGTCAACATTTCCATTACATAGCCAGAGAGGAATTTCAAGGAACAATGCCAAAATCACTTAAAAAAATAAATTTACAGGAAAGATGACTCATCAATCAACAATTGCTGTTCTAGAAAGAATTAGTTATATATGTTTTGGATACAGAGATGGACAAAATGCACCCTGACAGGCAGGGTTAGATCAGGATGATTTGTTTGTTTCCACACATTTTTACCTTGCCTTTTGCTTCTTTTTCACCCTTAAGAGGACCTTAAGTAGCACACAGCTTCACATTGCCTGAATCATTGCCTCTCAGAACTACAACTGTGTAGCAAAAAGAAAAAGATTTTCTGGTTTCTTGTTGCTAATTAGCTAAGCAGCTGAAGGACAAGAGGAGTAGTCTCCTCCTGTGCTTAACTGCTCTTGAAACTTAACATGAGGCCACCTGAGAGATCAAAATACAGCCTCTTATACTTAATGGAGGTGGCAGATTTCTGCTTCAGTCTGCAGTAATGTGACTGTGAAAAATATGTGACAAAAAGCAGTTTCTCCTCTTCTAAAATACTGAATAAATAACACACAAGAGTGAAAACCCTTCTGAGGGGAAAAATGTTGAGCTATGGCAGTGTCTCTGGGGGAGTGTGGCAGGCCTGCAGCTTGTGGCTTTTTGTGTCATGCCAGCCCTTCAGTGGGAAAGGCTCTGGTGTTTCTGGTGTTCCCTGTCCCTTGAGCCACACCAGCTTTTTGCTGGGTTAACTTTACATGTGAAAAAACAAATTAATAGTGTGGCTTAAAGGAGATGGCATTGGAGATGAATCTGGCACATCCTATGGTTCTTTCTGCAACCATGGTGGCTTTCTGGTGTGAATGGGGAAGAGGGAAGGAAATGGTGTAAGCACTCACTGTCCCTCACTGAGGGTAGATTGGAGAGTTTGCAGGGCTGGTTGTTTCTCCCTGACAGAAGACATAAAGAGTCTGTCAAGCTTTCCTGCTCATGAGACACTTCATCAGAGTAGCATACCAACTCAAGGTGTGACTTCTGACTTCATTGCTTTTTGGCCTTAGAAAACATTTAGTCAATACTGTAGTTATTTGTAAGTAGGAAGCACACTCTTGTAACCCTGCATTATACATGTTGTTTTTACAGATTTTCCCTTGCAGTCACATTCTTTCCTGGAACAATAGTGTGGCAACCTTGACAGTACATGCTTTTTGAAAAGGGATGTGATCTGCAAGCAAGCCTTATCTGCTGTATGTGTTTTGCTGCATTTAAGTTTGATGCTTCTCTATGTTAGTGTTCTGAAGACCTTAGCATATTTACAGCTAACTTCAGTTATTGAAGCAGATAATGTTAACAAGAGTGCAGACTGCCTGTTTCTTCTGGAGCTTAGAGTGTCAGAGCCACATCTCCTCTCTCAGTATCAATGGGTAGGGTGTTACAGGTAAAGGGTTGCACTTCTCACATTCGGTACATTTGAAAATACTTGTGAGAAACAGCTGAAGCTCTTCTGGGTGAAAGATGTGTCATTGACCTGTTCTCTGTTTCTCCCCTCTAGTGTCAGATGTGTTTACAGCACGGCAGTGCAGGGTTCAGTGCATGTTAGCAAACAGCTGAGTGTGGTTGATATGATTGGGGGCCACAGTGGTGTGGCTGCAGAGTCCTTTGGAGGGTTAAATGGGAGTGCTGCAGAAATCAATGCATTCCTTCACCCCAATCTCTTTTTCCTTAGAGTTTGGATTTCGGGATATTTGTTTTTAATGTGTTAGTGCAGAGAACTGGATCATGGGTGACATGTTTGAGTGATGGCTCCAATACTTGAAGCTTTCAGAACACAGCATGGGGGCCATCTCTTGGCTTAGCCTCACCCTCAAGGGTGATAAGTAAATGCACCAAAAGAGTTTCTCCCATTCGTCCTCAAGAAATATTCCCTTTTATCCCTAGAGGCTGGAGAGCCTAGCAACTATCTCTGTGTTTTATTTTCCTTAAGATGCTGTGATACCATGGTGATGAGTTATTAATAAACCTCCAGGCAGATGGAGAGAGCTTTTAACTGAGAATAACCATATATGAACAAATGTCACGATTTGGTCTGCTGGGCAGAGCAGCTGAGCATTTAGTGCAAAAATACGACCTAATCTGCAAATAAATCAGAGCAGTCTTTTTGCTTAAATGTCAAAATTACACCATGTTTATGGAAGAGCAAAGGATTGTAAAGCACTGCATGGATTATTTTAAGTATATGAACATAATGAATTAGAGCTGAGACTTTTTTTTTTCAGATTTGTTGCATTTCTGAACATATTATGAGCTATTGTAAGTGCAGTAAGAGTTTCCCATACAGCATAGTGCTCTGCTTCGATGGCACTGACTCAAAATCCTGGAAGCCTTTATACTAATGTGCAGTAGTCTCTATAACAGTGGCACTAATCCCCTCTTCTAATATGGAACTTGAGTTAAAAAATCTGTGAAATTAAAGCTGAAAAGCAGATTCTGGGAATTAGTAATTTATAAACCCTCAATCTGTCATCCATACCAATAGAAATGTCTGTAGAATAACAGAGCAACAGGGTGCTCACGTTAGGAAAAGCAGTGAAGCCTTGAGGATTTTGCTTTTTTCCTTTGTTAATGTGTGAATGGCATTAATTGCATAACAGGAGCAGCAAGAGACTGGTTACAAGTGGTGTGAAATTGTTATATTGCCCTACCCAAATGATGCATCCTTAATCTCTTGTGCAATTTTACTGTAGGCTGCAGTCAGCCTACATTGTGCTCGGCTGTTGTTAAAGGTTTGAGGTAACAATGTCTCACACAGCAACATTGCAGGCTTCCTGAAGTTCTCACTTATCAGCTGCTCAGATGCTGATGAGAAAAAAAGCAGCCATTTCCATGGATGTAGAAAGCTGGACAGAACTTTTCTTTCTAATATATCACTTAACAATTTGAGATGATTGTATTTATTGAGAGAATAGGGCCTTACGATTCTCCAACTGCCTTGACTTGTAAAAAACCTTGTTTCCTGTTCTGTGGCCTTGAGCAGGAGTTGAACTGTAGCTTTGAAAACACCCAGGTAAACAGGTAAGAAAAGCCATTATGTGCATTTGTGATGTCTGTAACACCCAGTGACTGAGATAATGCTGTGTCCCCTTACACTTCACACACAAGGTGAGAGGCACTGTCTGTGGCCAATGCTCTGCTTCAGTGTGGTACATCCCTGGTTGGGAGACTGTGACTGCTGGGGTGGGGTAGAGTGCTGTGTGTTCATTGGGTGAACAGCATTTAGGCCATAGTGGTCTTACTATAAAGAGAAATTAGAAGATGTTATCAATGATACCCATATTTCTTTCCTCTTTCTGCTATGATAATCTATATTGGTTAAATGGAATTTGTGTTCTGAAATTTGCCTTAAAATACTATAGAGAGACCTAAGCACACTGAAGAACTGAGAGCAAAATTTCATGAGCTCTCAACTGAGGTATTTGTAAAATATAGGTAAAGTGTCAAGAACTGCTGTGACTTTTTTATTCCATATGGGGATATAAGGGATTTTGTGATGCATTCCAGCAGAGTGAGACAATCAACAATCTTTCTGCTGTGTGCGTGAGGTTGTTTTTTTTTTTTTCATGTTAGGAATGCTTCTTCTGAGTAAAAATCATTCTTTTTTGTTGCTTTGGGATGGTTTTGCATTTGTTGTTGGGTTTGGGTGGATTTTTTTAGCAAACAAAGACAAAACAAGCTGTTCCATCTGTAAAATGCACTGTTACTCTCCAAAGAAAACTTTTTAGTAGAAAGATGCTGGAAAATGGACAGTCTTGATGAAGCAATTGTCAGGAAGACTGGGGAAGGAAGTTATGTTGCATGAAGACACATTGATTTTCTTTGGAGCAGCAAAGTTCTTTTACTTTTGAGGTTTCATGAATTCACAGGATAAAATATTTCTTAATAAGCCCATCTCTTTTTACCTATGGGAGGAGTTCTGTCTAGATGAAACCTTGGCTGTAGCCTTGCTGCTTTTCTCTCTGGCTGCACTGTGGTAAAAAAAAAAGTCATGAGCCATTATAACATGTAGTTTTCTTGTGACTGTGTCAGGTTGGAGTTCTCAGAGATGTTGGGCTGTGTGCTGCCCACCCACTGCTGGGTGCCAGGCATCCTGTGGAGCTCTGCTTTGTTGCAACTCCTCTGTCCCTGCTTTATTGTAAAGCACCACACTGGCACATTTTATCATAGAAAAAGGGAACACATTTCTCTCAGCAGGTAACTGAGTGTAAGTTCAGGGGTTTATGGTGCAGTATTGGGCTGTGCAAATAAGCTCAGAGAGATGGCAGGGAGTACAGGACACGACAGGAAGATACAGACACATGCAGTGGAACATAAAGGAGCAGTAAAACCAAATGCAGGTTAGAGTTGGGGCAGTGGTGTTTCCTGTGGATTTAGGCACAGTATTTTTCTTCTCTTAAAGTAAACGACTTTAGGAGAAGCCATAAACACAACGAACCAAGGGGTGATCTGAGGAGGTCAGGCAGGCATCGTGTGTGAAAATCAAAGAACTCGGTAGAGAACAGAATGTGGCTGAGGAGTTCTTCCCATCACGTCTTAATGATGTGGATTTGGTGTGCAGGTGGAGGCAGTCAGCCACTGGAAGAACAGTTTGTGATGCAATTTGGAATAATTTTCTAACAACTCATTAATTCTCCAGTTTACAAACTACTTCACCTTATTTGGGTCCTGGACACTTACTGCCTGATAAGAAGAAGTTGTTACCATTTATAATTAGGAGTGTTTTACTCAGGCTGCTGTGATGTCCTAAGTACTTCTGTAAAGGAGGAATGCAATATGGAAAATAATATGAATTAATGAGGGAATTGTAATAGTGATGGCAATGTGCGACTGGTTTGAAAAGCATTGATGGTGTGGTAGAAAGTGGTTTACTAAAGGTACTCTGTAGAACAAGCAGTAATGCCAATGAAGTTTCAGTGCTAGTGCAAATGCAGAAATTAATTTTTAAGGTAATCAAGGAAGCAGTGCATTCATCAGTTGGATAGAAACATGAGGCAGTTTTATTAAAGTTGCAATTTGAAGTGGACTAGACTGGTGCTAATTGCATGCATTATGGGGCAGGTATAATTTTGTGTCCTAGCCATCCCTCTGTTGTTTACTGTGAATTTTGTAAAAGCTGCAAAATTGCATTCTCATGGGGCTGTTGATTTCTTTTACAAAGAGCAGAAGCTCTACTACCTTGATCTCTTACATTGTACTGGCAGGCCGCAATTCCAAATTGAAACCTTTCTTTAATTTTCACCAATATGACATAAATGGACATTGCACATAAAACGCTGAACTATTGCATGTGGCTCCTGGTATAAAGAGTATTACAGTAACAGAAATGCCCTGGTAATAAATTTATGTGAATGGTAACCATGTGTTTTGGAATGCCTCCTGTTTCTCATTCGAGCTAAATGTTGCTCTATCAATACTTGCCAGATATCTTGCACTCTCATGTCTCTGCAATATTTTTAAGCCTTTTGATGCCTTTCAGTTTTTGAAGTTATCGTATTATTTTTGAGATCCTTAAATTAGGTCATAACAAAAATATTTCTGTTTATCTAATCCGTTTCCTTGTCTTCAGACTGCTTGGTGTACTGGAGCATGTAATAAAGAAAAGAGATTTAAACAGCGTCCTTCAATATGAGGAGAAAATACTCTGAAAATCACAAGTTTCCTTTAAAAACTGAAGTTTTTTCAACTGATGCAGTGTGATGATTAAATTTCCTTGCAGGGGGTAGGATTTGTAGGATGCAGAGCTAGTGAGTTATTAT
Organism: Cisticola juncidis; assembly: GCA_013400215.1. Classification (NCBI taxonomy): domain Eukaryota; kingdom Metazoa; phylum Chordata; class Aves; order Passeriformes; family Cisticolidae; genus Cisticola; species Cisticola juncidis. Next base: position 676,180 of record VXBR01001476.1, read on the forward strand.
TTCCAGTTCTTGAGGGGAAAAAAGAGGGGGTAAAAAGGATTTCTATAGCTGTTGACTACTGTGTGTCAAAAGTGTTGTGTCTCATACCAGTTTTCCAGGCGCTTTGGTTGGATTCAGGTTGGAATCCAGTGGCCATCCAGTTGTCACTGCTCACAGAAAGAATGGGGGAGTTGTGCAGGGGTTTTTGTAATCACACCAATTATCATCTCTTGCTAATGTCATGCCCTATTGGCCAAAACACGAGCACATTTCCCTTAGTGCTTGTGACTGTTCTCTTATATGTGGTGAGGAGGCTGCTTAGGTAGGTGAGAGCTAACAGTAATTCCCTCCTTACTTTTGCTCAAAGCTGCTGTTGCTGAGGGCACATGATATTCACTGCTTGAAGTCCAGGAACAAGCTTTTCAGGCACTGCTTTTGTCCTGGAGTTACTGTCCATCCAACACTGCCTTTGCCCTCACTATTGAGCTAACACCTTTTGCTACCTTTTGCCAGCTTGTGCCTTCACTCTCAAGTTGCATTTATTCAACACAATGGGTAGAGCTCCTAAGTAAGGATCTCATTAGGAGGCAGTGACCCGATGCAGCATTTTGTCTGGATCCTGCTTATTTTGAGATAAGCAGTGCTTTTCTCAAACAAGGCCTGACTGTACTCAGCATCTATTAAAAGCACCCTCTAGTTTAAAAACAAAAAGGGTTTTCTGGAATCACGTAGTCCTCTGAAATGTCTCGAAACTATTCAAATGCTGGCAGCCAGCATAAAGCCTTTGCCTGATCCTAATCTCCAGAATGCAACAGGCATCATTGCCTGGCTATTTTCAGCCGATTCTGTGTACTGCACATCTAAAACTAGAACAAAACTGTCACTGCTCTGCTTTGCTTTCCAGCCCCAACTGCTCAACTGACCCTGTCCTCCTTTTTTTTTTTTTTNNTTTTTTAATCCCTCTTTAGTCATTTAGAATGAAATCAGGCACTTCAACCCAATGTGGGGTTTTTTTTAAGGCTGCAATATTCTTTGGGCTGGAGGAGTGTGACATTTCTGTTGGCAGGCATTTGATTCCTATACTTCCTGATCTTTGAATCAAATAAGCAACTGCTTCAATAAAGTATTTATTGATATTCATAATTCCCATATACCCATCAGCCTTTCAGAACAAACCTGAGTGTATTCTAGAAGCTTTTGTGTGATTTAATCCCAGACTTGGTGATCTCCCATGGGCTGTATAGCTTCTTATTGTCTCCCTTTAGCATCCCACATTTATGTTTCCTGCTTTGCTTTTCTTACTGTTCCAAACTCTAAAGTTTGCCAGTCTTTACTTTTATTTGCACTTGCATTGCTTGCTGATGAGTTGTCTCTAGCTGTTGCTTGTCCTATGGTTCTCCTCATCCCTAGGAGCAAACTGACTACGCTGACACTGCTGGTGGACTACAGAACTATAGATCTTTCTTTGTCTCACTCTGGAAAAACAAAACAAAACTTCAACAACAATAACAAACCTAAAAAAATAAGAAAGATCTATACAACTTCCTTCTAGAGAAGAAACAAAGGTCTGAATAGTTGGGCTGTCATTTATGCCAGAAGCAGAATACTTAGTCCTTTAGTTTTGTGTTGTTTGCTCTGGCACACAATAGGTGAAGGAACCTCTTTACTATATGGGTAGAAAAAGAGGAGAAAAGTCTATTGTAAATTTTTTATTTTTAAGGAAAAATTGGTAAAGGTGCAGGAACACAGGGGAGAGACTCAGGAGTCCTTGAGCATGAGAGAAAGAAAATTTCTAGCTTACAATACCCAGCTCAGTGGAACTGGGCATGGAAGCACAGAAAGCACGGGGAAATAAATGTACCTTGAGAGATTTTGAGACAAGCTGGGAAAACGTATGTGGGAATATAATGCTTACTAATAATGCATGTTTTATATATTTATATTTATATTTATATATATATATATATATATATATATATATATGTATGTATGTATATACACCAAATAATAGGTGATATATGAATAAAATTTTAAAAATCTAAGTCTGTTATGAAGTCATAGAAAACAGAATGCTGTGTGATTGGAACCGCCCATCTCGAGGATCTTTATCTTGCTCACCCTGTCCTGCTGTCACATATCAGTGTTGGGCAAAAATTGGGAGGGACAAAGAGAACAGTGTATTTGGTGGACAGGGTTCTGAAAAGCCAGATTTGATTATTTGAACAATATATTGAGACAATAGCAGTTGACCTGTCTACATAGTCTTCCATGAATTTGGCCCTTCTATTTCTCTTAAAAAATTATTTTTTTGAATTCAGGTGTGGATTTGGCCTCATCTCTTTTTTATATAAACCTATAGAATAAAGAAGTTCTAGGATTAATGTTTCAGCCACCTGATTCGGATTAGACTTGTTACATCACTAAAATAGGATTTTATGACTTTCCTACTATAACTGCATTTGAGTGCTTTTAAAAGCTATATTTTTAATTAGACATGTTAATATTTGAGGCAGTATTTTGGCTAATTGTTCAAATCTGCATTTAGACAATTGTTAAAATGAATACTATTTTTGTTATGTAATATTATAAACCACACATGCCCTATAGTCTCTTTTCTAATTAGGAAACAATTAAAATTACAAAAAGTCTTCTTCTTGACACCAAATTTTAATGACTTTATGCTTGATTCGTACTATAGCAGCTCAGGGAAATGCTAATAGGACATTTTATCCCTTTAAAAACTTCTATGAATGCCCATGAAGGAACTGAAAATAAATATTCTTTCAGTCTAAGTGATGATAGAGATAAACTACAAGGACTGCTTCTGACCTTGGTTGCCTCATTTCTAGCATTGTACAGTGTGTAGTTGGCACAAGGTAGAACAGCACAAAAGTTGACTGACACTTTTTGAGACTCCATAAGAGAAAAGAATAGAATGTCTGATTTACATAATTGAATAGATTTCTAAAGTATTCAGGTTTGGAGAGTGAATTCCTATGTTGACCAAGCTTTTACATTGGGAAATAAGATCCACCAATATATTTCATATTTGCCTGTGCACCACAGTATTCACAGCATGTTTTTTTAATTGACTTCAGTTCAACATTTTAATTTTACGTTAAAACACAAATACCTACAGGCCCAAATAATTCTCGTTGTGGACTGCTGATTTTTTTCCTTTTTAGATGATGGAAACTGCCTGAAATCCTCAGACAATGGAAAGTTTCAAGATTTTATGAACAAAAGTAATGGAAGAAATACTGGAGTGTGCCCTCAGGCTAATTATTTCATTCCCTTCTTTTCTTCCTCACAGAACCATGGTCTGAGCATCTATTGAAGTATTGCTTGAACTTCTAGAGTTTTGCCTTTTTGTTAAGGTGCATAGGTTGGACAGGAGTTGAGGGTGAAATTGAGGTCATGGTTCAGCCTTCTCCCAGCTCTGTGGCGCTGCCCATAGGAGTAATGATTCATCATTCCATGGGTTTTGTCTTCCAGCAGCTCTGAGAATGTTTATGTAATAGCTCAGAGCGTGGGTGAAGTGTTCATTAAATTGTTGCTCATGCCCAAAAGCCTTAGGCAGCCTGACAGATCAATTCTCTCTGGGTTTCCATGGCACAAATTATATCTCTATTGTGTGAGGATCTTCAGTTCTCCTGTCTACATCTAATGCTTTTTTCTCTTAAAAATCATCAACTGGATTTGATCTCTTCTCAGTCTTGAGGTAGATTGGATTTACCTAAACTACAAGCAGAAATCAGTACTGGCTGACCACATTGTTTTAGGGCTACATTTTTTTGTAGGGCAGATGGGATGCAAACTCCATTTTATATACAGTCATCATTTACCCAGATATGAAGGTCCACATACTCAATTCCTGACTTTACTAAAGCACTTGGACATGGTAAGACATTAATCAGGGCCTTCAAATAAATACGGCTATTTCATGGCTTTGTTGGAGTTAATGTCCATCCTGAATTTGTTGAAGTAGTTACTGTTGTGAAGAGATTTGGTCTTGTACTTGAGCTGAAGCTGGACACACTCCAGTGAGTGGCTTTGCATGTGGCCAAACCCACAGTGTTAGGCATCATGTAGTTGCTTGGAGGACTGAGTGAGCAGAAAGAAGAGATGACTTCAGAACTCCAGTTCTTTGATGCAGAATTTGTTATGGTACTAATTTGACTTCAAATCACAATCCTGTTTTGTTGTCTGGGTGGATATAATTTTTACCCTACTGAAAATCGGGGTTGCCATAACTGTGACAAGGATTTGGAGGCCTGACTTCTAATTTGTTTCATACTGACAAATGAGACAATCAGTGAATTATTTTTTAGCTCAGAGTTGCTAAAACTCAGTATTCCCTGTATTCAGCAACTCCAGAATCCTTTGCAGCCAGAACTGCTGTTGTCAGACTTCAAGGACTGAATCCAAGAGATTTGGTTTTCAAATTCTTCCCAACTGGAAGCTGTTTTTCCTTTCAAAAAAATTCACATAGGAATGGAGGATCTCATTTATCCCCCCCACCATTAAATTCCCTATACTCTACACCACATTTTTGCTACTTTGAGAGAGTCTCTCTCACCAGGTGGATTACTAACAAGGTTGGTAAATGAGCTAATAAACTGTTCTGTGTTCTGTAGTCACAGCTGGGCTGCTCCCATACCTGACCCTCACAGAGCTCTTGCAGTGTGTCTAGACATGTCTTTGGCAGTGTGTTGGCTGCCTACATGCAATGGAAGCTCTGCATCCTCTTCCCTTATGCTTGCAACTTCTTCAGCTTTTTCCTCCTTTCCAGCTTCTCTGATTGCATTCATTCAAGGACAAAATTCTGTCATTTCATCCTGCATGCTTTCTCAGTATTGGCTGCCAGATAAATAGCGTGTGCTTCCTGTTCATTTGTTGTCTTAGACACTGATTTTCCTGCTTTAAATGACTTTAAGGTTTGGCAAGGCTAATATTATAGTGCAGTTGTGTTCTTTCACCAAGTTCTTCCTCTTAGCTTGACTGCTTTTCTGTTCCAGGGGAGAGCAATAACCAATTTTCCTTTTTTGCTTTCACTGCCCAGCTTGACGCTAATCTGCCGGCATTTCTTTCTCTGATCGCTCATTGTCTGCCCAGCCTCAGTCTTGCTTCCTTTATTCTGACAGCTGCTCCAGACTCGCCTTCTTTTATGTCCTCCACATATTTGTGTGTGTGTCATCTTTGTTGGTGCCTTTGATGTTTGGCATGACCTTACTGAGGTCTCTGCTTGAAGGAACTTGCCTTTCTAGTGGCCCAGAAGGCACCAAAGAAGCAAATGAAGGGGAGGAATCATCTGGAAGCAATGAGTTCATGGGCTTGTTTTCAGTAAATAGTCCTGTGTCTTATCCATTTTCCAATGTATGGGACAGCGTGCAACTTCTTACGTTTTCATCCTACACCTTGCACGCTCTCTCTGCGTCTGCACTGTCAAGAGTGACCAGGTGCCAAAATGGGCTGGGGCTTGTAACTGGATGTTTTCTTTGGTTTAAGCAGCTGGTGGATTTTTTCCCCCATTAGATTACAATCTTGTTTTTAAGGATAAACATACTTGAGATGCCTTTCACTCTCCCTTTGCAAGAGTCAAGTATTTTTTTCCCCCCCAAAATATGAGGTATTAAATTTTACAATACTGCATTTTTTGACCAGTTGTGGTGATTTCATCCTGGAATTATAGGAGGGTTCCAAAATTATATTTTACACAGTGAGGTTAGAATATGCATCCTTTCACTGTGGTGTTTTAAAGAACTGATAGGCAGACTTCTACATGCAATTCAGCATTTCGTAATTATATTGTATTGCATTTAGAGTATTTGGTGAAGAAATGGGATTATGAATAAACTGGTGGAGTAACTTTATCACCAGCTGCTTTGAAGTAGTGCTCAGTCGTTTAATTTCACATGAATTTTTAATAATGATTCCAGCCTGTTTATTGTATTTTATTCCACTTGGTGTGGATTCTTAGACCTCTGTGGTCTGTCGGTGACAGAAGGATTTTGAGACATGAAGCTGTTTATTTTCTGAACTTTCATTTGCTTTGCACTTTATTCCTTTTAATAATTAAATGGTTGTTTAATATCTGAGGTTGAGACTGGAAGCAGTTATTTTTCATCTGCTTCTCACCAGCACAGTTGAAGCTTCTCAAAAGAAAAGACATAAGATCTGAATAGCCCAAACTATCCAAATTAGTGTACTTTTTCTTGGTGATAAATAGTGCCCTGGAAAGTATCAGTTAATTCAGCCTTAAATCTTTAAGAGGTAATTTTGACAGGGTCCTGTAAATGTAGAAAGTTCAACAGAGTAACCAGAGAAAGGTTCCTAATGAAATCCTGGCTTTGGTGGTGAAAATGTCTGTCTAGTTTTAATAAAAGCTTGATTACACTGCATTCATGAGGATTTCTGCAAGTCTGCCCTGATGACATATAAACTTTAAATTAGGCATAGTCAATAAAAGGCCACCTAATATGGTTTCATATTTTGAGAGGGTTCCCCATAATTGCCCCAGCTAGTTAGTCTGTTTTCTAACCATTCTGGCATCTGCATGTGCTGAAAGAAATCATCCTGGGAAAGATGGAGCTTGTACAGCCTGTAATGATGTGGGGTGACCTGACAGAGACCTCCCCCCTGCTGCCTCCTTATTCAGTGACCTTCCACAAGTGATGAGACAGCAGCCTTCTCCCAGCAGCTGTTTTCTAAATTTGGTCTGACAAATGGTATCATAAAGGTGGCAGGTGAGGTTAAGAGATCTGATCAGAACCTACTGATTTAACAGCCACCAAAAGGTACAAAAGAGTATAAGGAAAAACAATCAAGTGCTGTCTCTTTATCATTGTATCAGTTTTCTCTGCATGGTCCCTTGTGAAAGCTTTTACTGATGGCTTTCAGCTATGTATCATTATAATACCTCCAATAACCATTACATAATAGGAAAAATATGCTCCATTGAGCAGTGAAACTGGTGTTAGCCAGTCCTGTGGCCCATATCAAAATGCTCTCACTAGTATTCCCTGTAACAACACTTCCTCAGATGTAATGGACTACAGCATATCATCAAGTAAGAGTTCATACATCCACTTTAATGTTTTTTGCATATCCCTGTTACAAGTAATGGCTGTGACTACTCAAGAGAAAAAGAATCCATTTTTTTCTCTCTATAATAGTTCGGACAGTTTTCAAGCATATTCTCTGCCATTGTTGTGTTTGCATGGCTAAATAGGCAAACACTCTATGTGTTGGTTCTCTCAGAAAGGGGAGAAAACACAGTGATGATAAAACCACAAGAATTAACTAGAACAACTGGGTAGATAGTAGCACTTATATGATTTTTATTGTTGGTTCTCTTACTGACAGTTCAGTAGATTACAAGTCGCCTCCTATTAATGGTGTGGTTTATAAGAAAAAATCTGCAGAATAAGTGCATCTGAGGTGTTCTGACTAGAGTGGCAAATCCCTATTTCAGAAGCACCTCAGGTGTTAGAAGCTTTGAAAAGGATCTTCCCTCTTTACTGCAGAGTGATATATCAGTATATAATCGGGCAGGAAACACAAAGAAATCATTGGAAATCAGACCTGCTGACTGGATGTGTCAGACCATCGGTCTAGGATAAGTCAGGAATTCAGGTGCTTACCTGAAAAGGCGCTCTTGTTCTCAACTTCTGTCATAAAATTATTCTTAACTATTTGAATTCTCCTTACATTAAAACATTGTACTCTTTAAGGTGCTAACTGAAAAAAAAAGGTCCTTCAGGTATTTTTATTTGGATGGTTATTTCCTGTGTTTGCTTACCAGCATTAAAGCATAGAAGTTACTTTCTGCATGGGATTGAAATGTTGCAAGCTCTCTACAGGTTACAGATTTTCAGCTGTCATCTCAAAGAGTTTTGAAGACTATTATTACAGATACAGGTAGGTAGGATATATAGGTTTAGAGATCTTTTGCCATAAAGCTTCAGTATGAAAAACTAATATATTCCAAAGAGGCTGAGTTATAAAAGGCACATGCCTCTATGGATGAATGATAGTTTTGGCCAAATGCAACATAATGTAATAAGTATTAATGTAATGCATTATTAGATTTGTCTCATTTATTACACAATGAATTCTAGCACACAGGCACTGTAAAGGGGAAGGTGACTGGTGGCAATGGAATGGACAGATGGACTTCTAAATGCTTGCAGTGAGAGCTGGAGATGACCGTTTTTGGTCACGATTTTTCTTTTTTTTTCATTTACGTTTTAGATAACTATCTGAGAGTAAATTGACCCCACAAAAAAGTTATGAAGGATCATGAATTATGGAGGATGGAGAAAGAGGATATTTCAGCTGGCTGAGAAGCTCAGCATCTGCAGAGTGCTCATGGGTCATCACCTTCTAAGCATAAGCAGGCACCCATCCTCATGTTCCAGCCTTGCTCTGCTCCTGCCAGGCAGAGGGGTGGGAAGAGCAGCCCACGAGTGCATCACAGCAGTGTCTGCTGTAAACATTTATGTCTGCTTCAGCCTGCACATGGGGAAGCAGGACATAACAGAAACCCAGCCACAATCCTGTTTACCCAGTCAGCATGTTTTAAGATATAAATATTTTATTATTTTTCTTTCGTATATTTGTGAAGTGCGTTTTGGGCTCAGTGGAAAAATTATAGTGTAATGTTTTGGTAGCAGTTGTGTATTTTGAGGATGGTGCCATGAGAAAGAGATTGCCCACCTTGTCTGAATGATCTTTCCAGGTTTTACTGCCATGCTCCACACCATGGGATGCAGGTGCTTCCCAAGCCCTCTGACCTGCAGAGGCAAGGGCAGGGTAGGCACTGTGCCTTAGGTTTCTTACGGATGGAAGCCTTTTGCTCTGTACTTTGGAAGAGTTTTCCCTGATACAGCAGAGGTTTTTGTTGCCTGGTTCTGAGGTAGAGTTCTTCAACCACCTTAAAAGTTATTGGCAAAGTGACCTTGAAGAAAATTCCCTCAGGTACTGTACTGGGGAATGACGTGGTATTAATGTGTTGACCTAAACTTCAAATCCTAAAGTGGAATAAAGTGGTGGCTGTGTGAGAAGCAAGTTAACCAGCCAGGGTTGTTAAGTGCCTTTGTCCAGGGCATACTGAGGGGCCAGTCAGGATCTTCTGCTTGCTAAACACAGTTCATATTTGAACAGGCCTTGTTCCAGAAGGCTTGTGGACAGTATCAATGGAAGGAAAAATGTGGGGAATACAAAAGTAAGAGCAATCGTGCTACACATGTGGAATGAGATTATTGTTATGATTTTTGTTGTGGGGAAATAGCATGCAAGAAGGAAAGACTGTTTTAGTGAAGAGGAAGAAAACCTCTCAGAGAGAATGAAGGCAGGGCAGAAAGAGCTGAGCATACAGTTAGTGGAGCCAAGAATAAAATAATGAAAGAGGGCACAGAGGTTAGAGGAGGCAGAGAAATACCATGATTAAGTAAGGAATAAGGGTAACCCTAATGCTTGTACTACACTGTAGATTTTGAAGCGTGCATCTTGACCTGCACTCCTACAATATTTTCCTCTGACATGTTGTATTGGAAAGCATGGATGCTGAACTGTCCAAAGGATGAGTAGAACCTGCTGAAAGTAGTTGTGCCCATTTGATGAAAGCTTGAGCTTTGGCATGTCTAGTCATTGCTTGGGTCTAGGAGCAGCTTTCCTTTTTCTTCCCAGCCTCAAGCCTCCGTCACAATCAGAATTCCTATACTGCAATTACACTGTTATAAGAAAGCTGTAGACCTCATATATTGTTCCTGTGTTGACTGTAAGAATTGGACCTTTCCCTAGACCAGTTTCACTGAGACTATGAACCAACTACTGTCCTACAGTCTGTCCCAGGTCTAGCCCCTCTCAGCCCTGGCTTTGGAGTCCAGCCCTTCACAGCTTTCTGTCTCTTCTGAGTTAACTTCATCTTCCCATAGGATGAGCCCCAAACTCTCCAGGTCCCTATGTGCCTCCAAAGAAGCTCTGCCCTAGGCCTGCATCCCTTCCCAACTTATCCCACCCTAAGATATATCCCAAGAAGCAGCTTTAGACCTTTTTGTCTCTGCTGAATGAAGGATTCCCTTCAGCAGTCAAAAAAGTAGAAACCTGAGGGACAGAAAAGCAGTGCTTGATGTGGACTTTTGATTTAGAAACAATTAAATGTTTTTCTGTGTGTTCCTGGCACTGTTGCCTCCTACAGGCTGCTCAGAGCTCCTCCATTGTACATGGGCAGCTTTGAAGGTGCACTGTAAGTATTGGCAAGGAACAGAGAAGGTAACTTGTAAAAATCTGATGGCCAGTAATATTGATGAGGGTGGGTGAATCTCAGGAAGAAAGTTAAGGCTACTTTTATCTTTTTCATCCTGGTCCTGCCTCCCATTTTAGCACCCAGAATTTATAAAATGAACCAAATGAGAGTATTTTGGTATCTTTTGTATGAAAGTTTTGCTTTTTCTATGAATACACTGTAAAGAGCCCCTGCACAGCCTATGTCCCAGTCTCCCACAGCTGTATGTCAGTTGGGTAACACCACCACAAGAGGCCATTCCAGCCTCCCAGCAGTTGCCCTTGCCATTCTGTTGCACAAAATGGTGTTTTTCACCCTTCATCAGAGATGGAGACGTGCGTGCTGCAGCACTGCAGTAAATAGTAAGGCAGTTTGTTTTCTTAACCTTTGTCTATCTGTGTTTCAAAACTCACAATTTATCTAGTAACTTCATCAGGAGGCTGGGATGTTTCTAAGGCATCGTAAGCAGAGATACCACATAGCAGAGTTTGCTGGGAGAGTGTGACTAATGGATATAAGGAGACCCACCATGACTGTGGTTTTAACTCCCAGATTTCCAGTGGGAACTTTGGGAACAGAAAGCTGCCACCACCTTCTAGGCTGTGTCTTTCCTCTTGGTGTGGTGGGACCTCTCTGACATGGGGCTCAGTTCACACCCCACTATGTTCTCTTCCAGCCAGCTCCTGGTTTTCCTCCCTCAGCCGTGTGCCTGCTTCAGCTCGGGTGCTTCTGTCCCACAGTGACAGACACAGCAGAGAGCTGCAGTGCAGGTGTGTAACTGGGTATAGCTGTTAAATCTTTGCAAAGGAACAAACTGCACATTTAAAATATAAAAGTGAACATTATAATGTGTGCCAGAATGCATTTTTACTTTTGCTTTTAATAGCCCTGGATGGATTTAGTAATGGATTTAGTTTCCTTTCTGGTTTTGTTTTGGTGGTTCTTTTCTTACCTCATCTACAGTAGATTACTACATTCTATGAATATGTAAATTCAGCTTACAAAGCTGAACACATACATGTATTAGCAGTGGGAGAGTTGGGGTTTCTTGAGCTGGATATGTGCCTTGGGTTTAAACTGTCGGGTCTTCTGGTCCTCACAACATTTGGAATGGGATTCTTTCTTCCTCTGTGCATATTCTGTTCAGCAAGTTGACAGTCTGATATTGATTAGGGGTTTTAGGTGCAACAGGAGTACAGTTAATAAGAAAATAATGAGTTGGTATGTATTTCTGTGCTGTGCTGCTCCCTACTGAATTGTCTGACTGCCAAATACATTAAGGAGTTAACAATTGAGAGGTTCCCCTGGAGGAGTGCTGATGGAGCCTGGTGGTTTTACACCTGTAGAGCAGGGGTTTAGAACAAGCTGTGCCAGCCTAAGAAGTTTCTCTCTCTATTCATATCATAAATTGTGATAATAATTATCATATATTATCATAAATTAGTTATGCTAAGGTGATACTCAGCAAAAGGCAGCTAGCAGTGAGTGCAGCAGGGTCTTAAGATGGTTAATGTCAGGATAAAGAGGAGGAAAGGTGAGGTTCCAGTGTGTGCTGCATATTCCAGGAGCCTTTTCTGTGCAGGGAACAATCCCATGGTCATAGCTAACTGTCAGTAATTTACCATATTTGGATTCCCAAAACAAAACACAATGTTTAGTTCAGCTTTGAAGGGCAAACAGTTCCTTATGGAGCTTAATTGCTTTGTTTACATGTAGCTAGTTACTTATCATGTGGCAAGAACAATAGGCTGAGTGCCTCGTTTAACCCACGATCAGAATGAGATAAAACACGGAAGACAGCGAGGCTGTATTTCTTAAAGAGCCCACAGGTCAGATGCAGCCTCCTTGGCTGGCTGTCTGCCAGCAGACCTGCTCCTGGCATTCCCTTTGTCTCACAGCAGCTGTGTGCCTTTGCCATGTGTCCTCGATGTCTGGTCTTCAGCTAAAAGCAAGTGATGTTCTTGGGTCTCTATTTCACGTGGACCAGGCCCTTCCTGAGAGCTGTGTGACTCACTGACCATTCCTGGCACAGTTCACATTCATGCAGTGAGCATCCCACTAGGCTCTGACCTCACACTACCCCACAGCTTACCCTGGTCCATGCATTGTTTGCACCAGAGGCACCTGGGTTTCCTCCTTCCTGTAAGGAGGCAGGCCAGGGCCCTGGGGAAGCCTGAGCCTGGATTTCTCAACCAGCCACACCTGTCTTGTGGGATGAGGAGCAGAATGGAGTTTACTTAGTCAAGCCAGATCTCTGCCAGTCAGTGGTGCCTGCTACTGACAGCAGATCTTCTGACAGGGGTGCTTCAGCCATGCCAGAACACCTTTCTTGTTGTCACGCAGTCCTCCAGCCACAGGCAGCACCCCGTGATCCAGCACGGCAAGAGTGCGTGACCCAACATGTGCTTTCCCTGCCCAAAAGTTGAGAAGTTCATTGTCAGGTCTGCCAGACTAATAGAGACAAAAGAAATTTTTTGGTTGGGGCTGCAGCTCTCACACCCTCGAGGAGTCCCTTGCGTCATGGGGGAGCGCGGGGCTCATGCCAGGTCTCCCTGCATAACTGAGATTTCCTGAGCTCTGAGCAGAGAGGACATTCCAGAGATTTTCATCTGTTTGCTTCTCCATTTCACTGGTGGCTTTTCCCCTCATAACATCTGAATTAATAGTCAGAAAGTTTGCTGAGAAAGACTCCTAGTTTGTTCCTCAGGTAGTTTCTTTTGGCAGAAGGGAATTCTCCGTTACACCTACTTGTACCAAAGGAATAAGATAGATGTTCTCTGTTAATTTGTCAGAACTGTAGTAAGCTTCAGCCATCCCTGCAAACAAGTTGCTAACATCTCTTATTTTGTAAATCTGTGTGCAACTGGGAATGAGAGGCCTTTAAAAATATGCACAGAAATTTTATGTGCAGGAGAGCACCTGCAAACCAAAAATCTTCTTTATCTTTTTCCATGAGTAAATTATTAATTGGCACAGTTGTGTGCTCAAATCTTAGGTACAGTTTACAGTTGTCACTTGCACCTGAAGGGGTGTAAATGGGGCCTGATACCCTTTGCAGCAGTCATCTCCACAGCTGTTCCTCTTCCCTCTGTAGGCAATCTCCCACTTGCAGAGATGATGCAAGGCAGAAATATTTCTTATTTTTGTATGTTTGTGGTACAGAGGAACCAAATCATGCAAATAGCTCAACAAGACCACAATGACAGTGGTGCTCTAGAGAATACCACAAATTATCATTACCTTCCCAAGCCTTTAGAATATGAAAATAAACTTTAAAAGTCTACTTAAGATTTAAGCACTAAGAGCCCCTTCCCTTCCATCACCACCTAATCTAAATACATGAGCTGCTTCTAGAGCTGGAGGGCTCCTCAGTAAGACTACCACTTGATTTGAGCTTATACAAGCACTTACAGCTACCATATAAATTGAAAGGTTAGCATGTCTGCTCTTGCCTTGTCATTCTTCTGTTTGTGTAACACAGAGCCCAGTAGTCATCACAAAAAGAAGTAAACCTTCAGATATATGTCTTTGAGGAGGAAAACACAGCACAAGGATCAATTATATTCCTCACAAGTATTCAACATCTGACTCAGGGGTTCCCAGAGACTAACCTGGAAAGCTGCTAAGTATGTGAGCCTCAGGAAAATTTTCAAATTGTGGCTCTTCTGCACTGTCCTGCTGATTTTTTTTTTTTTTTATGGTCATGTAGCCCCTAGCCTGATGTCCCTCTCATTAGGTTGCCCTCCATGAACAAAACTGAGTTCATCATCCAAGAAAACCTTTATTTTGGAATACAAACTGAAAAAGATAATCTATTTTGTCAAGTGTTTCCACACCTTTGTAAACATGCAGTCTCCTTGTCTGGATGATCTCATGCATATATTCATCAAAGTTCTTACTTTGCTTTGAGACCACATTTGCAGCAAAACAGTAATATATGCAATATAGAAAGGTTTTGGGTGAGATCCAGTACAAGCATCTCATGGTGAAATCATTCTTAATATTATTTAACAGCTACCTGGTGTCTGATCCAGTGAAACTGGTCACAGCTACACTTTCCTTTAGACACTTAAGTGAACAGCACATATGAGCCTTGGATGTTACATGAATGTAGGGCAAGGAGGACACAGACCATAATTTGTCTCTCATTGTCAAGCACATTCCTCCTCCATCTTTTGAGAGTGGATTGTTGATAGAGTGATAGCTGCTAAACAGGTCCGAGCTCATCGGCACTCTTTACCAAAGAAATATTGTCTAGAAACTCTTACCTCTCTCACTGGAAGTAGAGGGAAGGAAAATTGGAAGTCTCTGGCTTAAAGAAAAGCATTTGGTACTACAGAAGTTAAGTGAAGATCGGCTAACCTGCTGGAGCATCACAGACTGGAGACCTGAACGTTCTGGCAGATGCCGTCATTTTGGCAAGGCGCAGGTGGCAGTCCTGCAAAGTCCTCATGATCTTTGTCACGTAGTAGGAAGTGGCATTGCTGCCCTGGATGCAAACATCCTAAAAAAGGAGCGGTTAGTTAGTGACTCCACAGAAATAAACTCTCGGACACGGCTGATGCCACAAGTACTGAAATGCAAGGTCACAGTATGAGTACTGTAGAAGGAGTTATCAGTGCTGCCAGTGACAGAGGTAATATCTACTAATGATTATGTCTTACAAAACAAAACCCCCAACACCAAACCTAGCAGCCTTGCAGACTCCTTGCTTTTCAGCTTTCAAAACTCTTCTGGAGAGTTTTTGCAAATGGGTGGTCTGAAACCCAGGCTGATTAAATATCTGCTCTGCCTCCTGTCACCTGGGAAACAGGGAATGCCTACTGTGAAAACAATCTGAAGGATCCAGGATGGAAATTCAGATGTTCATGTACAAAATACTTTTCCCCCTTTTATGTTGCTGAGAACAATAATACAAGAGTCCACAGCAAGGTCTGCATTTCCAGCTATGTGCTCAGTGTAACAAGTACATTGAGGTGCTTATGGCAGGCAACACTTGATGGTAAATGCTGCATTGGAACTAGGAGTGCCCATGTCTCTACTGCTGAAAGTAGAGAAAAAACTTACTTTCACACTCCATAATGCAGACCATGCACTCACACAGTTTTAGCTCCTTACCTACTGTAGCTAGTTTATTGTAGTCCATGGTAGCTATCTGTATTGTATGTCTGTTCTTGCTTGCATCCCTGGGAGATAATGAGATTGTTTAGTGGTTATATTGACAGCAGGGTTTCTTTTCAAAATTCCTTTGCTTCTGTTCTGTTCTTCATGCAGCCCACTGAAATAATCTCTTTCTGTACTGTGGAGTTCTTTTGTTGGGTACATTCATAAAAAACCAAGCAATTCTCACCTTGTAGTTTTGTTGCCTCAAAACATCAGTCTACATCCACCCATTTAAGTCATCTTACTTTTGTCCCTAATCTGTCTTAATATCTTCAGGCAACCAAGAAACTAGCCTTTCATCTGTCTTAAACTTTTGAGAATTGCTCAACAGCTGCACAAAATTGTTTTTCCTCCTCCTGCTGTAAAGATAGTACCAAATTAGGCGTGTATTATGGGCCAGGCTTTTCCCAGTTGCCAGGGGCTGTGATCTCGTAACCTAAAGATGGAGAGATGTTCCTTGCTGTGCGTGACAGGGAGGCCTGAAAGTGCTGTGCTCCCTTAGGCAATTTAGGGTTCTCAGTGTCTTACATGGATTTTATTTCCCAGCTTTCCTGACACTTAACTGTGTGTGGCCAGGCAAACATTACAGGGTCTGCACAACCAAAGAGTACAGTACCCCTAAAAGATAGTGGAAACAAATGGACCTAACGTTAGGCCTGATTTCCTTGCTCCTTTATCAGAGGCCATTATGGATTTAATAGTTTGTGATAACTAAAATGTTACCCTTCTAATCCTAAATTTCAAGAGACATGCCAGGATTACCACCATGGGTTTAGTTTGGGGGTTATAGTCTCAACACCAGTGATTACAATAAACCAGGATCCTCAACTTCAGATCACTGCTTGATGTCCTCTTATCCTGGAAATTAAATTATGCTGATTTAAATGTCTGTATCCGTTGTCTTTCCAAAACACACAGTTTGGTTTTAAAGATAAATACTTGCCATTTGGGGACAGACTGTGTGCTAGGTTTAAGTTCACTTAGCAAAGCTATTTTATTGGAGTGGCTCATATAACTTGTTAACATGCAAAAAATTATTAAGCTTTCAACTTCCTCCACTCCCATTTCCTGTTTGGATGTTGAAAGGAAGCCCTGATTGCTAATTTGTGATTAGCCAGCAACCCAGAGTGAACCTAATCCTGTGGGTTTGTGTGGTGCTTGCCTATGCAGCCTCACGCGGGAGTGGGATTGCTGCAGCTCACGTTTCGTGGGGAGAGCTGCAGTCTGCCCTTCTCTCCATGAATTCAGGCCTGCCTTCTGAGAACAGGGGTAATGCCTGCCCTGCCAGAGCTTGGCAGGGAGCACTGAAACCTTGGATGCTGCAGGGGAGAAGGGACTCATGAGGGTTTTTTCCAGTCCTGCTTGCCCAGGAGGTGGCACTGTGCAATAGTGGGATTTTTACCTTCTGCATTCGTCGTCTGTCATTGATTGAGTCGTGACAGATGAGTGAAGCTCCTTAGTAAAAACAGAGTGACTTGTACTTCTTTTAGGATGCCTGAGCTCTCTCCTGTGTGAAACACATGGCACTGTCTGCTTTACACTCATGCCTTAGGGAACTGCCCTTGCTACATATTTTGTGCAGTCAGGGTCAGAACTGGGTTTGTGGGTGAAATTGTTCTGGCCATGAAAGAAGTGGAGATGTCTTTAGAGCATCTTTACTTCTGAGGCTTTTGTGCAAGTCCTTTGTGTCCCCCTTGATATTTCCCAGACCTACTGACAAAGCAGCCAAAAAGAAGAGCTGTATACATGTAGCATGTGCTAGAAAACGAGAAAGTTTTGAGGAGTCTCTGTGGCATCTCTCTGTCCTGCACACATTGTGCTATGCTCCTGTTAGAGTACTGGTTACTCTGGTTTTGTGCTTGTATATAACACACACAGAGCTTTTTTTAAAGGATCTCTGACCCTACCTGCAAGTGTTTGACCTGACTTGTGCTGCCACATGCAGGCCAACACAGCTGAGATAAACCTAGAAAATCTTCCAGGTCTTTCATTTTTATAATGGTGATAAGCAGAGACCTTTTTCATTTCTCCAATAACAGCCTGAGATTAGGAGCACATACGGATCTGTGGGTGATTCTGATCTTGGAATGGAATCACCACTTTACAAAATCTTAGGCAAGCTTATTAACCTCCCTTTTTTAATTCTCAGAAAGGTGGAAAGGGGTAATGCTTTCATAACACAAGAAATACAAGAATATATTTGTAACACAATGTAACAGATATGTTCGTAATATACCTTGGAGCTAGAAATGTTAGGGGAATGGAAAATACTTTTGTTATTATTAATCAAATCTTGAGTGGCCTATAGATCTATAACAAAGGCCTGTTAGCAAACACATCCTTTGAAATAGCCTGACCCTTTCCACTTTTTCAGAGACATTAATAGTTTCCTGGCTCAGTGTTTTAGGAAATGTCGTCATAGTCTGGAGGAACCAATAAAAACATAAGTCACCTATTTTGTCTGATCATTTTACACCAGGATATTTGAGGCTGGAAGCTGTGGAGGGGTAGGAGGAGACTGCTTCGTTTGTGTGGGTGGAAGATATAAAAGATTTAATATAGGATTCTAGAACTGTGTGAAAAATAGTATATTTTGAGTTCACAGACAGAGGCTTTAGATAATTTTTGTAACTATTTATTGATTTTTTTTTCTCCTTCCTTTGCCATTTATTGCTTCAGTGCCTGATGAAGGGATGTTGTCTTTGGGGAAGAGTATTCTGTCAGTTTTAGGCTTTCATTGTCCTTTAATAAAGAGGTAAGAGCTCTTAAGAAATGACAGTGCCTTAAAACAAATATTTTGGTTACTGATTATGGCAATATGATTGATGGGATAATAGCTTATCTGGTGTGGTCAAAGAGGACCATTTCCTACAAGCAGGAAATGTAATTACTTGAATTGAAGAACTACTACTGTATGAAATCTTAGTACAAAGCATTGTTGCATGACACCATGAAAAGCAAACTGTGAGTATGTGCAGCATGCATGTGGTGACACTTTGTTCTCCATTATAAATGCCAGCGTTTACAGTGGGACAAACCCTGCCATCCTGCCGTGGTTTGGATTCTCTCCCTTCCAAGGCAAACCCTCCAGCAGGTGTGTTAATGCTGACTGTGGTCTCCTGGCTGTGGAGAGCAGATATGCATGGCAGTTCTTCCCCTGCTGTGTTGTTGTCTGCCACAAGCTTCACCTCAGAGATAACATCTCTGTTACTGTTGGTTCACACTTGGTTGTGTGCAGCTGGGAAAAGCTGGCAAGAGGAAAAGACTGGAAAGAGGATAAATGGCTGACCCCATTTATCCTCTGCCTCTTCCCAGAGCATCCTCCACAGAGGACCAAAGTTTTTGCCCGTTTTTGGGAACTCACACTCTGTGTTTTCTCTTCTGTGTTCCATCAGCGTTGGAAACCAGTGTAATGTTTGTCAGCAGTCTAGAGAAACGGAAGGATAACACTTACTTCATCGTGCATAGCTATCTTTACAGAAATGAGCTGTGGCACCAAAAGAGACAGCCACCACCACTGCAAGCTCCACTGCAATAATGCATTGTATGGACTCTTCTCACCTGACCCTCAAAGCAGAAAAATCAAACATGATTTTGATTTCTTTTCCGTTTCTGCTGTAGCCTCAAACAGAAGTATGTGCAGCTGTCAGTGGTTCACTGAGAGTTCAAACCATGTTCAGGCTGCAGTTCAGGGTCTGCAAACCCCCATTAAAATGTGCTTCAGGATTTCAGAAAGATGCAAAAAGAAGTCAAGGAGTACCAAGATACCCTGATTAGAGTCCAGTCCAAAGGGGAAATTGCTGCTGATCTAGTGCATTTGTGTTTTATGAATCCAACAAGGAGTTATCTCAGGACTTATACAAGAAGCTAACAAATGAACCCCACAAATGAACCTTTTTGTTAACTCTCACCAGACATCTGCCTTTTATGGTTTTGGAAGCTTTTCTCTCCACCTTTCAACTTAGTGTGCTGAATGCTGGTTCTTGTTCTTTTTCAAGCTGAGTTTGCATCAGCCCTGTGGCAAAGAGACTGTGTCCTGTTACCTTCCACTCATGACAGCCTCTAGGAGATGTTGCCACAGTAGAGGCATCCCCTCTGTACCTGTCAGCAGGGCTTATCCCTTTTGTGGGTGCTTTAGCAGGTCAGGCCTAGGCTTGTTACTGTAAACTATGCCATGAGATGCCCCTTTCTAATTCCTCCCTAAGCTGGAGCTGGATCTGTATGTGGAGGTGTCCCTGGAATGCCAGTATCCCCAAGCACTTGGTGCTACCGGGGTCACTGCTCTGTCCCAAAGCACAACATGCAGGCAACAGCCAAACTGAGACAGTTTCTTTCCCAAGTAACACCACTGGAGACCTGAAGAGATGTATATTGAGCAGGATGTGTTGGTGAAGGGGTGAATACAACATTGTTGTTGTTGTTGCTTGTTCCCATGACAAAGTGCCATGTGAGATGCTCCTACCAACTGCTCGTGGCCTTTGGAGTAGACAAATCTCTCTTTCTGACTGCTGCCTTCCATGCTTGGATCTCATTTCAGTCATCTGGAGGTGTGGGCCCTGATGGGAGAAGTGTAACTTTTTCTCTCATCTCTGTTTCTTGGGTTTTCAGGGTCTAGGGAAGGCAGAGCTCCCCTCAGTTAAATCCTGAGTTCAGTCATTTGTGAATGGGAGCTTTTTAGTTTTTATTGGTGTGTGGTTAAACTGTCATGAGCTGCACATGTATCAGTTCTAAAATAAACACCTCTCTCATCCGGCAGAGGAATTGTGACCTCAGGAAGAACCAGATTCAAAAATAAGATTATCATTTTAATTCTCAACTTACACCCTGCTCCCCTCAGGCTTTTGTGATGATGGCTGGAATTTCTTCACTGAGTGTGGGATGTCTTTCAATAAACAGCGGTATTCTCCCAAACCAGAAACTCTCCAATCCTACCCAAAGAGATTTAGTGAAAGTGAAACTGTAGAGAAGATGCAGGGAAACTGTATCTTACATTTTGGTCTCATTCCTGTGTCCTACCATATGACTTGGCTGTAGCAGTGGTGTGAAAATGCGTGACCTGTTCTGTAAAGCCGAATACGCTGTGGCCTCTGTGTTTACAGCAGATACAAGGAAAAGGTTTTGTCTTCAGGCATGTCTATGCAGGGCCTAGCTCACTTTTGGCTCTACATAAGAAATAATAATAATAATAAGGCCAAACCCCCTCTGCCAGCTAGTGAAATGAAAATGCTATACTTCACAGTTATGTCATTGGAGAATTGTATTTCATTAGAGCTGATATTAAAAACCCTGATGTCAGTTGTGAAATGTGGCTGACTTCAAATTTGCAAAACACATAGGAAATTTTTTCGTAATGTGTTGTCACTTCAGAAGTCTGGCAGTCCTTTAGGTTCACTCATAAAACTTTAGGCTCTCAGAAGAGGAAAACCCTGAGGCTATTTCCCCTAAGCTTTAAAAGCTTTGCTTTTACTAGCAAATGCCATTTTTACAAAGTATATGCAAGTAATGTTCTGGATGCTTCAAACAGCAGCAGCTGTTAGGACTTTCAGGTTGGAGAACTGGATTAAGTAGTCATGAGAAGTAAGTTATTCTAGATGTTTAAATGGGAACTCTTAGAAGTCAGTGAGCAGGGTAGAGAATAGCAGTGCAGACTGTTTCTGGTTATTAAATGCAAAAACGTGCCTGTTGTTCTGCCGTTTTCCCTTCCCCTTTGGTGGCTCACAGGCCTGTGTTACTGGACAGGACTGTGTGCACAGCACTTGTGCTGAGTTGCTTCCAACAGGCTACTGAGCTGCAGAACAGTTTCCATGCAAGTTTTCACAAATTTATGAAGTACTTGTAAATCAGACTTTTGTGTTAGTCACAGTAAAGACATAAAGGGTATATGCGAGTATATGTACTAACTCTTCTTTTTGCTTGCTATACAGTATTTAAATGTCCAGTGCACTATGTAAGATTATTTGTGTTACAATTATATTTATTTAGGAGATGGTAAATTGTACTTGATTCTAGGAAGGATTTTCTGCTTTGGGTTTTTTGCTTAGATGTGGAGAACTTGTGAACATACATACGTAGTCATTTGCTAATAGAAAAATATATTATGGTTAAACAAGCAAATCCACACTGTTTGTGGCTTGCAAATAGGATAATGACTAGATGTGTGTCCTTTTCTGCTTGGATACATCCAGCTCCACACTGTTCTCCTTATTGAATACTACCCTGGGCAATAGCCATTGTCTGCTACATCCACTCAGAAGCTGTTTTGGTGCTGTACCACCAAATAAGACTGACACTGGCACAGTTCATATTTGAGGGCTTTTTCCCTACACACTCTGATTATAATCTCCTTTCTCCACATTGAGTTTCTACCAGATTTTTAGAAGTTTGCTATTTTCAGGGCTTCTCTCTCTCTTTTGAAATCTGCCAGCAGGGATAAGGGACAATATATGATATACAATTGTAAAACATCCTGTGCAAGATTTTCTTTAGGAAGGAGTCTCCAATCAACCTGATACAACCTTTCTTACAGTTATATTTAATTATACATAGCATTTTTTAAGATTCAGTGGAGTTAATGGCATTAAAGTGGTGAATCTTAGTAATGGGAAAGCTGTTCTGTGGACAGACAGGGCTGAAATGCCACTTAATCCCTGGCTGGGCAGATGCAGCTGTTCCTTTTTTACTTTGTCAGCCTACTTGTGTGACCAGGTCATTGTCCCTTTGTTGAGACAAAGGAGTGGGATGCTTGTGTGTAAGAGTTAGATCAGCCTGTGGGATCATGGTCTGGTTAAGGGAGTTTGTTTTTATCAGCACATTCTGAGCAAGTGGAAACTAGATGGTTTGGATTATGAAAAGTCCCTGAAGTGTGCATATGTTCAGCTTGTCAACTTCATGTACTTGGGGACTGTAAAATCAGTAACAAACCCACCTTTTCTTTTTTTTTTTTTTTCCCCTTCTTGGCTTTTGTTTGTTCATTGGTTGTTTTGGTTTCTTTTGATTTTGGTAAAAATAGTAAAGGCACTGAAACACTCTCTGGAAACAGAAACCATTCCCAGCTTTTATGGATATGTGGTCAGCCGGCTCTTGCTCGTTCCCTTATAAGCAATATTCTTAACGGGAAGAAGTTGCTGCTATTTCAGGTCAGTGTGTTGTGTTTTCTTTTGCAGTTGCCATGACACTGGTAAGACAGATAGGTTCTGTAGTTGTTTGTCTTGTTATAAGATGTGAATTTTATTTTCAGCACTGTATTTGCAGCATAATAGAGTGTGCAGTAATTTTCCACACTTCACCAAAGTTGCCCATGTTGGAGTTAATGGTCTGGGTTTTTTTTCTTTTTCGTCATTTAATGTTTCACGTGCCCACCTTTGCTGCACTGGAGTCAATAGCTCCCTCATGCAGCATTTGAATTTTGGATATTCTATAGCCTAGTGGATACTTAAGGTTAGAGACATTATGTCATGGTTGCAATCTTACATAAACACAAACCAGAGAGCCTAATCTAGTAGGTTTTTATACAGCTTAATAAATTTGGCTCAGCTACAGCTTATCTTCTGAAGGGGCGCCCAATATTGATTTAAAGACTTCAGGTGATGGAGAATCTAACCAAGATTAACTCTAAGTTATAGCTACTAAATTCTACTGAGCTTTGTCAGTGTTTAAAATGTAGCTTTACTTAAAATAAAGTGCAGCAAAACAACAGCAGCAGCAGCCATAGCCAAAATCTACCATTTCTCCTTTGCTTTCCTCATGTTTTCTCTTTTTTTAGTGAGTTTTTCATCACACTGATTGGAATCAAATCTCTCAGTACTCCAGCTTTTACTTGTTGCTATTACAGAAATAATTTTAGGGCAGTCTGAGGGGTTTTGAAAGTAAATTTGACAATCTGAAGTGTGTTGGCATAAGGAGAAATGAGTGGAGCCCAAGACATGATGACAGCGGCGTTGAGCCGCAGCTTTTCCCTGGTTCCTGTTCCTTTGATGACACCTGTCGTTGGCTCACTGAGAATCAGCTTGAACTGACTGACTGACTGATGAGTCTGTGACAAACAGATAAACAGGAAACTGCAGTGAGGTGTCTGCAGGTGTCACAAGGCTCTCTTACTCTTAATCCTGTACGTGGCATTCGGGTGGAATATAGTATTGAAGAAAGCCAGATTTTTTTATGTTGCTGTGTTGTGGTTAGCCAGATCAAGTAAAGCAAACCTGCCTTGCCTTTGCATCTCTTTGGCTTTGCCTTTTTATTTGATTTGTTTGCTTGTGAGGGTTTTCTTTAGGTCTTTTTGTTTGTTTTTTAAAACAGCTGAAAAGACACGTCAGCTTTGGAGGAAATAGTGAAAGGGAAGAAGCTCATAGCTACCAAAACAAACTTGACTGCTGCTGAGTCATGAAAGAGTGGTAGACCTGTTCATCAAGTTGATGAGCAGGGCACATGAGAAAAATGTTAAAGCATTTTCTGCTGTTACAAAGTGCTAGGTTTGAGAAAAACAAAAATTAAACCCTTTCAGCTACAGCTGTGACACAGCCAGAGGCTGGTTTGGAGGTGGCATCACTTCCATATCCTTTTCACAAGGTATCTAAAATTTAATTAGGGAGGAGGGATTCACAAAACACCCACTTGTCTGTTTAGTTGAATTTGCTTGTTGTTGGACAGTGTTTAGGGGCTTCTGAATTAAAAAATAGTTAAAAACTGTATTGCTGCTTTCAGCTGTTGTATTAACCTTGCTGAAGTCATCCCTTAGTAGATACAAGGGCAAAGAAAAGCTTTGCCAGCCAAAGGTATTTACAGAAGAGGGAGCTTGTGATTTCTGTCACACCTGTTTGCATCAGTGTGCCCTCATGGCTTCTTTTCTTTTATGGTTGCATGAGATGAACAGAAGAGACTGTTTATCCTGGATACATATGCAAGAGTTAAGTTTCCAAACTTGAGATTTTTCTGAACCTGAATATGATCAATTCTCATTCAAGGTAGTAGAACCTTGACTGAGAGTAAGAATTGACCCAAAGTCAAGTTACAGGAGCAGCAAGTGGGTTGGCATCCTCTTTTTGGATGAGCCATTTCTCATCACAGATGTAATCTGAAGAGCATTGCCCTTGTTTTGTTCTTCATTCATATGCAGTGTATAAGGCAGCTTTTGTACCCAATAAAAACATGTGGTCTTGAACCATTTAAAGTTTTCCAGGATTTGGGGTTTATTACTGCTGTAAAAGACTTTCAGAACAGACTTTCTTCAGCTGGTATTTTGTATTTATTTTATGCACATTATTTTGAAATTGATACTCATCACTGCCATTTCCTGACAAACTATGAAACAGGCTTTCAATTAATCAGTATGCTGTTTTTATTGAGAGAGATTCTTCTTAATTGTCTCTGTTTTCTTTTCTTGGCATATACATCTTCTTTCCATGATACATATTTATTTTAAGTGCTATAAAAATGAAGAACTCACCTTCTTCAAGGGCTATGTTACAAAGAGGCTGTGAGTGTAAATCAATGCCATTATGTGCTGGCAGTTAAGAAGTTAAATAAGTTTCCTATTCAAGAAACAAGGTGGGAAGGTTGTCTGAAGACACCTGGGGCTGTGTCCTTCCAGGAGCCACGGGTCAGCAGGGTACCCCCGGCACATGGGATAAGCAGGTGCCACACAGTACCTGGGCCCTGTGGGGCTTACAGGCAGTGCTGCTGCTGCTGCTGCTGCTGCTTTTGCTATGTACAACTTCATGTCCCTACATTCCCAAAACTTGCCTTCCAAACTGTACCTCAAATAAAACACCTGGCTTGGCCTAATGCTATAGGTGGCTTTAAGGACCATGATGTAACTTTTTAGCAGAATCTGTAGTCAAAGCTGGAAACCAAAAGAGCATCTGAGTGAAAAATGTTTTGGCTCCTGAACTTAAATGCTAACGTCAGCTCAGCTGAGCTCCCAGATTCCCATTTGGCAAGGGACAGATTACATAAGCACCAGTAATTTTCCCTGTGCTTGGAAAGAGTTGGTTGAAATGCTTAGCAACTCCCCACAAGTGCAGCAGGCTGTGCCTGCAGTGCTTGGTCAGAAAGCAAAAATACCTCTTGGCAGGAGCGTGGTCAGCCAGCCCAGCTCTGCCTGCGTGGGCCAGGGAGGCCTGTCTGCTCTGCAGGTCACCACTCCTGTCCTCCCAAGGGGATGTGCTGGACTTGCTGAAAGCATCCTGTGTGCCTTGGGAGCACTGGATGGGGCCAGCCTGAAGGTACCCATGGTTAGGGTGAATGTTGAATGAGGTTTGTGGAGTTCTTTGCCTGATAGTAAACTAAAAGATTTTAAAAAATTGAGAGACAAATGCTTAATTATTCTCCTAAAGCGAGGGGGACTGGCATTTGTAAAATTCACCTTTGCATGTGCTTGGAATTTATTTTCATGCCCTCTGTGAGGATTGTTTTGTCTAATCTCAAGTGCCTCTGTTTTGTGCTTTTAATACAGATGCCTTTCATTCTTCCTCTAAATTATACCAAATGTTCACTAGGAAGGGCAGATGTTCACCAATTACAGAAAAATAGATTAATTTAAAAGGAAAAGAAATGTGGAGGTAGGGCAGGGCATTTTAGTTGCCAGGTCACGCTTGTATGGGACAATCTGCTACATTTTGTGAGCACAAAGGAAGACAGAGAATCCCAACTGGTACCCTGCCCTGGACACCTCCCAGGCATCACTGGGACCATCAGCCCAACAAAGTCCCATATCCACAGGCCCAGAGGAGCACAGGGGCACAATGACAGCAGAAAACTAACTAAGGACACAATGGAAGGGACACCAGGCCTAGAGTCCTTTCCAAGACTGTCTGAGGAGAACCTCAGCCCCAGAGTCCAGATCTGAAACCCATCAAGATGAGTCAGTGCCAGAGCACTTTTGGAGGTACCTGGATATGTGTATGACGGTCTGTGCCAGCAGCTGGAGTGGGCTTGTTTGTCCAGGTGCCAGCAGCTGGGAGCACTGGGATCCAGGAGTGGCTGCTGGGCAGACTCTGTGAGCCCAGCAGCTGAAGGAATCTGTGTTGCCCATGTGTGTGGACATGTATATTTATACACACACATGCATAACAAGGACACGTGTGTGCATATAGGACAGACATTGTGACACACAGAGCCCTTCCCACGCTGGCTGCACCTGGGAGCGTGGGGCTGTGCAGCCTCAGCTCTTCTGACAGCACTCGCAGATCAGGCCTGTTCCACTTATTCTCCTAAGGGGAGCCACATAAAATCAAGCAGATGAGGAATATGCAAACTGAAATTTTTTAGAGCCTGGTAAGCATGTGGGTTTTTAGACTTTGTAGGGTACCAGGTGAGCAGCAGGAGCTCGAGTTAGTGGTATGGATATGCATTGAAGGAAAATATATGACCAAACAAACTTTTTTGAGCACTGACAAGCAGTGACATCCAACTCTGCTTCCTTGAAGCCTTTTCATTCCCCTGTGAAAGGATGGCCTTTAGTAACCTTCTTATGCCCCTGTGCCTTGGAGTTCTGAGCGTTTCTCATAATGCTGTAATCAGTGTCCAAAATACTTGGATAAGAGGATTAGTAACACTGCATCACAGCTTCCATCTCTGGATGGACACCATCATAAAATTCAGTGCAAAAGATGCAAATAAAATCTGACAGTAAATTCCAAAGATTCTTTAAAAAACCCAACTTCTAAAAGGTGGTGCTTATTTTGCAGCTGGATGCCATCACCTCTTTCCTTTATCATTGGTCAATTTGGCTTGTTAGAACCTTGTTAAAACCTTGCCTAGTGGCTAGGTTTTATTCACTGCTGCTCATGTAAAACCATCTATTAATCACAGTTACTTTCCTTTGAATTTTAAATCCTTGCTGGTTTGGATGACCCATATATCATGCATTTTTAAAAGTTTAAAAGTTAAAATTAAAAGCAGTTCCCTTGCCCCCAAAACAAGTTTCTAACTTGACTTTTCCTCCATTTGAAAAACTTACAGCAGTTCAGTTAGGAAAAAGATGGAAAAAACAGGCTTGTGTGAAGAAAATACAACTAATTATTCAGGTATCACCAGAGGGGAAATCTGATGAGGTAGATACAACCTAAACGGGGATTTGAACAAGCTAGCAGCTGCAGAAGATGGATAAGTTTCTATATTTTAGTGCAAATAAATGGCCAAGGCTGAAGTTTTATGTCTTTAGCAGAAGACAACAGCCCGAAGAGCTCGATGGAAGAGGTAACATGGAAGAAGAATGGCTTTCATCATTACTTTAGGAGAAGGAAGCAGTAAATCTGCAGCATTGATTTTAGTGCTGTATGAGGTGCACTCACCCATGCTTGCTTGCTGAGATCACATGAGATGCCTAAGTATGTTTTATGATAACACACATTCTTGAGGGCTTTGTGGAGGGCTTTGTGTAAGCTCCTATTCAAGAATCCTTTAGTGCTGGTCTGTCTGTTTAATACAATCCTATCAGGTGCTGAAGTTAAATTTGGCTCCTACTTTTGAAAGGTTTTGATGATGGAATGGTTGATGATCATGATGCCTGGAATCTGTGAGCCATGACCTCTGGAAAAGTGTTATTTTGAAGCCTGTCTTTACATTGGTACTAAAACCATTAAATTTGGTAACTGAAGCAGCATTTGTTTTTATTCTAGCAATGGAAGCTGGATTTAGAACATTGTTTTTATAGCAATTAAGAAGTCCCTCAAGGAGGAGCCCTACAACATCTTACTTAAAGGGTTAACTTCTTGTTATGTTACTCATCTCTCATTTAACTCTGATGGTTGTGTGGGTTTTGGATTAGCAAGGCTGCTCCCAGCACCTTCTGGTGCATCAAATGGTTGTGGAAGGTGTAAGAGCAGAGTAAGAACTCATCTATTGACAGAGCCCACTGCTCCTTAAAACCTGCACTGCTTCTTACAGAAATCTGGCCACTTGGGTTTTTTCAAAGGATAATATGGCATATGTGTGCTTTATTTTAATTTAATACATGGTTAGCTTGATTTACATTTTAGTCTTTTCTGGTCGTCTTTTCCGAGTTTATCTGCATAATTAAAAATTTCCTTGAAACACTCCTGCACTTTCAGTTACCACTGACCAGTACTGAAACTAAACCATGCAGCATATCTGATTGGGGCAAGTTGACTGTTGGTTTTTTAATATTCTCCTGAAGTGTTTTGCCTTCAGTGTGTTAAAATATGAGAAATTATAAAACCAATAGTGGTCAGTTGGTTTGTTTGTGGCGTACAATTGATGTTAGTTGTCTCTCCACAAAACAGACACAGATTGACTGACTTCAAAATAAATTACCCCAGTTTTCAGGGCAAATAACTAAAATCAAGGAATTCTGTTTTCTTCTGGAAAAGCCATAGAAAGAAACTTCTAAATGAAAGAGCTAAATTAAATATTAGCATCCTTTGGAAGCAAATAACTATTCAAAATATGCAATAAAATCTGCAGTTATGGTTACAAGATTATCTAATTAACTTTCATTTATATTTTGCAGATGCATTTAAGACCTGTTGAGGCAAGTCCAGCCATGTGCAGAAATTTAGGAACTTATTTAATTTCCTGATTGAGTTTCTTGTTTTGGTCATTTTGATTTCGGGGGGATTTGGGTTTCTTTTTTTAAGAAAAAGCTTGTTAGGTATCAGTATTTTCTCTGAGGCGTTAAGAAATAGTGTTCAAGTTACACGTGAAGATCTAAAATGCTACTTTAGATTTATTGGGTGAAAGACTGACTTAGCTATTTAGAGAAAAAACAACTGACCTCCAAATTTGTGAACTTATTTTCTTTGAGAGAAGACTGCTATGTCTGATGTGGTGTGTATTTATGTGTGGTGTGCTATTTTATGATGCTAAGATCTGCCTGTAAAATACCAAGAGTGGGAAGGTAGAATACTAAATAAGAAATACCAAAGGATGTGAAATTTTAATTTTGGAAGAAAAGTTTCAACATTAGGTGCTTGTGAAAATGTAGCAAAAAGCTTTACCTTAGTACATATATTGAGGAGGTCTAATGTCAGATTCCTTATGTGTTTTTTAATAGATAAGTGTCTGTGACTAGAAAGTAAGTTCTGAATTCCACAAAATCAGTAGAAAGTTTGCCATTGAATTCCATGTGACTAAGATTTGGCTTTTGCTGTTTATGGCACTCAGGCTGGATTCCTGTCTTAATCACACTGGTGAAGCCCCAAACTGTTTGCTGGTCACTGGTTGTAATCCACAGCGGTGGGTTATGCACAGAAAAACCCTCCAAACAGGTGAAGCATTTAATAAGGAAAGCTTTGGAAACATTGGCTCTGCTGGGGGCAAGTCTAAGGCCATCTCATCAGCCAAAGAAAGGCGAGGCATTCCTTAGCATAGCACAGAGAAACAGAGAACTTCACTGATCAAAACCAGCTTTTTAAGCTTCAACCAGGAATCACTTAAGCATAAGTACAAAATATGCTTCAAATTTGTCTGCTTTCCCTTTTCTTGTGGATCAGTGAAGTGTTAGTTCAGATGTTTCTAGGAAGACCCAGCTTTATTTCAGATGTTTGTTGTGAGTCTGCACTGTCCATCTGGACAGGTCTCTGTGGGCAGGAGTAGATGGAGTTTCTGCCATTGTGGAATTCTCCAAGTGGGTCCAACACAAAGGCCATTTCCCAGCCTAAATGATTCCATGATCCTATGACATTTTGTCAATGTGATAGCCAAAGCAAGCAAGTCGTTATAAATCATCCCTTTCACTTTTGCCATTAACTAAGAGAATGGAATTGATAGACACATTAATTATTCTGTTACATTCTTTCCAAAAGAAAAAATCCCAGATTACAGTAATTTCGTGGAAGTATTGCAGCAATGCTTTTTAATCAGAAATCTTAATGGCAAGAAGATGGAAACTACTATCCATATTGGGAGTGCATAACAGACCACCAAACATCAAGAAATAGCCATAATAGGAATTTTGGTTTATAGTCTTTTTAGTTTGAAGCCAAGAGATCTAACAATCCTGTTACACAACATACTTACGCACTTTGCTAAGTTTTGATCATTAGACTCCCCGTGGAGTTTGAAAGAAAGGAAATAAAAAGCCTATGACACTAGTTTTGTTGACCCTCTTCCAACCTGCTAACAGCTCTTGTTATTTTTTATTGTTTAGGAAAAAAAAAAAAATTGTCTTGCAAGAGCGTGGGATTCCAGCTATTCAGCAAAAGATAAAAATTCTGAATATTTTATAGGATGTGAATTGCTGGAACTAGAGGCTGTGAAATTTGCACTCTGGTTTTTGAAACACAGCTTCAGACAGTTGCCAGTGAAATACATTCAAAAATGTGCTTTACCTAGAATTGTAAATGAATCTCACAAGGCCAGGCTTTAAATAACCTGTGTCATAGAGTCCCTGTGGTTACATGTGAGAATACTTCATAATGCTGGGTTCAATCTACTTCATGACTGGCAGAGCTTCAGAAATACAGTGCTTTGGAAAATCACATTAAATATTTTCCCATGCTTCAGTTGACTCTTAAAAGTCTTCTGAAACACAAAAGAAATTATTAGTCATTGCAAGAACATGTAATGGATCTAACTGCTGCACTGCTTCATTTTTCACATTTATTTTATTTAGCCATAAGCATATGTATTGGCACTATTTGAAGACTTTGGTTAGGATTTCTTTGCACCAATAGAAAAGTTCCTATTTAAGTCAAAGGCACAGTAAAGACCCCCAATAGGGTAGCTGAGCTAATAAGGTTGAGGAGTGAGAGAGTTGTGAATGATCAGGACATGTACAATGGATGGGGAAAGTTGCCAGATGCAGGATGAGAAACTGGGGAGAAAACAAGAACCAGTTTTATACTAGATTACACAGCAATGCAGAGCTGGTACAATTACATAATGTAGACCTTTCTTTACTGCTTTTTTGGGTGTCCCTCCCATGTCTTCATCATCCTTCCTAACAAAATGGATGGCACTTCACTTCCTTCACAATATCACAGTTTCATCCTGGAGCCTTTTAACTGGATGAACCAACCAAGATGTTGCAGTAGAAAAAGGTTTGTGAAATACCACATCATTTGAGGTTTTAAACATAAATGAGACATTTGCCTACCTGGATCTGAATGCACTTGCCTGCCTGCATGACCTAAAAGTCCTGACATGATGCAAGGTGTTTGTAGCCTACAATTTATTTAGGTAAGTGCTACTTCCTTAGGAAGGCAATTTATTGGTTTTATGTGACAAGCAGGTCAGAGCTTGCACAGTCTTGGACATAATGAGTTGTGTCTCTTTGTCACCTCTGAATGAAAGATAGAAAAATCTCACTAAATTAACCTGTAGGGTTTTCCCCTCCACCTCTTGTTTCTTCTTGGCTACCAGAGGTGGTGGATCTCTACAGCTCTTGCCAAGGAGTGATCAGAGGGTGTTACTGTGAGCCAGCTGTGGAGAGCTCCTCTTTACATGTAACGTCAAGTCAGTCTGCAAACCTCACCATCTTTTTTTACTGCAAAGGCATCTTAAGGAGATGGAGTTCAAAGGCAAGTTAAAAGCAGAGGGAAGCATCCCTGTTGCAAGAAAGCGTTAGCTGTACAGAAGATTTTGAATAGACTCTGCAAATGTATTTCTTCCCATCTGTAGTTTGAATGAAATAAATATTCAAATGAGGCTTGCTCTCAAAATGATGCAGTTAAATAAAACCCATCAAACTATACATTCTTGTCTCTTTTAAGACAGACATCTATTTTTCGGTGTTTTTATTTAGAATGTGTTTTAAACTGCTTGCTACATTTTCCTAGAATTTTAATTTGGTTTGGATTAAAGTTTTCAGATGGAAGGACTGTCTTACTCCTCTGAATTAAACATTGCATAATGAAACTGCTCAGGGCTTATGCTCTGAGTAATAGCTGTACTGTTCCTACATAATTATATTCACTTATTTTGTCAGTGGCTATAGAAAAAATTAGTCCATTTATTTAGATTTTGTGTTTGAGATGTCTGCTATTCCTACTGACTGCATGATTTGTAACTCCACATTCCTCACCACCATGCCAATAAAAGAAGTGTCATTTCTGTTTTGGGATAAAACTGTTGCTTCCAAATGGTTTTATATAGACAGCGGAATGAATTCTTTAGACAATCAAGGGTAGGATCTCATGAATTTCCTTATAATTTAAAAATGTGTGCCCACTTTAGAGCAGTTACTTTTACTGGACTGTACAAACAGGCAAAAACTGAGGGGAGCTATTGAACCACTCACTACCTATCCTGGAGTTACAAAAAAAAAATCCAAATCTGTAAATTATTTGGAAGAAAAACCACAGAACAGAGAATAATCTCCCAGATGATTATATATGGGCACCTGGGAGTGTTGTATGCACATTATTTTGGATTAATGTTGAGGGTCACCCAAGAAGGAAAGCTGCTGGAATTCTATCCCTTAGTGTCCCTGTGCATGGAGAATCCTGCTGGCATTCTTGATCCCTGACAGTGTAAGTTCAGTAGATCACTGGCCATGTAAAATCAGCTCATCACAGGAATTTGTCCTAACAGGCTCCTAATCTTTTAAATTTGGTAAGTCAAACTATTGCTACTCTAAACTGTGCTTGGTAGGGAAAAAGCCTAATCTCTGTTAAGTGTATCCTAGGCAACACAGAAGAGACTAATGCTCAGTGTTCTATCTATACATGGGGATAGGAGTGTTTCCTTAGTTTTAAGCACTGCCTGTGTTCAGCAGTGCTTGTGATTAACTTCTGTGGGGAATATAGACAGTGGAGAGGCCCTTGGATCCTTACCTGAAAATGCATAATTTTGAGCTATTTTGCATCTGGAAGGAAGGAAGTTCCAAATTTTGAGGTTAACCATATTAACAAACCTCTGTAGATGTATTTTTAGTTCACGGAATGAAAGTCAGATTTGGCTGGTGAAGAATGTGTTTCCGTCTGCTAAGTGTGTTAGCTGATACTCTATTACAGAATGAAGTGTTTTCTTTCCCATTTTTCTTGCAACTGGCAAAGTGTAAAACTTCCAGTTTGCACTTGGCCCCAGAGAAGACTTTCCCCTGCTTTCTCCTCAAATTTCTGTATGTAGCTTGTCAATAGCTTTCATGGTATTGTGGAAAAGTCACTGTTATTGTGAAGAAATGGAAAAATTGCTAATTCTTGTATAGATTCAAAGTAGCAGATGTTTGCTATTGTCTTCTCAAGAATGAAATTTAATTGCTACATGCTACTAGACTTTAGGATCGTCAAGGGAACATTATCTCACTATAAAAATAATTAAAACCTTCTTTCAGGATAATGCACGTGTGGCTAATATAAATGTTGGCCACAGGCATTGCATCTGGGGATTTTATGATTGAAGGTATTTTTTGAGTGCCACGTTGTGATCTCATGTCTGTGGGTATAATCCCATTGACTTCAGCTGAAATTGTTCTGTTCTCATCTGTGAGATCACAGTTCCTAAAACCCAATTCCTAATATTTTTATCATGTTCTATGCCCATCTCTCAGTGCATGAGAACATGTAAGTGGAGCAACTTTTGAGTACACTGGGTTTTCACAATGGTGCTTTGAGCACCTTTTTATTACAGTTATATGTAGAAGTATAAAGCCAGGGGGCCAGAGCAGCGAGTTGGCCTTGAGATGCCCTGGAGTATGTCTGTGCTCTTGCAAAACCTGCTGTAAATGTTTACAGTTTTTAATGTGTGGACTTTAAACCAAGCGGTTCTTAGTGCTCTGGTGGTGTACCTGACACGAGAGATTCATGTGTCTTGTCAGCTTTTGAATAGAATTCCAGATTTTTATGAATTAGGTGTTTCCAGCACCAGGATAATACCCAGATATCAGTGTAATACAGCTGGGCTACACCGAGAATTAGTTTTTGTTAACTGAGTGTGAGACTTTGGCTGCATTAGATGCAATTGACCAAAAGCCTTTTTCTTCCTTTCTAATGTCCTAAAAAGTATGATTTTTTGTACTGGAAAAGACATTTTTTTTTTTTTTAACTGGCATCTATTGTAAAAGACTGAGTTAGAGGCATGTCCAGTTTTCAAGAATTGTGATCAATAAGTACATTAAAAAGGACATGCACCTCTTTGAGTTGCTGACATTATATAAGCACTGAGTATTGTACTTTTAAAATTATTTCTTCCTAAGTTGTGAAATATCCTTAGTGAAATTCTGGGCCCATCATAGGTATCTTCTACTTTTTTTTCTGTATTATTGGTGTTTCTCAAACCTTTATTTCCCAGTTAATTTCCCCTGAATGTCTGCAGCATGTTACAAGGATAAGCTTCACTATCAGAGAATATTTAAATGCATACTTTAAAGTGTAGATTTCTTTCACATATTTAGGGGCAAACTTGGGTGAGACTCATCTGCATAGGACAGATCTCAAAGTGGACAACAGCTGAAATGTTTTGACAGCTCACACAGGTCTCAGCAGAGCATGCTTGTAGGACAGGGACTTTCAGAAGTGCTCATGAGGAGCTTGATTTTCTGCCCACTGAAATGTGTTGTTTGTTTTGGAGGTTTTTGTTGCTGTTTTTTTTTCTACTGACTTCTCTGGGAATGGATTTGAATCAAACTAGTTCTTAGTATTCTAATGTAGTGGCCACGTTTCTTGAAGTACATTGTGAAATAAATCCTCCTACATTGGATACCTGCATCTCTAGTTCTCTCTGTACCTTTACACGTGTATGTGTGTGCATGCACTACAAGTGTGGATTTTCCTGTGGCCTGTTCTGCCTGTGCTCACTCACTGGATCCAAGTACTGCTTTAACCCCAGCACGATTTGTATGTGGGGCTTGTGTTTTAAATTTCTCTGAATAAGTGGTTTTAATTCCTGCTCAACGTTGTTTACTTCCTGCCTATGAATAATAAACCCTCAATGTCTGTTTTTCATATACTGTTTCAGGAACCTCATGTGATCCTAAATGGAATGCCCTAGGGAACAGCAGATGAGGTCAGCCCTGCTGCTTACTTATCTTGGGATTCAGCCCTTCCGCCCTTGTTCTTCAGTAGTCACATTCTTGGTTCTAAGCCACTATTGAAAGGTGCAGATCCCATGGAGAACCCATAGAGTCCACCTGGAGCTGGTGGTGTTGCTGTGGGGCAAGGCCATATTTCAGAAGGCAGCCATCATCCTCAGGGGCATTTGGTAACTTCTTGCACTCTGAAGTATGGGTGATGAATTTTTTCCTTTGATGAGGATCAGGTGGAATTTCAGATATTTTCACTGCTCTTGGGTTATGTATTAACCTGTATCTCCATCTTTGATCTAGACCATATTGACAGAGCTGAAGGGTGAGATGCAGTACTTTGAAGAGCATAATGGCTGAGCAAGCTCTGAGAGAGGAGGACACTCAGCCACTCTTTGAAATGATTGCTCCTGTTTCTGTGCAAGATCTGCCTTGCTTTTTCTAATTGGTAACTTGAATTTTTTTCTCATGTGGTGACTTCATTGTTCTCTATTTATTGCACCTCTTAACTGTATTTTAAAAGAACTTGGGCTGATGCCAGGATCAACATGTCTGAGCAGTTTGATGCAACTTAGGTAGCTTTAGGTCTGAGGTCATATGGAAAACGTTGCTTTAGGGACTAAAGTCTTAAATATTATACCAGCAGGAGTTTCCATAGAGATTTCAAGAGAACTGGGCAAGTAATTCTCTAGAGTTGACTACAATAGCTTTTTTTACCAGCTTTATAAACTTCGGGATTAAATATAGTGAGTTTCTTGGAACAAGTATATTGGGGATGTGATAGGGGGATTAACTTGGCATGGAAGGTAACATTTTGCAGAATATTGATTCAACACAATGCTGAATAACAGACTGCTTAAATTACATTATCACTAGGAGAATGTATTCTGATTCCACTTGCAATTAAAAATACTAATGATAATAAAAAGAAGTCTTTTTCCAGCTAATCCCTGTGTTTGTGCTCCCCTCTTTTTCTCTTGAATACTTTTCTTGTGGCTGTGGCAGATTTCAGATACCAGTTGGAAGGAAGTAACTGACTTTGTTTTAGAAGTGATCCTGCACAGTATCTTGTCTGCAGATAGGTGACTCCCTCCATAACAGCAGAGCTCTTAGTTTCTTGGCACATCCATTAAGAACAATCATGCCTCCAAAAGCTTTGCTCTTTATGGAGTGTTTGAAAGACTTGCTCCCAGTCTAGATGAGTGAGAAGCAGTCATGCTTGGAACAGATTTGTATCCACAGCTTCCTCCAGTCAGGCAGCTGTAAATGCTCTGGGTAACTCTCAAAGTATCTGGGCATTCTGGATGGGCAATCTAAAGGAATTGTTACCCTGTACCATATTGGCTGCACACATTTCTGTGTCACGCTGCCTTGGGGCCTCACTCTGGACCTGAACTTCAAAGGGGAAATATAAAAATTAGGAAGTCTAATATGTCATGAAAAACCACTTCTGGATACAGAAAATATCCAACTTCATGTTCTTGCCTATTGTTCAGCGTATTCCAGTTCCCAGGAATGTTTTTATCATCCACATGTAGCTATTGCTTTAGCTTTTTAAAGGCTTGCATAGGGGGATAAAGTGGAGGCAGTGATGCTGTGTTTGGATTGACTGTGCTCACATGAAAAGCATGTCCTGAACACTTCTTTTGAAGTGTCACTGTTGTGTTGTGGTTGGCTCAACAATTTGGCTGGACACAGTCAGGTGAGGTGTAAATGACATCAGCTGCTTTGGTGTTTCCCCTGAAGGGAAAGGCTGAGCTCTTCAGGCAGTCTCTGCTGGGACACCCCTGGCTGCACATTGGCCCTGCCAGGGCACCATTTGGAGGATGCTGATGGACTGCAGTCAGGATCATTGTGTAATGAAGGTAGGAATGATAATCCCTCTTGGTCCAAAAAGTGCAAGTGCAGTTGAGCCCACCTGTTAAGCCAGAATCCATTGCTCTCTGTGCTGATTCACAGTGGGAGCTGACATGAAATATCAGGGAGGGATTAGCATTCACAGCGTGCTGTGGTTAAGAGCTTGTGCCACTTGGTCAGACCGCAGCATGAAGCTGTGGTGAGTGTTGAGTTGCTAATGTCTCCTCAGGTTTCTCCACTTGGGTTTGTGTGCAAACAGAGCAAGGTGGCTGATTGGCAGGCTGGCTCCAGAGCCAGGGGCTGTAGAGCACTGCTGAAGAATAGGCCTGAAATATCACCACTTCCACTCCCTCACCAACAGGAGCAACTACACTGAAGCCTTGCTGAGGAGGGAGAGCTGGTCTGGATTTAAATTGATGTTTTAAAAGTACGTTGCTGCTTTTTTCTTTCATATAGATTCCCACATACTGCTGAGCTAACAAGGCGCTCCTTGCTAGGAAAGATTGTGTTTTGCTGAACTTCCCACTCAGGAGTGGAGGAGAGGTGGCTGTTGAACTGGGCAATGTAAAACCATCAGAAAACCAGGGATGAGAGATTAAACTTAGATCCTTGCCTGATTGCCTATTACAAGTTTCACAGATGTGTAGGACCTGTTGTATTTTGGTCCCTTCTTTAGACCTCAGGCACCAGATCTTTGTGTCTGTTGCAGGTCCCAGTGCGGATGAAGGCAAGCAAATCAAACTGATCAAAACTATTTTAGGAGATTACGATGAAGGATCTGCTCCTGAAGCTTTTTCTTAGGCTGGAGTCTTTGTGGAGGGAAGGATGCAATTGTGCTAGTACATTATTGTTGAATATCTGAACTCCCCCTCCCTGTTGCTGGCTCTCAAATACTTTGTTATTGCCAATTCACTGACCTCTCCTTTGCTGATTGCGCAAGACCAGGTTGAAGGTCTGTCATGTCATCACCTGGGAAACTAGAAAATAAATGGAATAATTCCCATAAAAGGATCTATATATGGGGATTGAGTGGAGAGGATTGGAGTACACAGAGATATATTTAGTGCAGTCATAAAGCTTTTTAAAAATAATTTTTAAAACAGAGATGTAAGAATTCTATCAGTGTTGGTAATTTCAACTTGTGAAAAATAACATTCAGAGTTTCATGGGGGGAAGAAAGGAAGCTATCTGTGGGGTGGAGAGAAGATAGTGGCATTAGGTAGCAGGATTTGATGCAGCTGTAGGGAGTCCACAGCTCTCCTGCCACACTGTGTTTAGTTTCTGGGATGATGAAAGTTCCAGAGAAGATGTGTTCTCAGTTCTCCCTCACTGGTGAGATCCTCTGGGCAGTGCAGCCACATGTCTGAGTCTCCTGTGCTCCATTCTGTGCTCCCTGTGCTCTTGCCACTGCTGCTGTAGTGGGCAATGTGTGTGACATGTGCCTGCCCAGGTCTGAACTCCTTAGGAGAGTGCATGTCTGGTCGGGCACAACTGTTTTAGCCTGAAATTCATGGTCCTTTTGTACTGAGGCTGCATCCTCACACAGTAAGCTGCAGTGGGAAATAGTTTCTCTTGCATTATTACACCAGCAGGGAAGTTTTATGTGGCGTGATAAGGTTTGTACAAGGCCCGTCTTCCTGCTGTGGTTTTTGCTGGCCATAAAGGTCACTGCCTGCTTCCTGCAATCACCTGCAGATCTCCAGGTGAGGGCCTTGCTTTTGCTGTGACTGCCCTGGATCATCACTGCAGGGTGAGCAGCAAAGAGCCTGAGTAAAGGCTGAGCCATTGCCAGGCTGGTTTGTGCAGCTGAAGTGTGCATGGGCAGCTAAAGGAACCCTTGAATAAGGGTGATGATGGGCTCAGTCCTCCCCTTTCCCCTCTTATTTAAGCAGCCACAGCCAGTGCTGACAGGGATGTGTGATCAAAATGTTCATAACAGATACCTGTGCTCTGAAATACAGGCCTTGAAAACTAAACTTAGCTACCCCAAGACAGAATCATTGGCTCTACTCTGGTGCTTCTTGCAGAATGGATGCTGCTCTCTATTTGAATGTACATGCACGCAGGGTTTGAAAAGAGGCTTAGAAACAAACAGGATTCCTTACCACACCCTGTCATTGGCTTTTTTTCCCCCTGTTTAATTTGGAAAATACAAAGTCTGCTTTTATAAAGATCCTTGCTGTGCTAGCAAATGTGTGTCACCCACCAGTTTGCTCCCTCCTGATCCAGTGCTGGGAAAAATTTAGAAGAAAGAATGGAATAAATCATTCAAATGACTATGTTTTGCAGAGCCTGCCTAGCCAGATGAGTAGTTTTCTGAGCACTGGGGTTGAACATGCCTACTTGCCTATAAATTTGTGTCCAGTGGTTGACTGTGAGTCTCAGTGGATACTTTTCCCATGGCTGAGGAATTTGCTGGGATGCTCCCCTCTCTCTGGGATTGCACATGCCAGCCTCGCCTTTCACAAAGATAATTATAGAATTGCCTTCCTGCCTGTTTTCACAAAACGTGAAAGAACTTGCAGGAATTTGCTTTCTCCAGCTTTTTGTCAAATCTTGGCTCAATGGCTGTGGGCCAAGACAAAAACTCTGGGATCAACACACAGACATAGACATACACACAGACATATTGTGGTTGTCATATATAACTCCTGATTCCCTAAGAAGCAAAGAAAAGGGGATGTGCAGTGGGAAGTGCATTGTGGGCTCTGCACAGGACAAAGAGGCACCAAGAGTGTTCTGAGAAACAGGGATATTACACATCCAAAGCAGGGAGTAGGAGGAGTACAGCATCTTCTCTTTCCCTGTTTGAGCTTCCTTGCTCATGTGCCACCAAGACCATAGGAGATGCTTGGTGGCTTTCTTTTTCTTTTGTCATGTAATTTGTAACCCAAGTTCAGCACAGTGGGCACGTGGAGAAACAACCTTATAAGTGGTAAGAGACAGGGAGGATTTGCCCTATTTAACCACAAAGAGTTTTCAGAAATAAGAGAAATATGGTACTATTTCTAGTAACCCTAAGAGACTTATGGTAACTGCAAGCATAAAGACACAGGATTTTAGATGAACAAAGGCTATTCAAAGGTGTGTTTCCTACTCTGTGAAAATAATGAGCAGTTACATGTAACACTCCCCAAGTGTGAGAAAAGCACAGTTCAGTCTTGTGTATGCAGCATGTGAAAAATGACTGGATGTAGAGACACATGAAAAAGCAGAAAAGCCACGCATGGGCTTGCAGATGTTTTACCACATCAGTAAGATTTGCATACTGTTCTGGCATTGCCATTTAACTTGCCCTGTGATTTGGGAAAAATTATCTTCCCATTCTGTGCTCTGGCCTATCTGTTTTCACTGGAGGCTGTGGCTGCCCTCTGAATTCTCACTCTACTCTTCTGCAGAGAAGATGGCTTTTGTTTCTGATGAGGTTTGTAGTATTTTTTCCATTATATGGACAGAAGGTGCTGGGAAAAGGACTGTATTTTGTAGTTGTAGGACATAGTTTGAGTATCCTGGGTTTTATTAGATTCTCAATCTCAGATTTAAACCCAAAATGAAGAATAAAGGTTTAAGGGTTTCAGCTCATGGTATAGTATGAGTTGGACTACCAAACAAGCTTTTCAGATATGGAGGTAAACCTGAGAACCAGCAGAGTCAGGCATGAAAGTGCAGTGGTGTTTCTCAGAAACAGCCTCGCTGTGAGCACAATGGCTCGTGTCATGCTGTTAACAAACAGCACCTCAGGGTGGGAAATGGAGCTCAAGTTTACAGGAAGGCCTTAGATGGCTTTCACCTTGAGTGTGGGATCTGCTTTCATGGTGATGTTCAGGTGTATGGCAGTTACAGGACGAGAGGTTTATGGGCACGTGGTAGTTTAGTATGTTATTTACTGATAGGCTCACCTCCCTTTATGTAAATGAACCTTAAAGGAAGACAATAGAATCATGTTAGCATTTACTTTAGCTGAGAGAAATTATAGTGTTCTTTCCTATCTCTTCAGCTGCTCAACAGTACTTGTGAGAAATTCCGCTTCTGAGGCTAAAACTTTCCTGTGTATACCAACATTTATTTATTTTTGGCTTTTCTGAGAATAGGTTTCAGCCACACTTCAGTAATGAGAGAAGAATGAAATGAGATTTTCTTTGTCCCCAGAAATGCTGGTTTTAAACATCCTTTCAGCTGAGTGGATGAAACTGTAAAATGGGGATGTGACAGTGATGACCAGAATTCTCCAGGGGCGTTTGAGCTTGACTTCATGGTTTCATGCAGTTCTTTGTGGCTGATGCAAAGCCGATGATGCAAAGTTTTCCAGTTCACTTTTTCTGAAGCACACAGCTAAGGAAAGATTGACTACAGAAGCATCTGCAGCTAATTTAGCAGTGTAACCCAATGAAGAATATTGCTGCAAATTGCTACAGAGACCTGGCATGATTGGTGGCCAGGCCAGAGAATAATCCTTTGTGTGGCTGTCAGAATCAAGGTGCCTCAGTCTCTTGTGTTCGTATCTAAACTGAAGGAGAGGCAGCACTTTTCTAGAGTTTTCCAGTGGTCTGAAATGGCAGATTATTTGTCAACAGTGAGGTGTTGTTTCTCCTTCCCCTTTTCCTTGGTCGCCCTTAGAAAGATTTTTGATCAAGGAAAGGTGGAACAGAATATTTTGCCAGCCACATTTAATGTTGGCATGACAGCTGAGTCCTCAGGGCTTTCCTCAAGCACCTCACAGTCCAAATGGGCAATTGAAAATGGTTTCCTGGTAAAAGTTGTGTCCAAACTGATGAGGAGAGAACAGGGAGTAGCTGATGTCTGAAGAGAAATGTGAGGGTTGTTTTTTGGTTTAATTTTGTTCTTAAGCTCTTTCCAAGAAAAGACCTGGCTGCCATTGCTGCTCTGATTTTTCTTCTTATCTCATTCCTTCCCTTCTGCTGGCCCATGTTTGAGTGATGGGATATGACCCCTCTTGCATTATTCCAGTCTCTTTTCACAGTTTTCATATGTCTCTCTATTTCCTTCCTAATTTTTGTCATGATGTTTAAACAAAAACAACGAAACTCCCAAAATTCTTTGATGGCACCACATGGGCAGAAAAATGTCTGGAGGATCGTGTCATTCAGTCTGCACAATGCTTGGATCTCAGCCATTCTCTGAGTTCATTGCTTACATGACCTCTAAATATTTATTTTTGAAATGGGTTTATAAATTGCTACAATTGATTAAAAGACTCCTGAAAAATGTGACTTTTTCTAAACACATGCAGAATGGTGGTTGGTTTTAACAAAACAAGACAACAAAAAAAGCAAACAGCTTATTTAATTTTACATGAAGTATCACATCTATGCCATTGTTTTATTCTTTAGATCTGGTGGGTAGAAGCTGAATGACCAATATGTATTCAGAATGACCATAACCTTGGCAGCAACTCTGAACTCATATATCAACATTTCTATATGAGATGCAACCATAAATTTCTTTCAACAGCCACGTTTTGGGGGGGGTTATTTTCTTTTGGTTTTTAGTGTATTCCCCTTGTGCTTTTGCTTGGACAAATACTGTGTCTTACATGATTAAAATCTAACTTTCTTACTAGTGTATGTTTAAATTGTTCTGTCCTGTATAAACAGGCGGATCTTGGCTGCAACTCTACATTAGTAAGTGAGACATCAAATTGTTAAGACCTCTGGTTAATTGGAAATCAGGTAATGGGAACTAATTGCCTTGTGATGGAAGCTTAGTGAAAGTATCTTAATACAAATACATAGATGACTGTAAGGGTCAAACCCAGATATGAGTGTGGGAAAGGCTAAAGGCTAAAGCTAATTTGTGGAGATATAAATGCTTATCCAGCCTTCCTACATTGCAATGATAAACACTCAAAGCACCTTCATTCATATTTGCCAGGTAAATACATGTGAGTAGGTTTGTCTTCTGAAATTTGAATATGGATGTATAATACATTTCAGTTTTCTAGTTGGAAATCTTTATTTTTTCAAGTACTTCATACAAGGACTTATGCTACAAAGCTTATCAGCCTGCTCCAAGACACATAAAGAGCCCTGTCAAACACAGATTTATGACAGATTTTTATTTGCCATGGCTGAAGTTATGTGGCAGGTATGGCAACATAAAAAGTGCACTATTTGAGGAGGTAAATGGCTCAGTCTGCTAATCTTGCTTTCTAAGCAGTACCTGAGAGCACAGATTACTTGCTTTGCCAAAATCAAGCTTTAGGAAAAGTAAATTTGACATCTTGTTTTGATGGTCTAA
Organism: Cisticola juncidis; assembly: GCA_013400215.1. Lineage (NCBI taxonomy): Eukaryota > Metazoa > Chordata > Aves > Passeriformes > Cisticolidae > Cisticola > Cisticola juncidis. The sequence goes on from VXBR01001476.1 coordinate 719,643, forward strand.
GTGGGTGAGGGTAATACTATTCAGTCAGAGTATTTAATTCCAATTACCAATTTAAAAAATACCATAACACTTGAGAACATGTTTATACACTTACATGATCCGAATCCAGCTTTCATTGGAGAGCCCAACTGTAAAATGAGCACGATTTTTGAGGTTAATACTCCTTTACCACACAGTTCCTCCACAGGCAACAGCAATAACATCTGTATAATGGGTCATTTCTATTGCTTTAATCACCACTTACTGCACTCTAACTGGTCATTTGTTCTATAGATTAATGACAAAAACATGGATTTATTAGTGCTGTAAACCTGTGGAATACAGTGGGTCAAATTAGTATCTTTTTCATAACAACAACTGATGTGCTTTTATTAGATCTGAACATGGTCTGTCACTTTCTACAGTAAAAATGACGCCTTGTGAGCCATTTCAGTTGCTTTCGTCACTTGATTGTAACATTTGGAATTGTAGAAAACTCTCCCACTTGCTAGCAAAGTCTCAATTCCTGATTTAGGGTATCAAAACCTGTTTGGAATTCATTTTTTACCCCAGAGTAAAATGTTTTTGTTTTAAAATAGCGCTTCTTCACATGTAATGTTGACAAAGCAGAGACCCCCGAGTTTCCTGAGAGGATAGGATATGCAAGACATGTGTGTCTCAATGTGACTGTTCATAAACCAACTTATTGCTGGACTGCAGCCTGAAATGTAAAACTGGTTAAAGAAACAAGTTTCTGCTGCAAAATCAGCTACAGTAGTTAGTGCTCTTTGGATTTTAAGGAGTTAATCTTCCTGTCAAACCATGTTTTTATAATGCACCACTCTGTGCCCTGTCTACAGAACCATGAGAACATCTCTGAGATGGTTAGAGACTTCAGAAGCTCTGTAAGTCAGTAAAAAATCAATTTCTTCCCTCTTTTTGTGTAATTTGCTATCAAGTTCATTAAGGTCACTTCTAAGAAGGGATGATGACTAAGAATCATATCTGCTACTTCTTATAAGCCATTTCTTAATGTTGGTAGATGTTTCTCAGTTTTGTTGTCTTTCAGTAGCAATGCACTATTTTATTTACAACATCAGCAACTGGGTGGTATTTTGGCTGTAATGCTCCACAGCTGATGAAAAGAACCATAGAAATTGTTGAGCCTTAGAACCAAGAACATGAAGGATTCCTTAGAGGTACATTTTAAGGAATTGTTGAGTGCAGTAGTTCTCTTTAGTATCCATTCCTGTGCTCTGAGAGGTGTCCTGCCCTATCTTCCACTGGCTACAAAATCTGGGCATCTCCTGTTGGTCTGATAATGACAGTCCTTGCTTAACCCATCCAAAAAACCCTCAGTGGATGGGCTGTTGGGGCCAGGTCCTTGTATGAGAGAAAGTGGCACAGTCGTTGTGTAAGCAGAAGATAAAGAAAGGAGCTTTCTGCTCCTGGCCATGCAGAGCCATGAAGTGGTGTATGAATCCCAGGCAGTTGCCTTGATAGTTCATGGGGAAAAGGAGAGGGGAAGGATTCTGAATCCTTAGGAAATATTTTTAATACATGCAGAGATTCAGTTTCCTTGTGCTGAGCTGGAGACAGCTGGTATTGCTCCAGACACTGAGGAAGCTGGGCGTCAGCACTGTCTGCCTCAGATAAGATTAATAATGTATGGATTCATGGGGAGTGGAGCCTGATCTGCTGGGATGCCACAGCAGGCACTCCTAGTGAGGAGGAGCAGCTGCCTCCTTTGGGCCTCCAGAGAGAACAGGAGGAACCATCTGAGACAGGCTGGGATTGACTCCTGGTTGTCCTGCAGGAGAGTTGCTCACACCTTGTAGCAGACTGTGTGGAATGCACAGATCTATGGATGTGTGATCGTGTCCAGTTCCTGGCTCTGTACACTTCAAAACTCTTAGAAAAATGACCCCACAGATGAACACAAGAATACAGCTGAAGGAACTTTCTTTCACCCTTGAATAACAGACTACAAGTGTGCTTCATGAAATACAGGCTTATACAAGTCTTGACCAACAAACCAGAACAGCAGCAGTCTTTTGAATTAAAATCCTCTGCTGTCACTTCTGCTTCCCATTTTCAATTCAGAACTTGAGAACTGTTTGGTCTCTTGAATTCTTTCTGTGTTGTACACAGGTTGGAGGCTTTTGACCTATCTCTTCTACACTTTATCAGCCAGAGTTCAGAGGCATAGAGTGACAGAGCTTTGTAGGCTCAAGCTCTTTTGGGGTCCTTTCTGAGGTCCTGGCTATGATCTGCCCAAGTTTACAGTTTTGAAGCCCTTTTTAGGGTCAGCCCAAGGTGAAGTGCACCATGTTATTTACCTTTCCACATCCTTGGATGCAATTAAAAGATATGGAATGAGTGAAGAATAGAAAATTAGGAGGGGAATGTTGATCACTGGAGGCTGCAGCATGCAAGTGCTGGTACCATCACACATTGCTGGTGTGGGGTTCCCAGTCCTGGTGCTTAACCTGAGGCAGGGAGAGCCACAGCAGCTGTTCCTTTCTTGCTGCCTTGAACACGGTGTAAGTGGTGGTGTACTCAGTGGGTGCTAAATACATCACTCAAGCTCTTCTGAAACCTGAACTAAATACTCAGTTGGTTGCACAGTGTGAAAATTAAATAAAATAAAATGATTGAGGCTTGCAAATCTGTGCAGAGACTGCCTCTCCAAATGAAAATGTCAGGTTTTGGGCCATTGTCCTGCAGTAATAATTTGATGCTTTTTTCTTTTTGAGGTTTGCGGTCCTAGCTCTTCAAGCATTGGTTTCACAAACAATTACTGCTAAGCATGAATGACTGGTTTTCAGCCTGGAATAACTTCACATGCTCCAGAGAATGCCATTGCCTTTACCCAGCTCTGTGATTATTTACTGAAACAAATTATTACTGTAACTGCTGGGGTAATGACAACTGTAAAATAGAATATCTGTGGTGCTGTTGGGTTAGTAGAAGGAAACAGAAAATAATGAACTAGATGCCTTGCTAGAGACGTGAGCATAGGTCTGGACCTTGCTTTTTGTCAAAGGAAATCCATTATCATTCTCTTAAATCAGATTTACTTCGCTGCTCCTGCACAGAAGGGAGATGTGCTTCTTTATCCTGCACAGACCAGTTTCACCCTTGAAAATTATTCTAATTCATACTTTATTTTAATTGGGTTGGATTTTGTCAGCTTTATGGATACACTGGGATAAGGGATGTGTGAATTTACTTCTCTTTTTTTCCCCCAGGCTCTTCAGTGCCTGTCTTTTTGAAAAAATGTAGGTAACAACAATGAACAGCTGGCAGAGTTGGACTGCATTAGGCCTGGTGGTGTAGCAGGGGGGGACTTGGTACCCCTTCACAGGGGTAGGAGCTGCCAGGAGCAGGAGTGTTTCCACCCCTGTGTGGAGGTGCCTTTCCAGGGACCATGACTGTCCAGAGCCTGAGCAGGGGGTGCAGAAGCTCTCCCGGTTAAGAAGGGGAGAGGGTTGGGTTTTGCAGAAAACAAAACATTTTCTACACAACAACAAGGAGAAATGTTCTGGCTCGGAATTAGAGCTCCACATGTCTTGCCCTCACTCCCTTTCCTGCCACTACTGCCACTGGCTTCAGTGGCATGTGCTGGCTTCCCTTGTCTTGGGTTCAGCCATTTCTCCTTGAACATTGTCTTCAGGGGTTTTTCCGGTCCTTTCACACTGTCTGGATCTTTTTCTGGCTTTTGCATCCCTCTTGGAGGAAGATTTGGTATCTACTGCTGCTGCTGGATGGGGACAGTTTGCAGCCACCTCTGCAGGTCACATTTATTACTGGGGATTGAATAATACTGGGGAGTGCAGTGTCTCAGTAGAAGCAGGGACAGTTTTCATTTCCATACAGCAGCAAACACTGGTGAATTCATGATGCAGAGGAGAATGCAGAGGAAAATCTATGTGCTTTCTAAATTTAAAGATATAAATGACATCATCTTATGGGTCTTATGATGTATTAGCTCAAAACTTGCTTATTTTGGGATCTGGTTGTTTGTTTGCCATGCTTTTCTATGCATCTTTTGTCAGACTTCAGGCATGACTCCCATAAGCCTGGAGTATACAGAAAATGCATATGACACTGCACCGTGTGTTGAACCCCTGAACATCCTGCTTTTTATCTTCTCATTTACCTTGTATTATTATGCTAGTTCTGCATATGTAGTAGTTATGCTACTGCTGAGCCTTTTCTCCAAATGCTACTGTGGCTCATCTTTATTATAATAGAGACCTATTTTAAATTAAAATGCTTTATCGATACAACTCCCCCCCTTCTTTTATAATTAGGAATGTTTTTTGGGCTTTTAATTAATACAAGTATTGAAGAGGTATTTGGTTTCTGATGCTATATTTGGCATTCCACAGCCACATGATTTTAGTGATATATAGTTGAAATGTCTTTTGAAAACCTCTATAATAAAAATAGAAGAGAAATTAGATTACCTCTGAGACTTAAAAGAACCGTTGAAGAATTTATTAGAGCAATGTTGAAGTATGCTGTAAAATGAGTCATGTTAGTGTCCAAATTGATCTGGGATATCTGGGGATTCAGAGTGCTGTACTACTTGGATTAATTAAAATGTAGTCAGCTGAAACCTTCACTACAATCAAAATTGTTCCCCAGGGTTATACCTTCATTACAATCCTGGTGTAGCCTTCCAGTCCTGACCACTGCTGAGCTAAGTAATTAGTGCACTTTAATACAAAAACCAAAGGATAAAATGACCATGACAGAACTTAAAGTATTGTTTGGGGGGTTTATTGCCATGCTGGGCTCTGTTTGATGTCACTAATTGTATATAGCCATTCTTTCTGCTCCCAAAGACAAACAGTGAGAGACAAGTATCTCTGATGTGAGGGTTTTGCTGTTTCCCATATTGTAAGACATGGGATAATTTACAATTGCTGTTTTCTGTAACTTTGGCTGGGGCTGTGATCTCCCTGCCCTGATGTGCTGCCTATCTCGTCCCTGTCATGCTGTGGGTCGTGTTCTGCTACACAGGAGTTTCCTTATCAGGAATCCTGCAGTAAATCAACAAGGTGGAGACTGCATTTCCCAACAGGGTCTCGAAGGAAGAACTCACATCATGTGAATTGGTGCAGGATACCAGAGGACATCTGCCTTACAAGGCTGTCCCTGGAGTCCAGACTCCAGGACCTAGATAAAGCACTGCTTCTGTCTCTCCCACCCCGTGTATATTCTGGCCTCAGCTTAGCAGAGTCTGTCAGCAGTTTGTCCTTGAGCTGGATGCAGTAGTGAAACCCTCTGGATAAGACTAACCCTTATCTTCCCCTTGTGTCCTGTCAGGGGCACTCTCCCAGAAGCTGCTGAATAGCAAAGACATGACAAAGAAGCCTTTGATTGTGCCTGTCAATACTGGAACCTGGAGATTGTAACTCAGAATCAAAATGCATCTGACTGAGCTGTGGGTCTGGCAGAGTGAGCCCCAAGTTTGTTTTTGTGCTGGTGAACTGAATCCTCCTGGTTTGGATTCTCAAAAAGACTTCTTAAAATACTTACACTTTTTCAAGTATTAAAGAAAGTGATTTCATGTCCTTTCTGTCACAATGTAAAAAACTATTATATTCTCCTATAGCACTTCCAGAATCCCTACAGGACTTTACAGATTTTTTTTAGGCTCCAACAAAACCCATTAAGGGATATTTCTGCTTTTTCTGTTTTTCCTGCAGTAAGACAAACTGAGACAGAAGAAGTGCTAGTGGTTTGCTAAAGGCTAAGCAGTCCCTCTCAGATGAGTCCCTCTCAATGAATACTCCCAATCTCTTTAGTATAACAAAACACATACATGCCCCTGATTCCATCCAAATAAATCCTCTAGAACTGCCTCCTCTGACCACATGGACTGGGCATTTACACAAAGGAGACAGCATATTGACTCGTCTGTGTAGTACATCTTCAACAATTATAAATTAGAATATTAACTGTTTAGTATATACCATAGCTTTGCACTTTTATGATAAAAATGTCTTCAGTGTTAGCAGCTCTAGTTAAGTGACATGTCACAGGAGGGGACAGGAGGGGAGAGTCTAGCTGTGCCTCCTGCAGTGATCACTCCACACCCTGCACTATTTGATGAAGCCTGACATTTCTCCCTTTTGGTTCAGTGTCAAGGAGCAAACTTGATGGGAAATCTGCCTTGTACATTTATGACAGGGAAGTCTAAAATGGAGGAATATCCAGCCTCCCAAAGAGATTTGTGAAATTCTTTGCCCACATAAAGAACCCAATCTCTGGGAAGATTCAATAAATCTATAATTATAGTACACACTATCCACCTCAGACATCTGGAAGTCAAATGCAAGTTACTGTGAGGAGGAACAAAAGCTCTGGTTTTCCCCTTCAAGAGCCTCCAGTTGCAAAAAAGGTCATATAATTTCAGCCTCTTGGTGTCTGTTTGTCTGTGTTGAGAAACTCCATCGCAGCCTGGTTGTTTCTCCTTGTGGGTTGGTGCTGGTGAGTGGGTGAATGCACAGCAAGGAATGTGCAGCCCTTGGCCTGGCTGAGTGAGGAGCTGCACAGCAGCAGCAGGTGCTCGAGCACACGAGCCCTGCCCCATCATCTCAACCCTTCATTTTCTCATGGACTCACAAGCTCATCCTGTACTGTCTCACTTTCTTCCCAAGTGGGACTTCCTTGCCACCTCCCTCTTTTGGGCAGGTGTTGTGAGAGGGGATGTACATTGAGTTGTGCTGGATGACATCTCTAAGCACTGTGTTAGCACAAGAGAGCTCTGTGACAGGAAGAGTGGCTGCTGCTCATTTGCTGTTTAAATTGAGTGTTCCTAAAGACCGACAGGATGGTATAAAATGCCTATTTTTACTGTACTTTGTACATGATTTTTAAATTGTTTCTTTAGGGAGAACATTAAATTATTTGACATCCATTTTGAGGTTTTTTTTTTCATCCTGTCTTCTTATATCCACCCACAATATTATTAGTGGTTTAGAAAAGTGCATGAGGACTGTGCTCAAATACAGCCATGTTGTAAATACAGATTTTTTGCAATGTTATTTGGGCTAGGGATTGAACTCTGTTCTCCTGGTATATCAGATACTAAAAAGCTGGCTATGAGTGAAAAGTGAGGAAGTTCACCTCCAAGGATTTTTTTTAACCAGGACTATGTTTTGTTTTATGTAAAACTGTAATTCACTGTTTTGCAGCTGTCTATATGCACTTTCACTCTCTGGTGTTTGAGACAGAGGAACTCAAGAGTTGTTGGATTACTTTCTGTGGCATTTTAGCATCAGTAGTGGTCACTGAATTTGCTTCAATTGAAAGAATTTATGCTTATGTAATGGAAGATAAGAAATTTGTGTCACTATTATATAATCCCAGTTTTAGCTGTTTCTTCCTGCATAGCTCAGCAATGCCACACTGTATAGGTGGGATTGTCGTTGGAAATTGTTTTTAAGTTGACAACCTTCATCTTCTCATATGAATGGGTTGTATACCCATACTGAATAATCACCAAGGTAAGGACTGAGAGCCAGGAAACTGTATTGAGTGGGACCACAAAGTTGTGTGGGTGAGAAGTAGGGCACTGGGTGTAGCAGATGCCCTACTGTGGTCTCCCTGCAGTTTTTCTGAGTTCAGAGCTGCCAAGCACTGTGGTACTGCAGGTCTGTTCCAGTGGATTTCTTGTCCTGTGCCTTACCGTGCTTAGTTATGTGCATGAAGATTTTTTGTGCTTTGAGTAGACAACAGTTAATTTGCCACAGTTAAAAGTAATAAACGTGAAAATCAGTGTTGGGGAGCTTTCTGTCAGTCCCAACACTTGTATCAGACAGAAAGAAAATGAAGATGATGGGTCTATAACTCTCCTCAGGGCAGACTGTTTTCTGCAACAAGATACCGCTCTACCAGCAAGGCACCCTATGGAAAAGTTGTGTTCTTGAGGTTTTTTCATTCCTGTTTTTGAGAGATGGATTTGTGAAAGCAGACAAAGTTTGGGGTTATGTGCTTGGTTGTGAGTATGAACTGTGATTTCTTTCCCTGTCCATACTACAAATAAGTCTTAGAGGAAAGTACTGTTTAGTAGAATGACTAAAATTATTTAATTAACTGTTTGCATAATTATAGCTTTGGGATTCTTCTGTGTCTGTAAGTATCTCTCTTTCCTACACAGCATATATTGGCATATCATCCATCCCTTCCTGGAAAGTATATTCAGAACTTGTGGCAATAGTCACTAAAGGTTTTGAAGGAAAATTGCAGTGCAGGATTTAAGGCAGAGCTCCTTCAGCAGTTGTAGGCACCTGTTTTCATACCAAATTCTGTGTTCCTCCCTTGTGCAGGTGTGCACACGGAGCTGTACCCAAGTGCTCACAGACTGACTCCAAGGGCCACCTTTACCCTTCTCACACTCTTCCAAGCCCTTTTTGAGTGTCCCTGCCTCAATGCTGGCTGCAGCACCAGCTATGCCTTGGTGGTGGATGGAGGTGAGGCTTGAGTCCTGCAGGCTGACGGCAGAGTCCTGTAGCATTGGTGCTGTGGCACCTGGAAGGACCTCTTGATAAAGGTCCTTGTTTCAGTATGAGTTGGGGTATGCTTTGACTCTCCCCAAAATCCCAGCTTGTTTCTGTCTGTTCAGCCTGGTTGGGAGGGAGAAAAGTCCCAGAATTGTCTGTGGTTTGGTTGCACCAGAGGAAAGCCCCAAAGGCAGAACATAAATACAGAGAGTAGAGCAGGGGATCTGATTTATCCCCCGGCGCTGCTTGGATTTACCCATCTGGCTCTGGCCCTGCTTACACCTGTCTGCTGAGGAGGACAGTGCCAAAGCAAGGAGTGAGTGAATGTCCTCTTGGAGCTTTGCCTGGCCAGTTGGCATCATACATCATCAGCCAAGCCTTCCCTTCCTCCTCCTCCACAGCCTTGGACGTGTCATTCAATAGCTATGGCCATGCCCTTCCACCACATGGAAGGAAGGTGGGTTTCAGCCCTATCAGCCTCTCTAATAGAAATGAAGGATTTCAGTCTTTCTTTCTTTCTGTCTCTTGAGTGGAGAAAAAATAAATTTCCTCCTTTTAATTTATTTATCTTTTTTTACTTCCATGGTGGTCTCCACTAGAATGGACATATTGTGCCCATTGGAGACCACACCGTAGCAAGACAAAGCTAGCTCATGGTGCTGGAATTTTTTAATGGAGTTTTATGAGGAGAGAATAGGAAGAGGAAAAATCCTACCAAGTAGGATTTGCCCCAGAAAGAGATTAGAATCAGGCTGAGGTTTGTCTGCCTTAGAAGATGAGGCCTGTTCTCTCAGATGTGTCTCTTTCCAGCTTCTTCTGGTAATGCCATGCCCATCTTCATTATCCTACTGTCATTTTCCAGAACTGTCATCCTGTCATCCCCATGTCAACAATCCTCCCACCAGTTTGGGTGACAGACACATTTTAGGCTCAGCTGCTGTGGGGAGGGTGTGTGACCCTTCCTTCAAAACAAGCCGGTCCCTGTCTGCCACTGTGACACGGCAGTGCTCCTGTCCATCTGCCAGGGGCTGTTTGGGAATGCTGCATTAGTAAGCTCAGTCACATCACTGCTGCTTTGTTTTGAGTCAACCCTACATCCCTGATGTCTTGGATGGGGGAGCAGGTAATATTTTCCCACGTGCAAATGGAGAATAGTACCACAAAGTGTCACAAAACCTAAGTTGATTCATTAAGCAATAACTTTTGGCAAACCTGGACACCTACAATTTTTAAAGACTCATTTTCCCCTTTTCTATCATTGTATATCTACGGTTTATAAAAGATTGTTCGGCTCTTAGACTGCACTAGATCCTTTTATACTGTGACACCTTTTACTTGCTGATAAATTTGATACATGCATTTGCAGTACTTCAGTAACCCTCCTTTAACAGCTTCTTCTTCAAGTTCTCGTAATATCAACCTTCTGGTGGATCTGAGTTAGCACATGCAACACACCCCAAGTTTGTTCCATGGCATGACACCATAATTTTCATTTGTTAAAGAGTCTTAGGACTGCTAGGAAGGTATTTTGTGTGAAATGGATAGTGTTTATTACTTCTGTCAAATAAAGTTAACACTCAAGACTCCAAGCATAAATTACTAAGCAAAATCAGAAGCAAACAATGAGAAGATCTTGTAGATAGTTGAGAGCAAGCAAAATGAGAAGTTTTTTTGGCAGATAAGACTTTTGCCAACTTAGAATGTTTTACAGCCTGATGCATGGCATCATTTAACCAGCAGCTATTAAGAAAAGCCTGAAAGCAGTACAGGAATTCACCCAGTCACCTTAGCTGAACTCACAGTGCTTGGTGACCTCTCTGGCTCTTTGCTTACTTTTAATCCAGAATACATCTGCCTTCCTTCAGTTGCTTCTGCTAAGGTTTTTACACACTGCTTATGTTGTGAAGGACGTTTTGGTGCTGCCCCATCAGTGTTTGGACCTTTGGATCAAGTGGACTTTCCTACCCATTTTTTTTAATGTTACCATTCCTGTGGCCTTGCTGTGGTCGTATTGCATTAGAAAGTGTGTGTGTGTGCCAGTGCTAAATCCATGGCTCCAGAGTGTCTTTACATGACAACATTCTCCTCATGCTGGATCCACACTACAGTATCATGATGCCCATGTGACCTGAAGTGTGCTAGGATCTCCTTACAGACAGGTATGCAATGATGTATTCTGTCCAGAGGGGTTTTTTTCCTTAAGAGTCACAACAGTTTAAAATGGTGCTGAGGAAAATGTTGAGCCATATGTGTTTTTAAAAAGAGAAGCAATGCTGAACCAGTGTATAGCATGCAGTAGAAAGGAAACCAAATTTGGAATACCAAATACAATATGATCTGTAATACTACTTGTACTCTGGAGCTGAGCAACTTTTCTGGAACTATACAGGGATTTGAGCACGTGTTCATTTATTAATTACTATTTTTCTACTTATATCTGTGCCATTTACAGCAAACCCTGTATCACAAACTTGCTGCTGTGCTTGCTCATATTGTGCAAAATAATGTGGCTGAAACATCACTCAGCACATCTAAATGCATGCCTGTATATGTAATCAGTGTGCATGTAGCCATACATTTGGGGTTCTCTCATTTTCAGAGTGATACAGGCTATTGGCGTGGCTGTGTGCTTTTTACAGTAATTTAAGCAGGTAAAAATCAGTGTATATTCTATTGCACATGCTGATACCCATTTTATTTTCCCATTTCTTATAGACAGTGCTAATAAGAATTGATATTTTTACATGAAGAATTTCATTATCCAGAAATACCCTTAAATGCTGACATGCAGAACTGGAGTAGCAGAAGAAGCATATCTGATCCAAATCATCAATCGCTCTGTAGTTACAATGACAATACAAAAATGAAGCAACCTTACCTTAGCTCAGGAGAGTCTTTTTGCTCTATCCCAGGCAGTTTCCTCTCCTTATTCAACTGAAAAGGGAAAATCCACTTAAATAAAAAGAGATAAGGACTAGAAGAGTGAGGGATTTAAGGAGTTCTCATCTGAACTGCTGATCCACTTGTTTTTAGCAAATTGCAGAAAACCTCGATCCAGCAGTAAGTAGCTCGGAGCGACTTTCCTATCCTCGTGTGTTCTGTGGGCTGAGAATCTGCAAGAATAAACCTGAGACGGTGCTGCAAGAGAGAGACAGCAGGGGGGACCTTGGCACGGAGTTGGACCAAACTCTAAATATAGCCCAACCCACTTTCTGTGCAATTCTCTTCATACTCTGAAGGCAGATGACCTTGTCGGAAAACTGACCTCTCGGTATGTCCCCCTCTTAGTAGAGAGGATCTAAGGGAACAGGACTGCAGCATAAAGGGAGAGAAAAGCAATCCACCATCTGCTTGCAGCAAATGAATTTAGGTATGAGCTCTTCTTTTCCTGGTAGTTAGAACTGATTGACTCGTAATGTGCTTTATTTGATCATTTAGACAAATGAGCTGCGTGTCAGTTCACAAAAGGCCTGATGAGATAGAAATGCAGATGAAATTGTATTGTAATCGTTAGTCTTAAATAGAGAGCACTGACATAGATGACAAACCCAATGCCTTTCCTCCTCTCTAAAACCTTAAGGCATCACTGTGCAGTATTGCTCTAAATGCTTCTGATTATAAAAAATTATCCCTCCTTTCACTTGCTCTTATAATAAGTAAGACTTGTTGGAAAAGTGAGTTAAATCCACAAATGTATATTCTAGTACTGTATAAACTTGACATGTTAGGATAGCTGAAAAGGAGATGAGAACCTGCAATATCAGAGAAATGTGAAGTATATGCAGAGGAGGAGGAAGCAAAGAATAATTGGAATAGAAACATAACCCTTGTGCCTTAGATAGGGAACTGGTTTTCAACAGATGTTTTATAATCTGGGGAATTTGCCACTCTGTGTGGCAACATGTCAGGGTATTTTGTTCTTAGCCTGAAGGAGAGTTTAACTTGATATGAGTCAACCTGATACTCTGTCAAATGGAGACCTGATACTTCTGTGTCATATGAAGGCTTCTAAATAAAAAAAAGCTGCAGAAATCAGAGCAGCTCAAAATGTCAACTCTCATGTTGTGTGTAAAGATGGGTAGGAGAGTTGGGATATAAAACTGTTTGCAGTGTTGTTCTTCAGGGGGATACGTTATTTGGTGGTGACATCTGAGTGTATGCTACATTTTATGCATGCGTGCAGTTTTCCATGTTCAGAGAAAACCTGAAAAAAATCAGGACTGTGATAATGGCATGCTACAGATGTGTGCATCTGCAAAACATCCATGAGCCAAAAAAGTGGGAACGGTATCAGTAGTCAGTAACTAGCAATGTATCTCTGTGAACAATAATTTGTGCTGTTAAGTTTTTGTGAGGTGTGCTATATATCCTTTTTAATTGCAGCCTACTATTTTTGGCAAGTTCCGCTGTGTAATTTTATCATGATCTATAGACTTGAAATGCACAGGATCAGCCAGACTCTCTGTGTTACCCTCACAGCAAGAACTGCAGCTGTGAGCCACAGCTGCTTCCCAATACAGAGAACAGTAAAAAAGCACAAATTACTGGCAGCATTAAGGGAGACATCACATCTGGGACCATGCTACGTTCCTGGCCAAATCCCACTCATAGTCAGACCTAGGCTAAACCCCACCCATTAAGTAGTTTTATGGATTTATCTAAGTTCATCTTTCCTCCCAGTTTACCTATTTCTTGCCCATTAACAAGAATAAATGTTTGTCAGAAGTCAACATTGTAACAAGTGAAGAATGCTGGGTTTTGATTTAGAAGAGAAGACCTGAAAAAGGAACAAGTCCTCCTCCAGATAGATGTACATTGAATAGCACTGTGTAAGTAGTGAAATTCTGAATGTGCAGGTCACCAGCATCTCTGAACATGGATAGCATTGTGCTGTCTGTGCTCCAGGGTGGTGCCCTCATGAGAGCCACACCAACCCTGCCAGTTCCAGCTCCACAGTGCCCACTGCCAATTCTATCCCTCTCTCTAGTGCCAGGGCATTGAATTTACCACAGATCCCTTCATTCAGACCAGGAAGGTCATGAGGATAAAGGAGGGAATACATATGCTCCTCCCCAGCATGAGGAATGTACTTTTCACCCTCTTTTCACCCTCTGCAGCAAACAGCAGCTTCCATACACAGTAGATGGGTTGTTCTTAGATAAAGAAGGAATCACAGTGCTTGGTGGATCTTAAAGCACAGCATAGTCATACTTTGTCAGGAACTGGGCCATGCTCTTCTTCCATGGGAATATTGTGGAGAAGGAGTGATTTCTTGCTCGTACAAATAATAGACTGGTTGGCTTTGGGCAGGGAGTTAATCTTTGGGGAGGCTTTTATAGAGCGGTGCTGTTGGTGTGTACAGGGCTGTAAATGTTGCATGACCAACCTCAGTGATGCAGACTTCCTGGAAGAAGGGGAAAAGTCTTTAGAAGTGGTTATATGTGTTCATCAAGAGGGATGAAAAAGTGTTTTGTTTGAGAGATGTATACACTCCAGTTTTCTTTAGGATGACTTTAATTTTTCTGTCTGCACATGAAGAGGAAAATGCACTAGAGAGTCTGGCCCTAGTTTGTGCCTAGCTTTTCCTGAGCTCTTGTGTTTTCCTTGTGATTCTGAATGGTTTTTTGGCGTATTTGTTGACAGTTTTTGACTGCCCAGGTTTCTTTGGTAGCATTTCCTCTGGAATGACTTGGTTCTGACTTTTCCAGAGCCCAGGCCATTTCCTCTCCCAGATGCCTGTGTTGGACTTAGTTCAAGCCAGGCTCATGGGGATTCTCCCTCAACACAGTTAAACATTCTGTAACTAGTATGTGTGAGTTGATTTTTCTTTTGATTAACCCCAAATTCCTAGACATTTGTAGTTGTTTAAATATCCCATGGAGCATTTACAAGGTGAGATTGTGAACCATAATGGCTCAGACAGCTCCCAGTGTGGTCAGCTGTATCCTGGCTTGCTCTGTTCCTCTGCTTTTCCGAGTTGGGTAGTGTTGTCTTATGAGCATAAACTGTTGAACAGGATTGCTGGCACCCTTTTGAGTGGTTTCTAAACTGACTGTATGGTGTGCAATGTGTGGCATCTATCAGGAAGAGAAGCTCTTTTTACACAATTAACATTTATAGTGTTCATCCAGTAAATTTGAAAATAGCCAAAAACCCCATGCTACTTAAACAAAGCAGTCTCCCACTTCCCCATCTCTCTAGAAATATGCTTTTGAATTAAATTTGGAGTTAGAAAGAGATTATTGGAAGTTTCAATGTGAAGAATAGTTTTTGAAAGAATGAAAGGAGTAGATTGAAGTGATTTGTGGATGTTACCTCAGCCTTCACTCATTATGCCATTGGTGAAGGGTACAAACAGCAAAACTGATTTGTGCCCTGTGCTGAAGCCTCTGGTTGCTCTTTTTTGGCAAGCTTATAATGAAGAAATTAAATTGGATGGCAAACTGTCAAAGGACCTGTCATGTTCCTATCATGTCAAATCTTCATGTTTGTCCTTTGCTTACCATGGGTTTTAAAACTCCAGTGGCTAAATGAATACTGAGTTCTCTCTGCTTACCTTGGTGATGCTGTTCTCATTGTCCGAGGCATAAGTAGGAGATCATATTCAACCTTTACCTAGCAGGTGAAAAAGTTATTCTTATTAGAAAGGGAGTGACCTACTATTTTTTACCTCTGATCAGTCATGTTCTGAGGCTTTTCTACCATCTTTCTGTCTTGCAGGCAAAATATAACAATGAAAAAGTCAAATTATGAGTAGGGTGAGGTTGTAACTGTACTACAAGGCCGAACCTCCATCATATAAAATTTATTCTCCAGTGCTTGCATGTACACAACAGAAGATTTCCTCTGGTCTTATTCTCTGATGTGCCCTTTATTTTGTCTCTTAATTCATTCCCAGTCAGCAAGTCATGTCGAAAATGAGTTTGGAAATACCTGGTTTGTACATTAAAGGAAATGTGCTTGAAAAAGGGGAGATGTAGTTGTTAGAAATGTGTTGTGGGAAATCCTTTGCATTGCAGATAGTTATGTCTGTGATAAAACAAGGTTTTGTCAGATCAGAATATAGTGAAAATTAACTTGATATTATTCCATTAAGACCTATTCTTTTTTGCTTGGATGGACAGTGATTTTAATTTAACTTATCCATCAGAGTAAAGAAGAGGAACCTAAACTGAATATCCTGTCACAGGATTTATTGGGCAAAAAAGTGTTTGTGCTAAATATGCCTTTTGAACTGCCCCAGGAAAGGGTTTGCATTTTTAGAAGAATGTTGTCTTTGACTTTGTAGTACAAGCTCTTGCCATCCTTAGGAATTCCTACAGAGTGGCTTGGCACAGGCTTAGCCTGGCTGGAGTGTGAAGAAGTTTCTGCTATCTGAATATTTGCTGTGGGGACAAAGCTGAAGCTGGATTGATTCTGATAAAGTCAGAGGAATGGTTACTGACTGGTCATAACCTGGAGCAGAGCTTTCTGTGCAGCTTTGTGCTTGCTAGTGACATTAGCAGGTACCAGGGCATTCAGTGTTCCCTCCTTAGTTCTCAATGGTCAAAATACCCAAATATTTTAAGGCCTTATGAATGAAGGCACTTCATTTGATTCATGTGCCCATTTTGCAAGAGCTAAACTGCAAATATTGCCTAAGTTTTCCATTAAGTTGTAATATTATGTCTTTTGATACAATTAAATACTATTTTTTCATTTATTGTTCATATATGTTCTTGTATTGATTCTTAACAATAGATCTTGTCTTACTCTACTGTTTTAAATGATTTAGCTAATCCTTGTTCAAGGAGGTAAGCAGATGTTTTGTTGTTTGGGGACTTTTTTCTGTGATGTGTCATGTAGATTTCTCACTAGTGCCACTCACTGCACTTGATGCATTCCTGTGATGGGGAGAATTACGTATTTTTCTTGAGTTGCCAGAGGATCCTTTAGCCAGAGCAATCTGAGAAAAGAAAAGGGTGCTGACACTGTCGTAGCTATTTTTAATGCAATGGTTATGTGGTGATCTTCCCAAGGGCAGATTGCATTTGTGTGTAACTTTTTTATCTTGTTTACTAGAAATTTCTAAAGTATTGCTGTGATAAATAGCCAGCAACTGGTCTGAAGAACCATATTATTAATAAAATTTGCATTCTTAGCCATCCTGTGGTCTGAAAGTCCCCAAAAGAGCTTCATAGCTATTGCTTGGCCAGTTGGCTTTACACCATGGGCTCGAGGGTATCTGAGCTATTATTAGGCTTCTCAACAGGAAAAATCAAAGCTGTCCACTGCCTACAGAGAGGGAATTTAGGGAGGATTGACCTGGTAGACATGAAAGAGATCCACCTTTTGGAGTCAGCTGTGCTGGTGACACACAGCTGAGTAATTTGGGATTTGTCCAGGAGATGGTTTGGACTGCTGTGAAATGCTGAATTCTGTACCTCCTTCTCCCACTGCTATGCAGAACCTTTCCCTTTTGTCAGGGAAGTATGTTAATCCTTTTTTTCTGAGTTAACCAGCCCACCAGCCCTGCCTGTTGCATTTAGAAGAGCTCATCTGTTGTTTGGGTACTGTTTGGGCAGCATGGCAGGGCTCGCCTGAGCCCCGAGGAGGAGTGGCACCGTGGGGATGCAGTGTAAAATATTGTCATTGCCACTTTTAGCCAGCTACTGTGGTCAGCACAGCTCTGCTGGCAACAGGAGCCCTCTCAGCTGAGCAAGGATGAACAGGGACTTGGGAGCAAATTTTGCTGACAGCTGTGACAGTTTACAGAAATTTTAATTGACCTTGCACTGTGTGTACCTGATGGGACATGCAGGAGAGATGCAGTGAGAAAAGTTCCAAGTCGTGCATTGACCTTGAGATTATTTAATCTGATTCACTGAAGACTGAGACCAGCTTTTAATAGCAAAACCAAGAATAGTAAGGAAATCTTCAATTTTTTTTTTCTCTTACCTCATCTCTTCCCCTCTTCTCCCTTCCTCCCAAAGAAAAGTCTCAAGATATTCCCAACACACTTGGCATTTTAATTGGCATCAAAATGTTTCAGTCTCCTGAATTTAGAGGTGGGAGCCCTGAAAAAAATTTTGTCTCAGATTAATAAACACAGATCAGTACAATTTAACCAATCAGTAAATAAAAATACCACTTATGAAGTAACCTGAAATTAATCCATCACAGCACACCCAAACTGAGCTATGCCCACCTACAGAATAATGACAAGCGCATCATTTCCTGTAATGTATCTGAAAGTAGAAAGAGAGCATAACAAATACAAAACCTGTTTCCACAGGGTACTGAATCTTTTGTTAAAAATACAGAGGCTTTATTTAAAATGTGGTTTCAGATGTGAAACAATTTTAGACCAGGCAGAGAAGGATAGAAATCGGAAAGGGGTAGGAGGCATAATAAATGTTGTACAGATTTTCTTTTCATGTCATTCTAGTTTAGTGCTGATACATAGCCCTGATGAAAGCATAAGGGAGAAAACAGGGATTTCTGACCCAGAGTGTGTCTGATTGCAGGCACATACATCAAATAAAGGTTGAGGGATTCTCCCTTGAGGGCATGTAAAACAGGTTCTCCAAATTTTGTCACAGAGATTGATTTAGTGGTAAGAATTGAACTTGTCCTGTACTGGCCTCTGTCACTGGGAGCCTTTTGAACACTAAATAGATGCCAGACCTTGCTTAGCTCCAGAACAAAAGGAAAAAAAAACGAAACCAAAACAAAAAACCACCCAGTAGAAATTATTCTCTCACTTATCTTTGGGTATGTATGCAAAACAACATATTTCTTTTCCAAGTTTTCTTTTTAATTACACATTGGTTGTTCCTATGTTATGAAGAGTTTGAAGAACCTTGCTTCTTTCCTCTCTGGAAAAGCTCCTTTGGTTTTCTTCATATTCTCCTCTTGTAACAAGCTTCCCATGGCTGGCATAGTTTCTGTGAGCTGCCTTTATCATTATTTCAGTTGTGGGCTCACTTGAACCACAAGCTGCATTTCCCAAAGAATTTTAAGGTTATTTTCAGTCGTAACTTTTTATTTCTTTTAGGGCATTTGGAAGTGTCCTGTCTAGAAGAGTTCCACTTTTTCAGTCAGCCTTGATTCTTACAGGAATTAATTATTTATGTCATTGTCACTACAACTCCTGTGTTAATAATTTCAGAGTAGAAAAGTGGCATGTGAAGGTCAGAAGTCTCAGTAAAGGTGAATCAGCCTAGCAAATTCAAATTTGTATGTTCTAGCTATTTTGTATGAACAAAATTGCATTCACATCAAAGCCCATGTCATTACATCCTATATCATTAAGGTCTTGTTTGCCTTTAAAAATGCCATATGAAATAATGAAAAAATATGAATTTGTTGTGAGTATATTAGTTTATAAAGGTGATTATTAAAGGGGACCTGTGAAATTATCTAAATATCTCTGTACTTTTTTATGTGAATGTATATATGCCTGTAGATGTGTATGTATCAATACATGTGTTTACATGTATATAATTAGTACACATAGAGATGTACTTAGACTTCGTGCATATGTTAATACTAAATTTGAAAGAAGTTGGCAACCAATGCACTGGATGATTTTAAGCAGTGATTGATATAAAAAAAAATGTTTGTTTTGTTTGTGTGTATGTGTGCATGTGTGAAGCAGAAATGGCTTTTTCCATTTTTACATGGTTCAAAATAACATCAAATATAAATACTTCATGACTGGGAAGCCTGTTAGCATGTGCCATGCTGCTGATGTAATGCCAAAGCAAAGCATGTGGGGAGTTGTGGAATTCTCATTTATTTTTCTATATTGAGAGCATTTTGTGACTGCTCTGATGCCTTGGACGACCTTGTGGTTGTGTAGATGGTGTAAGTCTGGGGAAAGCAGAGGCAGAGAATTGCTGTGCTCAACAGCATCACCCTGCAAGCAGTGTGTCCTGTCAGCACCTGCCTGCCCACTCCTTTGCACCC
Source organism: Cisticola juncidis (assembly GCA_013400215.1). NCBI lineage: Eukaryota > Metazoa > Chordata > Aves > Passeriformes > Cisticolidae > Cisticola > Cisticola juncidis. The sequence goes on from VXBR01001476.1 coordinate 739,091, forward strand.
CAAGCCAGATGAAAGTCAACTTTGTATTAATCAGTTAGGCTCTGCATTTTCACCAGCACATTATTAAGGAAGGATTTGTGAATTCTCCTGTTCTGGCAGAGAGATGTCTCCTGGGAAGCTCAACACCTCCAAGCAGAGCAAACTGTGCTGGTCTGTTACAGACATATATGTGATCTCTGAGCTTCTGCATGTATTTGCATCAAGCTAGGGTTTGTTTTGTGAATAACCCTGCTGACATCAAGGTAGCTGTTTGCAGAAGAAGGTACACAGATCAATGTGAGCATGGTTGGCAGAGTCTGGCCTGTGGTACTTTTATGCCTGCAACAAAACGCTCCTGTTATCACAGGAGCTGACATGGTGCCACAAACAATTAGAGCTTGAGACGAGCTGCTGTCCTGACTGGCACAGGGGTGACTGTTTCTGGAATAGGTAGAAAGTTCCCCAGTTGGATGAAATAAAGATGTTGCAGAAAGATGTTCAAATTTGAACTGATATTTGTGGAGTCTGAGTCTGTGCCCTCTTCTCTCACTTCTTGCTGAGAGCAGAGGACTGCACCAAGAAGTGCAGTCCAAAACTCGGATGAGCAGTGAACAGGTGGTACATTGTCAGGCTATTTCAGATCATGGAAACCATTTGTCCAGTTTTAGGTTGCTATTGCTAGCAGCATGTCTTTCAGTTGTGAGAAAGAGAAGAGGTTATTTAAGACTTGCATGACTCCCATTTGCCTTTCAGAGCATGCCAAGTGGGATTTCAGAAGGAATGCTTGTAGATCACAGGCAGCTTCCCCTGAACCTCTTTGCTGCAATTCTCATTTATTTTCAATGTGAAACATTGGAAGGAGCTCACACAGCAGTTCAGTTCAGTGAAACATGCACAGACTCATTTTGGAGTGGGTGTTTGGGGCTCAAACACAGTGAGCAAGAGGGATGAAGAGGCAATTCTGCTTTCTTTGATGTACTTCATTGATAACATCTCTCCATAGCCTGCTTCAGTGCAGTGTGTCCAAGACCCCAGGGGTGTGGAGCTGGTGTGTGTTAAAGCTGGTCACTCTTTCAGTATCTCTGGAGCCAGGGCAAGTGAGACAGAACTCACTGATGGGTCCTTAAATACAGAAGCTGCCCTACCAAAATACAGCCCAGTAAATTTGCCAGAGGAAGGGTGATCCAGAGGGAAACAAGCCCACGATAGTGCAAACAAGTGTGTCATTTCTTCCATGGCATCTATTTCGGTGTTAATTAAGTTCATTAATATATTTATCTACCCTCTTCACTTGAAAGTCTCTTAGTTGTACAGAACAGAAAACAAATTCTCTTCTCAGTTGCTGCTCTCTTTCTAAAGCTCTTGGGGTTTGCCAGGAATCTAGTCTGTATCAAGTAAGATTTCATGACAAATGGCCTCCAACCTGCTAAAATATTCACTGATTTTCTTTACTATCTTTCAACTTCCTAAATTTTCTTGAACTCCTAACAGCTATCAGAACCCAGCTTTAGGGTGCTGTTACATAGGCTTTTCAAGGTGGGAGAAAGGAGTGAAGATTATGAGATGGTGTCTTTCCAGGAATAAATAGGTACCCATTTTGTTACCCATTCTGTCACATTAGGATTTGTAACGCCACTACCTTACTGCCACATAATATATAATGCTGCATTTGTGGGTTAATCCCCTCTTTCATCCCTTTATTTACCTTTCACTTAAATTCTTTTGCATATTTTTCATGTATCCTTTCACTTACATTTTTTCAGTAGATAACTGTTTCAACATGGAATTTATAAATACCAGCTGTAAGGGATTTTCTCACTCTCATGTTCTCTGGCCATCAGTTTGCTCTGCTCTCAACTAGTGTTTGCATGGATATAGTTATACCATCTATACTTGGGGTGATGCTTAAGAAATCCTCTCTTCAAATAATCTTGAAGCTGTGAATTTACAACTTTGGAATACAGGAGATTGCAGTAGTGACTGAGTACCTGTTGGGCAGAAATATTCCAATTACGGAAGTTGAATTAATTCAGTTTGATGGATGACAACACTTCTGGCAATAATCAGGGAAATAACTCAGTCCCCAGTAGAAATGTCTGTCTGAATACATCTAAAACATTGTTATAACACTGTTGGAGGGAACTGTTGCTGTGCATTTATTTTCCCCCCAAACTCTCTGTAGATAAAAGAGATGAGGAAGAGAATGAGCAAAGACACCTGAATTTAAATAATTGTCTTTTAAATCATAAGTGTGTTTTAGTCTTGTGGACATTCTGCTCAAACTTTGGGAGTGGTGCCTTTGTCTAATTATTGCTGAAGTAAGAGACACAATCAAAATGTACTTGCAGGAAAAGTATGCATATTTTTTACACAATAGGACATTATACTGTCTTGTCATTTTTCCTCTTTAATGTGTGTCAGTAAGGCATTTGGGAGCTTGGAATGGGGATTTTGTGCGTTTTTGTATGTGTTTGCTTGGATTTTTTTTTCCTTCATCTGCAAGGCTTGTTTTAGTAGGAGGAAATAACTTTATTTTGAAAGAAGTATCAGCAAACTTAGCAAGAAGAATGTATTTGTTACAGCTGTATTTATTGCCAATCATTGACATCCTTTCAGCTAGAGATTTTATCCATTTTTGAATGTTAAGATGGATAGATGGATTGGAAAAACAGTAACAAGAAGTTTTCTTTTTTTTCTGATTAGAACCTTCTGATGATGAAGCTATTGAAAAAGCAAGTGAAAACAGGACAGCAACATGTCAAGATTCAGATTCCAAACCTGCTGTGAAAAAGAAAAGAAAGCAGGTTTGTAAATTAGGCAATTGTTTAGCACAACAATGATAACGCATGGGGAAGCATAATGTCCTTTATTTTCAGTAAAGGGACAGTTTTCTTCACTTCCTCTGATATGTTCGTGTATCTTTTTTTTGTTTGTTAACTATGTGTTATTTAATTATTTTTTAATTTTTGTTTTTAATAACAGTGATCCCATTCTAGTACATTTCAGCAGTAACTTCACACTTGTTTTGTGTGAGTTGAGATTACCAGGCCTGTCCTACAAGGTGACTGTCCAGTGGTACAAGCCTGGATGATGCTACTGACTATCCTCCCCTGCAATTTTTTCCCTTTCCCTGCCCACACAAAGTCTGGAAAGCTATATTTACTTGTTGTACAGATTCTCTACCCAAGCATGTCCCCAATTCAAGGTCCAAGTGAAAAGAATTTAGGTCTTCATGGGCTGATGTTTTCTTACCCTTGCACTGCTAAAACCTTCATTTAATGCCAAGAGGAACTGTGTTGTTCAGCATTACCTGGAGTATGCCAAGGAGCAGGCAGCATCACCCCAGTCTGAGGGAAAAAAGTCATCTAGAGGTCGGCTGATTTTAAGAAGTTTCTTGTTTGAAGGTAAATTTGTTCTGCCTTCCTCATACCACCCAGGAGAATCGACTGAGTGGCTGTCAGAGAGCTAAAATTACATTGGAAGTTATCTCTCCTTCAGGTTATGGATATTAATTTTGACCCCTAGGTCAATAGTAAATTCACTCTGTAATGCCTAGGCAATTGCCCAAGTGAAAGCCATTTGCAGGGATGTTCTTTTTTTGTAACAGAGTCGTGTAAACAACACGGCAGCAATTACTGTGCTTTTGGGTGTCTTTCCAAAGAGACCAAAGGTGAAGTGATCCAAATATCTGAATGAGATCAATGTTTTGATTAGGAAAGAGAACCAAGCAATACAGGAGAAAACTGGAATGCCTTTGTGCATGCTCTACCAGGGGGTCAGATGCTGAGGAGTGAGAATTCCTACAGAGCCAATTTTTATCACCATTTTCACTCAGGCATTTAGAAGTAGGTTAAGACACTTTGTTTGGAAGGGTTGCTTGACCCTTTTTATGAGAACATTAGAAAGGATAGCCAACACAAGTTACTTGCCAAGGTAGCCTGGGACTGCTCAGCTGTAGCAGAACACCTGCCACTGGTCTTTCTGTCATATCAAGAATATCAGCCTGCGTGTTGGAATGGGGTAATTTGATGTTTGGATGTGAAACTGCAAGAGGGAAATGCTTTATGGGGGCTCAAAGTCATGGATGGGTTATTGCCCGTCTTGTAGACATAAAAAATCAGATTTATTTATGGAAAGCTGTTGGTTTTGTAATTCTGGTGCAAATAACAAAACCCATTTTACTCATGCCTGCCTTATTCAGAGGCTGGAAGCTGTTCTGCAGTGGACTTGGCACCTTAAAGCCTGTCACAAGACAAGCAGAGTTAGGAGCATCCATGTTCCTGGTGTGCAGGCTGTCCTGGGGTTCACAGTGACAGGAGTGATCTGTCTCCAGTCTGGGTGACGTAGTGCTGTGTTTACTGTGTCACAAACTCCAAAAGTCAGAGCCTGTGGCTGACCTGGAATGAAAATTTCACACACATGCTAAACTGTTTTCACTCAATGGTTGAATTTCCCGTAACTTTGGCAACATGTAAAGAAAAAAAGCATGTTAGAAATATAACAGGAAGTATTTTATGTTCAGTGTATGACTAACAAACAAGGAATTTATGACACTTTAGTTCATAAATCACTGGTCTCAGCACAAATTTCCTGTTTTGTGCATTTTAAGAATTTCCATGTAAAAATAGCATAAAAACACGGGGCACAAGGGAGCCGTGTCAAAAAACAGTGGTTGTCTGCTTTGTGTCTTGCATAAGAAAAGCATGCAAATGACCTTTTCCTTAGGGTGGCATGCAAAGAGCTATTGCATGAGTAGGTAGGCAGCTAATGCTTGGATAAGGGTCAGAAGTTCAGGACAGATCAGATGCTGAAATATTTTAGACTGCACATCACCAAAGATGTGTAAGTTTACAGCCATTCACCACCATTAAATTTCTCTTTCTATGTCACTATTTTTAATGTCTGAATAAAGTGGATTTGCTATTGCTAGGCTAATAATATACTATGCTTAAATATAAATATGCAGCGTAAAGGAGGCAATTTTGAGTCTCAACATGCTTCTCTAAGGAAGCAAGGCTTTGACTCCAAGCCTGCTGTGTGCTTGTGTTGCCTGCTGTGTGTTTCTGTGGCTGTTGAAAGAGAGGGTTACACACTGCCTTCAAAAAAGAAGCCATGGCATTTGGTAGTACTTTCAAACATTTGAATGAAGGCTTAGCAGTGAGAAGTTCTTCCTTTCAGAGAAATTTTTTCAGCTTTGTGGCACATTTCATTCTCGTCTCATAGAGATACCAGGTGGGAGTGTTTGCAGAGTTATGTAAAGCAGTTCACGATGTATAAGAAGGGAGAAACGGGCCCAAAGTGAAAAGGTGACATTTTTCAGTATGCTGGGAGAGTGGTACCACCACTGGGATAGGGAACCATCATACTCTGCTGGAGGACAGAAATTCAGGTTGGCCTTTTTCTGACTTTTAGATTGCTTGTAGGTAGCCCTTGACTGAAGCAATCCAAAGGCTTGTTCTCTGCATAAAATGATATTGAACATAAAATTTATGATTAAAACACCTGGCAAATGACCTTTAAGTATCTATGGACAGCTGGGATGTGTAAGAGTAGAGCAGAGGGTAGCTCTGTTTCAGTCTCAATGTCTGGGAATGCTAATGGTAGGGATAGGAATGAAGAAAAGTATGGTGGTGTTTTAAAAACACTTGAATCAGAGTCAGGACAGAGATTTTTAAAATAGCAACAAACCAAAAATAAAGCCAAAAACCTTACATTAACTCTGGAACAATTTTGTTAATTTAAGTGAGTTTCCACTTGCAGTCATTCCCTTCATTTCTAGTGAAGATAGTCTCTGTTCATACCTGAGAAAATGACAGGGACAGACCTCTGTTGTTGAGGCAGGACATAATCCCTGTCACAGCTTCTCGTGGGTTTTGATGCAGGCTGCCTTCCATTCCAGCCATAGCCGTGGAGTGCTCTGCTTGCTGTAGCAAGTCCCCAGCCAGATCTTCTCTGATAATCCCTGAGTTTCATTTCAGTCCTCTGCCAGTTTCAGAGCCACTGCTATACAATACTGCTGCCTTTGCAAGGGCAGTGACTGTGGCACAGCACAGAAAACAAGAGGTCCTTTCCTTGTGTTGAGCATGGTGGTCACCTGTTTTAGTAGCCGATTTAGTAAGGGGAGTGGGAAGGAAAATAGAAATGTAGGCGTAATATGAACAACCAAACTTCAAAAAATGCATCTGCTAAGGCTGAGAGTGGGCTTGCAAAGGCAGGCATGTGCTGGGTTGGGTCATTTAGCACCAGGTGCCAGAAAGTGCCCTCCCTTTAAGGTGGGCAGTGCAAGGAGGGCTCAGAGAGGCCCTGATACTCTGAACTTCTCTTGCTTTCCTTTGGCCCTCTTGGCCTGACTGAAACTGCCTTCCCAAGGAACAGCTTCTCTGGCTTTCAGCTAGGCTCCCTTTCCTGCTGGTACTCTTCTTTCAGGCTTTCCCCAGGGAAGAGTGCTGGATTTGCTGTTCCTGAGCTTTTTAGTGCTCCATGTGATGAGTCTTCTCCACATTTTCTCACAAGAGCAGAGTTTTCCAGCCAAGTGCATCGTAGCAGCATGGAGCTTTTCCCTGCAGCTCAGCCTATTTTCCCATTACTCTTCATCAAGTCACTTATTAAGTTCCAGAGCCTGTATATGGAGATAAATGTGCATTTCCATTAGGTGGAAGGCCCTCAGAAGGTGAAAAAGAGAATTGCTACACTCAAAACAAGAGAGGTCTATGCCTTGCTTCCTCTGTTTTGGACAATTTTAGGTGGCTTAAGGACAAATCCTAGCCCTGGATTATGTGAACAGGGACTCTGCTACAAATGGACCAATTCAGCCTGTTCACTCAGGCACAAAACAGGGTTAATGATAGCAACACATGTTGGATTATTCTGAAATGCACCATGGATTTTTCTTGTGTGTATTTGACCCGGCCTGCTATGAAGAGACAAAGCAAGAATAGGATAGGACAAATCTGAAACATGTTTTCCTAAATTTTGCATTACAAGTGTAGAGAGAACTCCAGAGCATGGTTGTTCACAATTAATCTTGCCCAGTTCCATGTTATTTTTTACCATCTGGATGCTCACCTTAGACTCAGTTATTTTAGAGCACTACGGGCAAATTTTAAAAAAACTATCATTTGCAATAGTAGAGATTAAAAAAATAAATTTAGTGGTAGATTTTGTTCATATTTTCCACCTGATTTTTTTAAAGCATCAAAACCTGCTTTTCACCATTTTATGGGATTATGACTACACCCTGAATATTTCAATTTTTTTCTTCTTTTATTCCCTCTCTTGGTTGCAACAACGATCTCAAATCCAAAATTACTTTATATGCAAATAACTGTAAGGATTTGATTCCTTTTACAGGTGGGAGAGTTCAATTTTAATTGTTTTTCCTAGCCCAGGTTTCTGTATCTCTTCCTACTTTCTTTGCCTTCCTTTGGTGACTTTTTTTTTCTTACTTCATTTTTAAATGTGTTTTGCAGCCTACAGAGTGTTTTTTGAGTCGACCTGAAGAAAAGCAAGAGAGTACTGTGAAGGCCAAGAGGAGGAAGAAGGTATGGGTGTCCCAGAGTGTGTCTGGGGTCTGGGCAGGGGGTTTATGTCCTACTACCAGATGCAGAATGGGGACAGACCTGTGATGATGAGAAGTAATATGGCCATGATGTTGCAGCCTCTTCTGGAGAAGAAGAGAAATTCCTAATTTTTAGCCTTACTCAAGATTCCTATTTCCAAGCTGACCTGTGGCATTTTGTCTGTATTCCACTCAAGGTTTGTGTGTGCCTACACCCCACTCACAATTGTTGCCTACCAGGAGAGGGTGACTGGAAGAAAGGTGGAATTTCAGTTGCTGTAGAATCTGACCCATTCCCACAGTGTGGTCAGGCTCCAGCTGCTGTTACATCTTTTGAGCCAAGGACTGTCCTTGTTCACTCTTCTCCTCCTAGCATGAGTGTATAAATAAATAGTCTGTATTGTCCCTCTGGCTGTGCTCCATCCTCACCCACAACAAACACACCCTGCAGCCTAAATGGAGATTATATGGCACCAGGCAAATTCATTGTCTTTCTGTAGGGGACAGACTGTAAATATTTGGCTCCCACACAAGGCTGAGGGGTGGCCTTTTCATGTTATGTTAGCCCTCCTAATCATGCAGGGAATGGGAAGAGCAGGATTTTGCTTTCAGAGTGGCTCTGGCAGAGTAAGGACAGTGCTTACTCCACTGGAGCCAGAGCAAGGGCACACCATGGCAGAGGCTGGCAAACCCACCTAGCAAGAAACCCCATTCTCAGGCAAAGGGCAGCTGCTTCCTTACACCTCTGCTTTCCCTTGGCCACTTAGCTGACAGACACAGCCTGTCAAAAATCCCATTAGGAAACATTTATTACGTTGATCTGTGGCTTCCAAACAAAGTGCTGTCTCCAAAAGTAAGGAAAAAGGGGGAAAGCCCTTTTGTTTTTTAGCATCTGGAATGAATTGGAAGAAAAATAATGAAACTTCCTGCATGGGGAACATTTCCCCACAGCACTCCTTGAAGGAAGAGAGTTTGCTCAGGTGTCCTTGCTCTTAAAGAATTTCTTGTTGTATCAGGCTTCTCCCCTCCAGAGGGCAATAATTTTTCTGAAGGAACCAAGTGGCACAATGAATGATGTAATGGTCCTGTGGAACAGTATTTTAAGCTGAATTACCAAGTAAAATGAACCTGATAGTTCTGTCTTGCTCTCCCCTAAATCAGAGGTTCCCAAATGTGGGTCATTTCAGAGGCAGCTTGTGAGGCAGGGCTGGGGAAAAGCATTTGGGGTTGTTGGGAGGAACAATGGAGAGGTTTGGCTGTGGGTCTCTCACAGAGACTGGCTGTGCTGCTCACAGCCTCTGGTCATGCTTTGGGCAGACCCTTGTTCCATGGCAGAAAAATCCAGCAGTGGTAAGTGATGGGGAATCTTGGGAAGGAATGCTGCAGCTTCAGGCACTGCAGAAACCTGCAGAACAGCCAGACATCCTCTGCAAAGTCTTCCAGGGGCTGCAGAGGGCTTTGCACCAGGCCAAAACCACTTCATCTGCATGTCCCCCACTGTCAAAGGTTCAGCTGGGGTCTTGCAAACCCACAGGTGGCTTTTAGCAGGGGTGAAACAGGCAATGCAAAAGTGGCAATGGCTGGGAGAGGCAGTGCTTGCTTTGCCTTTGCTGTTTTGGCAGCCCCCAGATGCCTCTTCCCAGAAGCTTTCTTCAGCATTCTGCCCCTCATGCTGCTGTTATTGGAGTAGCTGGGCTGTATTGGGCAAGAGGGACAGACAGAGTGGTGGGGAATGGAAGAGAGGGGCAGTGAGTGCTGAGATGGAGCAGGAGAAGAATGGATGGAAGGAGGTCTGTCCCCCACATTAGAATTCTGGCTATACCTCTCTTCAAAATTTCCATTGATCTTTGCTGTCCTGAACCTTAGCCTGCCAAACTGAAGGTACCCCCTGTCCCTCCAAAGCTGCCAAAACCTCTTCCAGACCCACCTCATCTCTATGAAATCCCCTTTGCCTCAAAAATACAGATCCTTTTGCTTCATCCTAACCACAACCTTCTGCTCCTTTTCACTTCCAGACTTAGGCTACCATGTGTCCCCTTGATGATGAGTTCAGTTTAGCTTACACAGCTGAGAAACCTTAAGCTGCCCTTTCAAAAACTAAACACATCTCAGTGAGAACTGGAGAGGCATCACATTCTTGTCATGCTCTCCAGACTGCCTCCGTCCTTGCAAATTCACTGTTTTCTTAAATACTTAAAATTTGCCTTTCTTAAATGCTGGCAGATCAGTCAATGGGAACCTTGGGCTATTCTGCCCACATGTTTCATTTAATTATGGCAAAAAATACAACAAATCTTTCACTTCAATGAGAATTCAGACCTGTTACTTGGTAATGTTCCTAAGGTGTAAAACACAATCATTACAAACTTATGTTCAGTCTCTAAAAATTAGTTGTCTTTTTAAAGAATTACACAAATGTGTGGGAGAATAAAGCAGCTGTGAATTCTCACTGCTTGACCTGTGGTATTTGTGTTTTAACTTACTTTCATCACCCTGCCATGGTATTCTGTGAACATGGCTAACCATCTTCCCTTCCAAATAGAGATAGTTACCCTGTTTAAATCAACATATAACCACATCATATATTATCACTTGATTCCTGTTGTTATGCCTTAAGAATAATAAACTAAAGCTAATTATGAAAAAAGCCTGAATTTTCAAGCTGATACTAAAGTGTAGCAATAGCAGAATTCAACAAACAGCTTTCAGTTGTGTTTTTGTTACAGCAGCATTTCAGGTGAGTGCACAAGATTTGTCATGTTCAGGCTCACAGACCATCTTGTCCAAGTATCTCCGCTTGCATCTGAAGTCTGCATTCCCTCTAAAGACAAAGGAAATCTTGTCCCATTGTAAGGTGTTTTTCCAATTAAAACATAATGAAACTGATGTTACTATATAAAGATATGGAGGAACATTTATTTACAGTGTTGTTAGCTAGCCAAAGAGTTTATAGAAATACCCTATTAACCCATTTTACTTGGGTTTTGTAGAAGAAGATTTCAGATGTTCTGCAAAAATCTGCTCCAAAACCTGGTGCCCCTGAAGATCTACAAAATCTGCTTGCTCAACATTTTGGTGAAAACCGTTCTGTGATTGAAATAGAGGAATTGCAGCTGCCAGGTAACTTACCCTATATTTAATATATAAATAATGTTTCTTTCATGATACTATTGGCTTATTTTTCTTCAGAAGAAAGAAGATATTTGGGGCAGGTCTTGAGTTTTACTTTTTAATGGTTTTATTTCCCTTTTTACTGTATATTAATTTGGCTGTTAAGTTTAAATGTTAATCTCTTTGGAATAAAAGTGAGGTTTCTTGGAGTAATTGAAATGAAACATTGTTTAAATGTCTCTTTTTATTTTAAAGTATTAATTTCTGGAGCTCATTTTTCTGATAGAAATTTTATGATTCCTAATAGTAGCTCTCAAGATGCTATGAGAGATTTATTTTGTTCCTGGGATTATCTGAGTCAATCCAGATGCATAATAAGGAGCTGACAGAAACAGACAAAGCAATAATGAGGCATCATTCTCATATGGGTATGAGATTTTGAATGCAGTGTTTTTTCAGGGAGTGGCCTGAATTGAGGTGGTAGTTTTGGTCCATGTGTGAAGTGACCAAGCTTTAGCCACGAGGACCCTCTTCGTTCCCTGTATCCTGCCTCCAGTGAAAAGGCAAAAAGCAGGACAGAGCAGGCTTAGCTTCTGTCAGCTGGAGATTGCCTTGGAGATGATGGCAGTGTTGAACTTCTCTGCCTCTCCTGTGCAGACAGAGACACTGCCCATTATTTGTTGTTAGGGCTCATGAGGAGCAGCAGCCTGGTAACCAAAGTGCATTCACCCTTGGGACTTCTTGAACTGTCAGTGACCTGTGCCCAGTGTAGAAGCCTTCTATCCAGCAGAGCTTTTTCTTTTTTAATGCATAAGCCTGTCTCTCCAGGTAAATGTGCTCTTCCTTAATCCCCATGATTCTAGGTGGACCCTTCTTTATTTCTGTGGGGCAGTCTTGGTTTTGTTACTGGATCAAGAAAACCTAGACAAGTCCCATATAGATTTCTTTGAAAAGCTTGTGTTAAGTATTTTTTGGCATGTAAGGTTTTTAGGAAATAATAAAATGCTTTGGTTCCTTTCTTATTAAAAAAGCCCTTTGGGCTACTGAAGTGACCCATTTCCATATGTTTTGGATGGAGATATTTTTTCCTTAATTTTTTTTTTGCTGGGAGTTGAAGGCTTAGAGTGCCAAGGAGTTTAGAACTTGTCCAGCTGTCAAGTCCTTCACGTCAAAGCACTGAGCAAATAACAAGCAGCTACTCTGGAGCTGTGTGTTCTGTTCAATGACACAGCGCAGAAGGTCAGGGTTGGTCAGAAGGCAGCATGGGCTCTTGCTGCAGTCTGGAGCTGTGCATTTCTTTCCCCCCCCCTTTCTGAAACTTCTATTTAAAACTGTTGTAAGTACTGCAGTGGCTGGACTGTTGGTGACTGAAGCTTTGTCCTTCAGAAAGGACCTTGTAAGCTCCAGTCGTCAATGAGACCACGTGTTCAGATCAGCCCCTGCCCGTCCCCAGCAGCATCAAGTGCATCTTTTAAATGTGATTTTTAAAATAAATCAGCTGCTGATCCTTCAGTTGGACATATCAATTTCCTTTGACGCTCAAGTCCCAGTAAATGTCAGTCTCAGGATTTAAGAGGAATCCGTGCAAAATAAAAGCTTTTAGCAGGACAGGACTTCAGCCAGGCATTAGCTACAAACCAAGTTTGTCACACTGTCTGTTCTGGTGATCTTGGATTGATGCTCCCAGCATTAGCACAGTGGACCATCCATGTGAACATGAATAACATCTTTGAAGAACTCCTTAGTTTAGGAAATGTATCAGCAAACATCCATGGACACCCTGAGGGGCTGTGCTTCATGCAAGGTGATGACAAATATATAATTCTTTAAAAACAGAATTGTTAATGCTCTGCAGAAGCACATTGTTCCATCAGGCAAAGAGCCCTTAACAACAGTGGCAAGTTTTCAGACCATGGAATTTTAATTACCTTTTTAAGAACTTTGATTTTCTATATAGGCATGAGAAAGGACCTTCCAAAGAACCTGCTAGGACCTTCCTTGCCATTATATGGAGTTAAACGGTGTGTCTGCCACAAAGAGCTTTTAAAAGCCTTCCTAGTTAACATGGGGCCCGGAGAAAAGGAAGTCAGCAGGAAAAGGAGGAGGAGAAAGGCACTGAAATGCAGTGGAGGTGTTGCTGTTAGGGTCGAGGTCATTAGGTAGATTACCACAATATGAAAGACCAGAAGGTGAACAAACCTACTGGAAAGTAAATTATTGGTAGATTCTTGAATTCACATGGTATGAATTATTTGGAGGATGAACAAACATATCTCATCATAGCTACATTGGAGGAACAGTGTAGGAGTGTAAGGCTCTTGGCTGAGGCCTTGATTCATTGAGGCAAAGACATATGAAAACTTTCTTTTAAGCATTTGATCCCACCTGTACAGCAGTCTTGTGTTCAAGGTTTGAGGCTGGGAGAAAAAAAAGAAATTGCAATTCAGAGAAGTTACCTTCATTGATTTAATTCGTATAAAGTTTCTTCTACATTAATTTTTGGTTCAGAAGTGGTAATTTATTGATGATGGATTTATGAAGTTGGGATTTCATCAATATAACTAATGGTTATACTGCAAACATATATTTTATATATCCTTTGCTGTTAAAATACGTCAAGAAAAATATTTTTTCCTTTATTTTTTCAGATTCCTGTTTTTTGCCAGCCAATGATCTTACCCACAGTTTTTCTTCATACCTGAAGGAAAGTGAGTTTAAATGCTGGTCTGGGTGAGATGAAAGTTGTATGAAAAATATTGTTAAGACAATAATATTGCATTTTTATATGTAGCTGCAAATATTGTTTATTATGAAATATTAATCACTTTAAAGCTTTTAATTTTTTTTATGACAGGGCTTGTTTTTCTGGCTCTTTTTTTACTCTGTTACTTCTTTTTTTTTTGTATCAAAAAGGTTCTGGGCTTTCTTTTAATTGCTAGGCATTATTTGTCAGTAATTTATTGTGGCTTCATGAGTAGGTGTATGTATTTTCTTACAATAAAAGTCCTGCAGCTGTCTGCTGATATGAACCAAGAGAACTTTTATTCTCTTGTATATTTATACAGAACTTCAGGTCTGGTAAATGTTTCTTTGCAGTTGATTTTTTCTGATACGAATTGCCATATGTAGCAAATGAAGACAATGGGCTCATCACCTTAAAAACTGTTGATTACCAAAGCTTATCTAGTTTGTTCAGTTATGTGATGTTTCTGTATTTTATTTATTTTGGGCATTCCATTTTCCAGTTTCTCAGCCGTGACTAAACGTTAGCGTTGCCAAAGTCCTGAAAGGAGTCAGCATGTGTGTTCTTGCTGCTGGCTACCATTCATCATGTGCTCCAGTAATTGAAAGCTGTGGCATGTGGTGCTGTGTGTGGGTACAAGGGCTTTTCCCTTGCAGTCTGTCCCAAGTGGGCGAAGCTCCGGAGGAAGCACCAGGAGAAGAAGTCTCTGGTGATGCTGGTGCTGTGCAGCTCTGCCCTGCGCTCCTTGGAGCTCATCAAGTATGTGGGGAGCAAACGCCGTGTCGGGGTTGGCACTGGGTCAGGAGCTTTGTCTTGGAACCACAGGCAAAAAGGCAAAGCTGGGACACTGTCCTCTGCTAGCCAGCAAATTCGCTGGCTCAGACTGATGCAAAATCCCTTCCTTTTTTAAACTCTGGGAGCGTGGTGTTGGGTTCTGGACTGAAGTAATGCTCAGTACTTCAGTTGCCTGGGAAGTGTTACTTTCATTAAAAACCAGAAGTAAAGTGTAACTAGTTTAGGGAAACATGGAACATGTTAAACTTAGGAACTGAGTAAGCCCATAAAGCAACTTGATGCACCACTGGAAGCCACGGCTTTGCACCAAAGGCAGCGAGGACAGGGCATTTCAGGGCCTCAGATGCCAAGGTGTGTCTGGCCTGGGTGCCTCCAGGTCTGTGTCACTGTTCTCAGCTGGCTCAGGCTGGCACAACTGCTGGGCAGAGATGACAATTTTCAGTGTGCCCTGTCCCTGCTTTTTTCCCCTTCTTTATTCTCCCCCTTCTCACACCAGAAGTTTTTTGATGACTTTGGTGAATTAATGTATACTTCACAAATTTCATGGTTGTCTTCTGTGTCTTGACCCTACTTCCTGTGGTGATCTGTCAGTACAAAATGAGATGGAGAGTTGGGAAGTTTGATTCCATGACACAGATATGAGCATAGATAAGGCAGATAAGGGCCACTCATGCATGCAGCAACTAGCACCTGAGACTTAGGTGGTTTGGATGTAGATAAACCTTTAGCTTTGCAAATGAAAAATTTGGTGCGCATGCAAGAAGCATGCAGAGCAAGCTGTCTTAAGTGACATTCAACAAATACTAGTATGTTGTCTCCTGTTTGATGAATACGGAACCTAGAGTTGTTACCATGTGCAAGAATGGAGTGTCAGAAAAACAAGTCAGGGTTTCTAACAGATTAGTTAGGTTAATTGGAATTTGGACATTGTCTGCAGTAAAGGCTGTGGCAGCCTAGGTTTTCCCAGCAGCTGTGCCACAGGAAGACTATAAAATGTGGATTTGTCCATATACAGATCCTTCCTGCACACACACTCATACTCATTAATACCTTTATCTCAGAAACTGAACTATTTTTAATTAGGATTTGGTAGATTAACCAGTTTTGAATTAAGCCAGCTGTGAAAGCACAGGCTGTAACATTAAATATATCTGAAAAGCTATCTAAACAATATTGCCCCCTACTGATACCTTCCATTGTGTCTGTCCAGTTGTTGATCTCTCTTGGTGAGCAGCAAACAAGAATGTACACAGTGTTCAGAGTACAACCAGGGTTCACTGGAGGACTGTGTGTGTCTCAAACATATTGAGAAATGCCAGTTAGTTTTTCTTTCCTCATGTGTGGTCTTAAGCCCAGCCCTGCTTCTTGTATTTCATAATTCATTCTTTTTTTTTTGTTGCTAGGTCAATGACAGCCTTTAAAGGAGATTGCAGAGTCCTCAAGTTGTTTGCAAAGCACATAAAGGTAAAGAATTTTAACAGAGCAAGCAAACAGCTAAATAGTGTGATCCCATTTTCTTTTTAAATCCTTTGGCAGCAGTTGCCTTTCATGCAGTGTTCATATGAAGTTCCTCCCATCAGATAGTGCTTCCTTTAGAAACCCTTTGCTGCAGTGTGAGGAATTCCACTGAGCACCATCTCCAGTAGCTCTGGTGCAGCCCTGTGCAGAGTGTGGAGGCTTGTGCACCTGCTGAGCCTCCCTGTCCCACATTCCCATCAAGTGCTCATTCAGATGCAGAAGGCTCACACACACAGGTCTGTGGAAGCAAACTGTACCAGCACCCACATTTGGATTATGAAAATTGAGTGCCTGGATCCCCAGTATCCATACCTGTTAAAAAGCACATTATGGGGGTCTTGGCAGTAATGAGTGGACACTTGGACTTTGATATAAATGCTGTCAAACATGCAAAAGTCATTTGCTTTATTTCATCTTTTCCCAGTATCTTCATCTTGAAGGACTTCAGAGTTAATTCAAGTTTTTCAGTATTCCAGAGAACTTGCTTAAATGCTGAAGGAATCTTGTTGTTCTCACCTCCAAAAATAGTTGGTGCAATTGCAGACTTTTAACGTTAAAAAAGATTGAACTTCTAGAGAAGTGTGGTGCCCAGCTGGCTTGTTATATTTCTTAAACTTCCTACCAGATATAATAGTCCGACAGTTTGAAAGACAAATATCATCTGTTACCTGATTGTGTTCTAGAAAGAAATACAGTGAGGTTTGGGTTTATTTCCAACTCCTTAAGAAGAAATTTTAAAACAATTATGGATTTACTGTGGTTTGTCTCTCTCTCTTCCCACTAGATAAAGGAACAAATTAATATGTTGGAGAAAGGTGTGTTCCACGTTGGGATTGGAACTCCTGGGAGAGTAAAGGCACTAGTGGAGCAAGGTAGGAGAGCAAGGAGGATTTCCTCCCTAGATATCTTATATTTGGTCTCATGAGAAGTGAAACTTCAACTGTTATTTTCAGGTTGACATGAACATGTAGATTTGGGTACTAAACTGTGTGGTTCTGTTTCTCCACTTGTGCTGTGTCAGTCAAAACAAGGTCAAGGTTCTAGTACTTTGTTTTATGATCACCTTAAGCTGGTATAAGCCAGTATGAGCAGAGAAAGGCAGAGTAATTCTTCCTCTCACCTGCCAGTCTGTGCTTATTCCCCCTTCCTGCTCCCTGTGCAAGCCCCAGAGTCTGGCAGCTCAGTGAAATGACCCCAATTAAACCAAGAGCAGTGTGCACACAAAATCAGGTAATGAGCAGGCAGAGGTGGGAGACTTCCTCTTTTGGCAGGAATACTGATTTATGCTGACTTGAAAGTGATTGCAAAACCATAGTGTGAGATTTAAAGCTCCAGGAAGCCAAACACTGCAAGTGGATCAAAAGGAAACAGTGGCAGAAGTCACTGTATCATATGTCACTTGAGCTGAGTGTAAACTTTTGTGAGGGGTGGATGAAAGATCTGCTTGCTGATTTGATCTTATTTCTCATTTGCCTGTAATAAAATTAATTATTCTATATAAATCTCCTTTTCTCTTCCCAAATCTGGAGTATTTTTACTTATTCAGTAGACAGTATGTACACAGAAAAAGAAACAACAAAATGACAAGATGATAAGGCAGTTCCTTCCATTCCTCTTATGCAAGACACTGTCTTGCTCTGACTGTGGTCTCTTGGGCAGGGACTGGTGGTGGTTTGGGACTCTACTGCTCCTTCCAAAAGAGGGCAGGAGTAGCATTTTGTTGCTTCCATCAACATTAAATGTTAGTGCTCAGCACTTCAGCACATTGCCATCAGAGTGGTGAGGCACTGGAACAGGGTGCCCACAGAAGCCGTGGATGCCCCATCTCTGGAAGGGTTAAATTTTATCCCAAGCTCTAATTCTTCTTTGGCAGCTTAGTGTTGCAGTTCCAGGTCACTTAGAGAGGGGAGAGGAATCAAAACCGATGGGAAAAAATGGTGGGCATCATGTAGGGAAAAAGACCAGGGAAAAAACCAGGAGAATGTCTGAAAAGCAAGTCCAGAAAGGGTCTTTTTTTTTCACCACTGTTTATTTGAAGGATAAAAGAATTCAGCAGCACCACTGACCTGACTCATATTCACATAGCACCCTGTCCTGTAAATTGCTGAACACTGTCTGTTCCTGTTAACATCAATTTTCAGGTTAGGGTCCTTGTAACTTACCAGTGACATCAGCTGTGGAAATTCTACTCCTGTGGTTTCATCAAGAGGAGGCCTGAGGAATTACTTTCTGGCAGGATGTTATGCACTCGACAAGTCTGGCAACAGTAGTTGTTCTCCTTTTGTGTTTATCTTCCAAAAAGGCATGGGATTATGTGGCTAAGGGAGTTTGCAGTGTCAGTGCATTAGTTTTCCAACCAGCAAATGTAGTACTTCAGTGTTCAAAGATTAGTTTCCTTGGAAACAGACAGCAAAAGATGTAAAAGCCAAAAATCATTTTGATAAGCACACACAAAATTATATTGGTAGTGAAATTTATGTTGCCTTTTTAGATGCCCTGTGCTTGAACTCCACGAAATACCTGATTCTGGATTGGAACTGGAGAGATCAGAAACTAAGGAGAATGATGGACATCCCTGAGGTATTGTATAAGCACCTGTATGTGTTATATCCTGTGTATTCATTACTTCTGTTGCCAGTTCTCAGGTCTTGGTCAGTAAAATTTTTTTTCTGTAAAGCTGTCTTTATTGGTAAAGGAACACAAAGAAGTTCACATTGACTGAGAAGTTTGTACTCCCAGGTCTCAAAATTATCTGAAAAAGAGGTTTTCCTTTATTGTTGCAAGTCACAGCTGTGACTTCTTTGGTTGTGTGAGTTTCCCCTGTTTATGCTCAATGGATGTTCCCTCAGTAGAAGAACTTTGTACAGAGTCCTAGACCTCAGCAAAGGAGAGAGATGGGCACCACCAACTGTGTGAGATTTAACAAAGGAAGGTGCTGGATCTGCACCTGGGATGGGGCAGCACTGGATGTAGGGACAGACTGGGGAATGAGACATTGGAAAGCAGCACCATGGAAAGGGACCTGGGGGTCCTGGTCAATGGAAAGTTGAACATGAGCCAGCAGTGCCCTGGAGCCAGGAGGGCCAACCCTGTCCTGGGGGGCATCAGGAACAGCATCACAGCCAGGCAGGGAGGGGATTGTCCTCCTCTGAGCTGGGACAGCCTCACCTCAAGTGCTGGGGCAGGTCGGGGTGTCACAACACAAGAAGCTGTTATATAAACTGTATATAAACATATAAACATATAAACACATAAAGCTGTTGGAGAGCTTCCAGGGGAGGGCAGGGCCTTGAGGGGAAGCTGTATGGGGAGGGGCTGAAGTCACTGGGTCTGTTCAGCCTGGAGAAGAGGAGACTGAGGACAGACCTCACTGCACTTACAGCTTCCTCAAGAGGGGAAGACAGGGGCAGGCACTGATCTCCTCTCTGTGCTGACCAGTGACAGGACCCAAGGGAACAGCCTGAAGTTGTATCAGGGGAGGTTTAGGTTGGATATTAGGAAAAGTTCTTCCCCCAGAAGGTGGTTGGGCCCTGGAACAGACTCCCCTGGGAAGCAGTCACAGCACCAAGCCCGACAGAGTTCAAGAAGTGATTGGACAATGCTCTCAGGCACAGGGTGTGATTCTTGGGGTGTCCTGTGCAGGGCCAGGAGCTGGATTTGATCCTTGTGGATCCCTTCCAACTCAGCATTTTCTGTGATTCAGTGGAAAGTTTCCTCAAAAACTAAACAAACTATGGCCAAACATCTATATTTCTCCAGCTGAGAGTAAGATAATATCATATGAGTTAATCTACAGACAGTCCTCTTGTTTTGTTCTTTTCTTTCTTGTCTTTTCTTTTTTTTCTTTTTTCTTTTTTTTGACAAGAAGTAGGGTACAAACAATTTAGAACAATCCGTCATTTGTACACTCCTTCAAAGACAATTCCCAATTCTTTCCAGTTCTGTAATCCAGTTTATTTCTTTCTGTAACAAGCTGTGTTTATGGTATGCTGTGAGGCATCACCTATTTCCAGCCAGATGAAGAGGCACTTTCCTCCATTAGTGCTTGTTAGAAAGCTCTCAGTTTCCTGCACAGTGTCTTCAGGTTTTGTACATCTAGAGCAGGTCCATACATGGAAGGAGTCTCCAGGGAAAAGGACTTCTTCTGCATGTAGACATTAAGCTGCTTCACAAGTGAAACAAATTATCAGTCATTACTCCATCTATGTACTTGTCTAAGTACTTGAATGTGCTGCATTTTACACATACACAAAACAAAAAAAAATGCATTGAAGAAATGAAGTAGCACAAAACCCTGCCTTTGCTTTTTTGGAGGCAGGGAGGCTCCCTCTTGTGGTTAATACATAAGGCTTTTTTTGTATGGTGCTTGCATTTACCTGGAAGTTTTTTAGAGAACAGAAAACATGAAATCACAGACAGTCCAGTACAAAATCACAGGTGGTACAAAAGGTGTTGATGACAATGGGATGGATTTTTTAAGTCATCTAAAGTCAATATCCATAAAGCAGACCATAGATAATTCATCTCCAAAAAATAAAGATTTTGTAGCCAATATTTCTTTTTGGGCTATTGCAAACCTCAACTGTAGGTTTCATCTCACTGCAGGCAGCATCTTAGTAGTTCTGTGTGTCTTTCTGGAAATATAGGCCAAAAGCTGTGACTCCAAGTCTATTTTATTCAGGCAAAATCCTAAGGCTATCTTAGCATAAAAAGTCAAAGCTTAGTTCAAGTTCAATCCAGGTAGGTAAAAACATTCCACCATCATGTGTTGTGTTAGGATGAGCAATAGATATTTATGTGTGATCACAGAACAGTGAATATGTAATTACAGAAGAGTCTTCAAACTGTAGGAGTTGAAGGTAGCACATCATAAAGGAAGGGTTTTGACATCTTGGGCTTTATAAGTGGAGTATTTTGCAGGTATTTATCCCACTGCAGACACCAGGCAGATTCCTTAAAGTTATGTATGATGAATGTCAACAGCAAAAGACACCCGAATAATGTTTTGATGATAAGACACCTTAACACCACATATAAACCAATTAGATGTTCTAGCCACTTGTGGGCTTCAAATATGGAATACAGTCTTCATCAGATTTTCTCATTATATTAAAAAAAGTGTCAAATACATGCTATGAATAGTCATAAATTTTCTCAGAGAAATACAGTACCAAAGACATTTAGAAATACAGTACCAAAGATTTAGAGAACTGGCTGTTTGTTGTACTAATTTCTTTCACCTGTGTTAGTTATGGAGGCAAAATTGTACACTTAAAATTAGAAACTCAGCATACTGGCCTCTTTTCAGGGCAAACCTCAATTATCAATAATTTCTTTGCATACTTAAGGTGCAACACTGCTGGACTTCATTGTTTACACCAGAAAGCAAGAGCAGCTGGAAACACATGTCCATTGTACTTGCTGTTTTTGTAGTCACCCTGTGGTCAGTGGAGAGTGGGATATTCTAATAAATATAGGAATTTAAAACACGTGGATCTTCCCACGTGGCAGTTCTGTATCCCATCATATCCACACAGTGGATGGTGCCCTGGTCCATGGCTCTGTCAGCTCCCTCAGCATCTCATTAGTTAATGCTGTTGGATTTTTCCATTCTCTGCTTCTGTGTCTCCCACTTCATTCATCCCAGACAGTGGAGAGAGAAGGAGATGAAAGGTCCCAAAGAAACCACAGGAGGAGTGATTGAGTTTATGAGACTTTGTCTGGGCACACTGAAATTGATATAAAGCAAAAAGATGTAAATAAAAATGGATTGTATACTTTTTGATCTGACCAAAGGACAAGCTTCCTGCTTTGAAAACTTTTTGAAAGCAGAGGTGGGTGGCAGTACAGAGCCATCTCAACTCCTCAAATGACTTGTTCCTAAGATTCAAGTGAAGTTTTATTCAACAAAACCCGATATTGTATTGTCTACAAGCACACACCAAGCCTTCAGTAAATTTGAAAATATGCTAAGTTTAGGTTTCAGACTTCATGAAAATGAAAGGTTTGTGAGAAATGGACTTGTGATAGAAAGACAACTATTTTCACCTTCGTGTAGCACATCCAGTCCGAAATTGAGGTCGGCTGGGCTTTCTCACATCATTTATTCCTCTGCAAAGTGGAGGCACAGAAAGATATAATCCTGAGAGAAAACCTGCAAACAAGTTATTTATAAATGATAAGAGAGAGCTATAAGGAAACTCTGGACTGTGATGATAAAGAATCTTGTGTTCCCTCTGAAATATGTAGTCAATATTTGCTCTGTAATACATTTGTTTTATCTTTAGATAAGCTGCAAGGTACAGCTGTATCAGTGTCATAAACCAAAGTACTTGGTGTGCAGCACAGGCAGACCTGCCCTTCATGCTCCCTTTCATTCAGGTGTGCCTGTTGCACTGCCCTTGAGCTGCTTTATGCCAGTTGCTACTCTGGGAAGTCCTGTAGGGATTCTGTAGCCCAGGGTGGCCCTTTTGCTGTGGTCTTCTTTATCAACTCTGCCAATGGCAACCTTTCTGTAGCCCTGTGAAATGGGACTTCAGGGCTGCAGGGCAAATGACAGGTATTTAAAAAAATGGAAACACTCTAGAGCACCTTGTATGGGAATCTCTTCTTTAATTTCTAGTCCTATAGAAAGGTGCCTGAGTAAATAAATAATGGTATCATTATCAGTAACTTCTTATGCTTTCTTTGATTTTTGTTTTCTTTAGATAAAGAAAGAAACAATTGACCTACTGGAGAAGAGTATTATAAAGCTGTGCAGAGATGGATCTGTGAAGCTGGGACTCTTTTAATACGTTTACTAACAAGGAAGTAATTTGCAGCTGCATTTTACTATTATCCTGCCTGCAACTGAATTTTGACTTTTCAGAGGTCTCAATACAGAAGGCACATTGCAACTTTTTCTGAGTTTTCTTTTAATAAAAAAACAGAAGTTTTGTTTGTGGTTCTAGTAGTATTTTTATTGCAGGAACAATGTCATATTGAGATCAGAGTTACACTGCTTTCACCTGCTAGATTTACTACTATCTGTCACTAGTGAGACGTGGAAGATGAGCAAACATGGGTGTGAAAGTCTTTGCACAGCTCAGTTTTCTGTTGCCTCCCTGTGCTGTCCCCAGTGAGACACGTATTTCTCTCATTAGAGTGGTAATCTAGTTCTTGCACTTGGGGGTCTTTGAAAAAATTGTATGAATTTCAGTAACATGTTAAAAAGGTATTTTTCACCTACCTGTTCTAGAGCTGTCCAAATGCTGCTTTTTGCTTTCACGTGTTAAGTTATCTGTATATTATAACGCGGTTTTATTCTGGTTAAACTGCTGAAGTGTGCAAAAAGTATTCTTATGTTTGTGCATTTAAATTAAAATGAGGTGATCTCTGGGTGATTCTTTTGTCGTTGCAGATAGTAGGGAGAAAATGGATTCTTTTCAGAGAATGAGATTGAATAGAGATGAGGAAATCATCAGTGTCTTGGATACTGATTGACCCAAACTAGGTATTTTAAAAATGAGTGGTCCTTCTATGATAAAGAACACAGAACCTTTTTACGACCTTTATTTGCATCTCTGTCAATAGCAATGAATGTAATAGGTTAAGAAAATTGGTTTGGTCTTCCAAAGCAGTGTTCTCTGTCCAGTGCTGTCTCAGCACCTGTGGTCCTTCCCAGTGGAATCCAGTGCAACTGGAGTGGAACTCCTTTCATTGTATGCCATGCCTGTTAGCTGGGCAGCTATGGAAGTGAAGAGAGAAGAAATAATGCATCTGAAATTGCACAGAAACTCCAGTATAGCTGACAGTATCCCTGCACATGAATAAGATATAACGAATCCTAATGAGCTGTGGGGCAGGAAAAATACATCTAAGCTTTCCAGGAGGAATGAACTGGACACCCTGATCAAAGTACACAATCACTGGATTGGTACAAGCTGATCATAGGGATCCAGGCACAAATACAGAAAGCAAGGAAGAGAGAGATCTAGTTAATAAGTAATTCCTCACCATAATTCAAGTTTGAACAAACAATACAGGCTCTCAACAATAAAGAACAGTACCTCAGCTGAAACAGTCTCCAGCACAAGGATATTATTCCTTTCTCTCACCGAGAGGAAAATGAAAAACAAGACAAGTTTTCTTCCCAGAGAAGGAGAAGCCCAACCTTCCAGGTGTCCAGATAACAGTGCATTCAAACAGCAGAGGCTGCCAGCTTGGAAGCCCCAGCTCACCATTGCATCTGTGCTCTCCTGCTTCTTTCTGACGGGGGCATTCTGCCTCACTGTGGGAGTCTGCCTTGTCCTGTCTGCAAACAGCGTCAGAGAAATACAGGTTGGTTTGGGAGTGGGGCTCTTTGATATTCTGTAAAGAAGAAACCAGACCAGGCTTGGAGGGAAAAGGCTTTGAGTTTTTGCTTCTGAATAAAGATGATAGCAATGGCTTCATGCCTTGGACATATGTCCAGCAGTTGGTATTCCTGTTAAAATCTTCAGAGGCAGTCAGTCATCAATAAAATCAGAGCACTGTGTGATTAACTGGGTGGTAATATCTGAAATATGGGTGATAATTACTGCCACTGGTTGCTAATACCAAAATGTTTTAATTATTTTCTGGGGTTTTGAAGGGAAACAAGCAAATCCCTTGGAGATTGTTTGACACTATAAGAACATACGCGGTTGCTGGGGCAAAATCTTGAAATAGACATTTAAACATTTAAACATTTAAATCCCTCCTGCAGAAAAGGCTATTCAGACCTGTGGTGTTGTGAACAGACTTCTGTGTGAGCCAGCACTCAGCACTACACCTGGGCTGTTCAGCTGGGGTGGGCCATGATTCACAAGGGGATTTGTCAAGCCTCACTTGGTCAGCCTGCTCAAGATGCAGGAGTGTTCTTCACTCAGCACTCCTTTGCTGAGGAGCAGATGGGAAAGCTCTGCAACAGTCATCAAAAGGCTCCAAACCAGCTTTAAACTAGGGATGAATTTTGTGGTTGTTCATTAAGGCCAAGTCCTCACTCTGCCTCTTTGTTTTCAACAATGTTTTTGGCAGTCCAGAGTCACTTAGAAGAGAACGGCTCTGAGAAGCCTTGGACCTGAAACACTAACCTATGAGCATTTCCTTTATTATTATGTATTTGCTTGTTCACTTCTCTGACAGATAGATTATTCAGATAAATGCTCAGACTGTTCAAAGCTCCGTGAAAATTCCTCTAACTGGAATAAGGAATGCCACTGTTCTGTTAATTTCACGCTAAAGGAAGATATATTGGTAAGTGGGTGCAAAAAACCAGCTCAAGTTGGTACCAGCTGTTACTTATATCCCCAGTCATAAAAGACAGTAATTCTGTTCTGTAGAGCTCCTGACTAAATTTGCTTTGTACTTTTTCAGAACATGTAATGCCCAAAATTTTACACTTTTGCCTGTGTTGTTCATTTGGGATTTATAACCAAGACCAGGCTCCTTGGCGAGGAGGTGTCCAAGGAGAAGAAGGGGGTGGAGGAAATGGTGTTTGATTGTAGAGGTGACTTCTCTCTGTATCTCTCTGAGTCAGTGCCAAAGCCTTGCCCTTGGCCTGGGGTTAGTTGTTGCTGCCCTGCTAAGCTCTGAAGTGAAAAGGAAATCTGAAGCCCTGACCACTTTACATAAGTAGACCCCTGCAGTCATTTTTACAAGGGTTGTGCTGCTAATCCCCCAGGTCCTTGAAATAACTCAAGTCTAGCAATGGGATTCTGAAGTTGCTTTTGGAAAAAGTATCCTTCCTTTCCTGCCTCAAACTACCAGGTTGTGTTGTTGAGACTGTTAAAATGCTTCATGTTCTGCCAAAGTGATCTTATACTGAGTAAATGATCCCTTAAAATTACAGTGCAATTTAAAGTCACTTTAGGATTCTTCAGTATTAGGGAGGCTGCTAAAATACTTTGTAATTCTTATACTTTGTAATTCTTCAGATCACGGTGATGTTTGAGATGAGAAGTCAATTTAACCGAGTAATGGATTTTTTATTGTTGCATAATTACCCTCCATGTGAGATTTGCCTGCCTAGAATTCTCCTTTTCATGTGAAGGTTTTTGTGCACCTTCTTTTACGGAAAATGAGTGTCTGTCTCTACAATATGATTCATAGTTGTTGCAAGTTCATGGCCAGCCATGCCGTCTTGAGTAAAATAATTATCAGGCATTTTTATTTTAGGTTTTGTTTGGTGATTTAAATTATGTTTAATTTTATGCCAAAACATAAAAATTTACATTTAGGGTAAAGATTAGATTCTAGCCCATGACTGCTGTATTGCTTAGGATGTAGTTACAGACATTTTAACGTCTGTACTCCCTTCCCCTCTTTTTTAGCAAGTAGTAGGATTTCTCATTGCCTTCACAAACTCTCCTTATTGAAGGGCTTTATCTTTGGATTGTAGGGTGATGTTTTTATGTACTATGGTCTGGAAAACTTCTAC
Source organism: Cisticola juncidis (assembly GCA_013400215.1). NCBI lineage: Eukaryota > Metazoa > Chordata > Aves > Passeriformes > Cisticolidae > Cisticola > Cisticola juncidis. The sequence continues at coordinate 765,233 of VXBR01001476.1, forward strand.
CAAAACCACCGCCGGTACATGATGTCAAGGAGTGACGCACAACTGCTGGGCCGAAATGTAAACGTAAGTTTTCTTTTCATGTTGTGAGATCAGCAGCACTTCCAGCAGGTGTGCCATGGGGAGAGCTAACTAGGCAGAACCAAAAGTGTGTTTAGGTGGCTCTAGGGAGTAATAAAGTGCAGATTTTCAGTGTTTGGTCATGGCTTTTATGCTTGTTAGGGCCATTGTAACTAATAAGTTAATATGTTGCGGGGGGAGAGAGGGGGGAATAAAAGATGTCATTGCAGTGTTGTAGTTCTCAAACCTGCAGCTTGTAGTGCTGATTAAAAATACATTGTCTTTTTCAAATAAATATACAGAAAACTTTTGTGTGTTGTCAGTGTTGTTAGCCAGAAGCGTTTTAAGCTGTGCTTTTATTATAGGGCTAGGGAATTAAGTTATCCTAAGTCTTTAGTTTTGCTATCTGGCTTTGGAAAAGGGCAAGGAGCAGGAAAAGGTTTGTTCTGAAATAAGGGATCATACAGCATTCCAAATATGCAATTTAGAGGTCTAAAGAGAGAGTAGACAGCCTCACCTGCAGCAGACCTGCATAAAGGAACTGGGGAATACAATCATGGATAGCATTCAGGTTCTTTTACTTACAAATCGAAAACGTATTTTCTTTGCCTTAAAAGTAACATTTCTTAATATTTCTTAATAGCCTTAATAGCCTCTTAATGTCCTTTCAGTATATATGATGGTTGTGCCCTGATTATCTGTTGTTTATATAAAATGCTTCTTGCAACTCTCCCGGTGTCCTATCAGCTCGTTTGTTTGCATCCAGATGCAGCTGCTTTTGGCTTTTGTGCCGATCAGATAGATACACACCTTCTTGGAGTTACTCAGAAATGTTTCTGTTTTGAAACCTGAAGAGTTATAATTCTATTAAAATGGGATAAGAAAGATTTGATAAAGCTGAGGTGGACTTCTGGTTTTCATTCTGTATCTTCATACATCAAGATTTGCTCTTGTTCAACTGCAGTAATGTGGCCAACCATGTCTGCTGTTCTCCAGCACTAGTGCAGCCCAGGTCAGAATTACAAAGAGGGAAAAATAAGATGTTCTAGGGTAAGCCAAGGCTTCACTGGAACATTTTCAGTTATAGCCATTTTACAGTAGCAGATCCCCAAACCTGTTTCTGTAGTCTGGAGCTTGCAAGTCTGCATCAGAATTTGGTGAAGACCTTAAGTTTCCGTACCTAGATGTAGGTACATACGGAGGGTGTTCCTGAACTACAGGCCCGTCCATGTGGGTGTCTCTGATGTGACCAAAAGGCACTGGAGACTTAATTGTTCAGTGGCTTTTCAGAAGAGGACATGGGAGGACCAGTAAGTTGAAACCAAACCCGGGGTGTGCCTGACTGTTGTGTTGCTTGAACGCAGGTCCAGAGGAGCCACTGCGCGCCCTTCAGCGCCTACAGGAACGGGACCCCGATGGCGCCGTGCGGGGCCATCGCCAACAGCATCTTCAATGGTACGTGGGCACCCCTCTGCCCCTCAGGGAGCCCCTCCTGGGGCTCTGCCCTTACCCCAGCCCAAGGGAGGCCTCTTCCCCCACAAAAGGCTTTGTTTGGTGGTGCTGCTCCAGTGAGGCTCTGCTTCCTCCTGTTTAGTAACTTGGCCCTCGTTTGGGAACTGAGGGAGATTTTTCATTGTCTAAGGCCCTCTTCCATGTGAGTGTACAGCAGGAGTGAGGAATTTAGGCTCTCTTGAAATAAGGAATGAGGATACAACAGATCTAATGTACTTCCTTGCTGAAAAGCACATTCTTGTACAGTGGGAGAGCCCAGATTCTGCCTTCCCACAATTATGTGTTTAAGAAGGAGGGATTCTCCATCTTCTCTGCATTAGTTTGAGTCTTTGGATCTACATGGCTTAATTTTCGTTTGTAGAATGCTGGAAGCATACTTAGTCTTAATTTGATCCTGGACTTGATCTTTGTAGTAATCTAGTGGGCATAATCTGCTTATCAGTACACTTGGGGTATTTCAGAATGTATCTTTGGAAGGAAAAGCAACAAAAAAAAACTGAACAGAGTTTTCTCCACTACCCCATCTTTTTTGTCTTCCAATTTCTACCACTCCCTGCTCCCACGCTTTTTTTCAGCTGTTCCATGCAGCAGATTTTGAGAAGGCAGCAGCTTTTTCCAAGCAGCTGTGCCACCCACACCAGAGGATTTGTGAAAGCCAGTTGCATTCAGTAACTTCTAGATCCATTTGATTTTCATCTGCGGAGTTGGGCTCAGACCTAGGCCAGCAGAGCCCAGCTGTGTGCAGCCCACGCTGCTCTGGAGCATGGGAGGGAGAGTCAAGACAAGCAACTGAGCAGGCAGAGCTCAGAGCATTGCAGCTCCTGTCAATGAAATGGTGACAAATAGCTGGGGATGTGGTGGGCCACAGAAGGAGCACTTCCCCACAAGAGTGTGTCTGAGCTTTAGGGAGCTGTGTGAACACAGGTTTTGTAGGAGGAAACAGAAAAAGTATGTGTCCATTGATGCTTATGCAGCTGAGTTGTGCTTTTCATGTGTTCTGAAAGGCACCCCCTCCCCATCTGATCGTCTGCTTGTCCCTGCCCATCATCCCATTGGCTGCCTGGGGGTTTACAGAGCTGTTAATGAGTCCTCTAGTGGTTTTGCCTAATGTTAAACTAATCTATGTAGGAAAATAATAATGGATAAAAACAGCTGCAGTTCACGCACTGATACTGGGTGGCATTGTTAGGCACAATTTTAGCTAAATAGTTTTTGACTGAAGGAAGTGTTTCTGTCCAAGTTGGTAAGCAAGCTCTAATTGGCATAAAACTAGACAAAATTTTCTCCAAAGGACTGGATTCCTTTGATTGTACTTTTACCTCTACCCTAGTCCCTGAAAACACATCATGCATAGCAAGGTTTTGGGACAACTATCAAAGAAATTCTAGGGGAAACTAACTAGGACAGTACCTTCTGTAACTGGCTAGAGAGCTCATAAAGTGATTTGCAAAGAAGGCCGTCCCACAGGAGCTGATGGACATGAGGAATGTGCACAGGGATTGGTAGCAAAATGTTCAGTCTTTAGAACTGCAGGAGTTCTAAGACTCTGGTACCTTAATTCGTCTTGTGAAATGTGCAGTGCTCCATACACATGATGAAACCTTTCCCAGGATGTTCAGGTTTTCTATCCACTTGGAAGATGCTTCGATGTGACATTTTTTGTTAGTCATGCTGGCAATTAGAATGACTGTCTGACTCACAGATGTCGCTTATTGTATTCCCTGCAGATACTATTGATCTTTTTTACAGTCATAACTCATCTGTGATTCAAGTGCCACTGCTGAAGACTGGAAACAGTTGGTGGACAGATAAAAATGTGAAATTTCGCAATCCTGTGTCATACAATCTCTCTTCTGCATTTGCAGGTAAGAATGGTTCTGCTGGTGGTCCTTTTCTTTTTCAGTGGCTTCCCTATCTCCCCCTTCATGTGTCTCCCATTCTGAGAAAAACAACCTTTGGGAGAAATATCTCCCAAAGAAAGTTGAAGAAGCAGCTTTAGAGGGTGACTGAGAGCAGAAGGCACATTCAGCAAAAATATATCCTTTTTACTTGTTTAATCAGTGACTACAGAAATTGAGAGAAAATGGTGTTGGAAGACTGAAGTTAGCCCACATCAACACCCTTCTTTATATTTCTTGTAATGCGTAATCTGTCCAGAGAGAGCAAGCTTTTTTTTTCCCTGTTTCAAACATCTGTGAAGGAGAACTGCCTGTCTCATCTTTCCTTCATGCCTTTGCAGATTCCTGGGCAGTTGTGGGACATAAGAGGCTGCCTTTGTCACTATTTCTTTCAGACCTGTTTCCTAGGGCTGTTTCCTTGTTATGGAGGATCTCTGTTGAAGTGGGGCTAAAAGCTGCCTGCTGTGGATCAGGGCAGTGCTGTGCTGGGTGCAATATGCAAGAGTTCATTATCTCAGTAGTTTTCATGGGACAGATTCTAAGTGTCATAGACTGTGCCATTAGACTGCAAAGCTGTGCCTTTCTGATTGTGCAGGGATATGTTAATGTGTAAAAATGAAGGCAAACTCCTCATTATAGAGAACATGGTGCTTGCTGAAGAGACAAGACTCCAGAATAAATAGTATTTTCACTTGTGCAAGTCACTTTGTATTTCCTGTGCTTGTGGGTTCTAACGTGTAGCAGCCCCTGGGCACTGTTAAACTGCTCATTCGTGTTTGAGGTGAGTGGGCGTGCTTGGAGCTGCTCTTAGCTGGCCTATTTATGATTTTGGTCCCAGTGTCTTACGTCTCTTCCACAGCTCATGTTCTGTGTTGGTTTTCTGAGGCCCAGGGTCTCAGCCAGCGCTGATTTCACTGGCGGTGACTGTCCTGCTTTGTCCCTTTGTGCCCAGGGACAGCCAGGCCCCCGTACTGGCAGAAGCCAGTGTACCTGCTGGACGAGGAGGACGCCAGGAACAACGGCTTCGTGAACGACGACCTCATCGTCTGGATGCGCGTGTCGGCCTTCGCCTCCTTCAGGAAGCTGCACCGGCGCCTGCGGCGGGTGCGGCGCTTCGCCGAGGGCCTGCCCGCCGGGAATTACACCTTCCGCATCTCCTACAGTATCCTTCCGCCTTCCTCTGTTATAAATGTCAGGACAATTTTCTAATTAATGTAATAATTTGGTTTATTAATACGAAAACAAATTATAGAATTTGAATCAAAGAAATTGAATCAAAGAATTACAGCATTAAAATCGAATCACAGAATTTTGAGTTACAGAATTTAGGCAAAAAGACTGAATCACAGAATTTCGGTAAAAACCTCTACAAACAGCGTAACTGGCTTGACGGTTTTACCCGGGAAAACGCTAAGGGTGAACTCTGAGACACAGAACTTGGCCGTCTGCTGTCTCCCTCTGAGTTCACACATTTGCTTGTTTTGGGGCTTAGTTTTTATACTTTTTATTTTGCCCTCGGCAGTATTTCTCTATATTTTCTATTGAGTCTTTGCTAGTTATTTAAATTCAGGGGTGTCTCTTTTTGAAAAGAGTCTATTTCTGTCCTGCTAGGTGTTAACTTCAAGTTTCAGCAGGAGTCTGGGTTGATTAATGTCCCTCGATATGGATAGCGATGCTCTGATGGCTGAGGAGGATGTAGGCCTTCTGTATTGTTGACTTTTCTTCTTTATCTTGATGTCTCTTCTCCAGCTACCCCTATTCGTTCTTTGTTTATTTTGGGATGGGTTCCTGCCTTTTCTTGTAGCCAACTGTTATACTACGTGCTGAGACCCATGTATCTCTGTCTTACATACACATATACAGTAAATGATAACATGAACTACATTCTACACTTTAACCTCATACACACATATACAGTATATCACATTTTACAATTCATAACCATCCATAAAAACATGAATTAATCATTCCCATTTTTCACACCTCGGCCTGCTGGGAGCCGCGGGAGACGGGAGGGAGCGGGGTTTGTGTGGTCAGCTGGGGAAGAAGCCGTGAGGAGCCCCTGTGTCAGCAGAGCCCTCTGAGGGGTTTGGGCCATGTCCTGACTGACAGGAGCTTTGTCCTGCTGCAGCTGCCCCTGCACGCCCAACAGTGGGAATTGCTGACTGAAGCACTGCTTTTGTCAGCAGGAGCTGTGTCAACGTGACCATGAATTTCTATTCCTTCTCAGCTGATAGAGATGTGGTTTTAAAAGTTCTGCCGTGGTTCTGTTCTGAAAGCTTCCATGGGAGAGATGAAAGGTAAACTCATAGAACACTCTGGCTGCAACATACTAGGTAGAGGTGAGCACTTACCCTCACACAGGCTATGTGGAGTGTCATGATAGGCTTCCCAAAAGGCCCATTTTCAACTGAGCTTTCACAGCAAATTAATGCAGTAGCAGTCCTATAATTTATGAATCTGAAATTTACAATGTTTTTACAAAGGAAGTATCTCCACATGCCCACAAAGACTGTACCTAAAATAACTGGGGTTCTTACCACCAGCTGCCTACCACCTCCCAGCAAGCAGCTGAGGTTTTGGATCCAGAACAGCAGAAGCGTCAACAATCAGTTAAAGGAGTTTTGGCAGCAAATGCAGACCTCAAAGCTCTTTATGCCTTGGAAAGCTTCTTGAGCATGTAACCACTACTTTCTCTTCTCCTGGAAATAGTGTACACTTTGTTAGCAAAACCTTGACATCCTTCTCTCAGATTTCCCTGTTTCCAGGTTCAAGGGTAGGAAGCACGTGCTTCTTTCCACGGTGGTGTGGTGCGGTGGAAGAAACCCATTCCTGGGAATTGCCTACCTGATTTCTGGCACGGCAGCAACCCTGACAGGTTTTGTCATAACTGGCATCCACTTAAAGCTCAGGAAAAAGAAAACATACTTCCAGAGGCAATAAGGGTCACTGACTTGCTGAACAGAGACAGAAGTGTGCAGTGAGCAAAGAAGGTGCAGCACAGACCTTTCACTCTTTCCCCTGAGCTCTGGACCATTTTCAGTGTCAGGATTGGTGAATGTAAGCAAACTGAGGGGCAGGGTTGTTCCATCATCTGAAACCCAACTTACCTGGGGTGCCGTTCTCATTGAAGTACGTGTGAGCCTAAATTTGTTTCCTCAGAAACTTGTAGTGAGATGAGCTTCAAACAGCAGATAGCACAGGTTAGAATCACAATGGCAAAGAAATTATGTGGTGCCAGTGTCTGGCCAGAAGTCAGGGTCCATATTAATTTCTAACTCAGCCCATAGTTCAGACATTTTTCTTAATTGAAATGGAGCTTTGGATGGATGAAAAGTGAGGTCTTGATCCAACAAAAAGCTTGAACAGGTAGAACTTAGTGCTAAAATCTGCTTGTGGGCCACATACCTGTGTTGAATGGCTGGGCTTGGGTTTTATCTACGTCTTTCAGCTCTGCTGAAAAAAGCAACCAATTTACATCAGTGTATTCACTCCAGTTTGACACCTGATTTGTGGTTGAATGCAGGGCATTTATTAGGAGTTTGGAGTTTGTTTACACCAAATTTGTTGGATGTATCTAGCATCTGAGAGCTGAAGGGCATCCAGTCACTGATATGAATTTTTTAAAATTATGGTTTAATAGAAATCCTAAATTTTAAACTCCTTTAATGCAAAATATTTTAGCAGAGCCATCTACCTAGTTTAACTGTTAGGCCACTAATTGCACTTCTATCTACCTCACCCTTCCATGCAAAAGTTCACAGATTCTTACCTGACACAGAATGGTAATTTACTGTCAATAAAATCAAAGCACCAGAAAAGCTGTGAACTTAATTAAAAGCATACACTGCAGCTCATGAATAGGTTCATCACTGTTCGTGTTTCTTGTTCAAGATTTTATGCATTTAGGACTTATTTCTAGTCTCACAAAATGAAGGAACAGCACTGAAGAATTTAGGTCAAGCATACCATGGTAGGTGTGAATTTTTTAAAACCGTTTTTCTGTTGTAAAAGTGCAAGTGGAATAAAACACTTTCAGTTCCTTTCATAATTCTTTTGTGTGTCTTGCCTCTCTCCTGAAAAGCCTTCTCTAGAACAAGAAAGAAATCACAGACTGAGCAGGAGGGGATGTGGGGATGTCGAGGCACCCACATCTGCCTTTGAGAGTGTCTGGGGCTGGGCATCTGGTGACCTGTGACAGTGCCCCTGCTGACAGGGTTTGCAGCACAGAAGGTGCAGTTTCCTTGATGTTCTGCTTGTGGCTGAGCCGTGAGCAGCAGAAGGGAGCTGCTCCAGTTCCCAGCTCAGCCTGGGGGGAGAGTCCTGCCCCACCGATGCTTTGTGCTGACCTGGGAAAGGTGTTTGTCTCCTCCCGGGGCCATCACCTCCACCCTGAAGCTGTAGGAACAGGGCTCCTGGACTTCAGCCCTGGCACCTGGACCTGTCAGGAGCTGTGGAAGAGCCCCACCCCTCACTGGGCTGGACAAGACAGAGCATGAAGCATTGCATTCAACAATGCTTAAGGTCGCTAGTCCAAGTCACTTTTACAGCGGGACATGCTCCTAAATCTTTTAAGTCCTTTTGAAAATGTAATCCCGTGCAGCTCTCTGGAAAACCCTGGTGGGATTTCCTAACAAAGCTGAACTTATGTTTTCTGGCCCCTAACAGACCACAGGAACTTCCTTATTTTTCTCTTTCCCTTTCTTTTTTATGTTTGTTTTTTTTTTTCATCGTCTGAGAAACTGACTGTCAAGAAATGATGGGGTGGTTAAATCACCCTGTAATTGTCATTGATTTCATTGGTTCATGAAGTATCTGGTAAAAAAAGTTAGTAAAGGGAGACTGAATAATGAGCTATGTATTTCAGTGAGTCAGTGTCCACCAGGAAAAAAATTTATCTGGAAGGCACAGCCCAGCAGGCAGTGTTTGCCCATTATCTCCCAGAGTTTTTGCAGGAACCTCTTCTCTTGAAATATAGATTGCCTTCAAAGCCCTCCACAGAGAAGACCTGTCTTCAAGCAAATCTTTCTGGTTTTCCTGAAGTTGTCTAAGGCTTTGTTTATAAACCCAGAATCTCATTTTTCTTCTTAACACAGCTCTAAACATGCCTTACCTCTTCCTGGTACCCTCTTAGCAGTGTCCTTGGAAGCTGCTGCTGTTTCTGTTGTTAGCTCTGAGAAGCTCTGCAGTGTCTGTCTGGTTCAGGATGGTGCTGCCCAGACCAGAGCAATGGGCATGGCAGGTCAGATTGATTAATGACTCCCAGCAGACAGAATCTGCCTTGCTCAAAAGGGTGGAAAATGTTAGCAACTCCTAACCCTGCCTTTGTGCCAGCCCTGCAGCCACGCTGGGCTCTGCCCCTGTGCCAGAGCTGGCACACTGTACCGTCTCAAGGGAGCTTTGCAGGTGTGCTTCCCCCTGCCCACACTGGGAATACCTCCCTATCTACACGAAATGTGTGTTGAACTTATTTATGCTGCTGCTGCCTTATTCCCCTTCATGCAAGGGCTGGAACAGGAGTGGCCTAACCTAACAGGAAGATGGTGAAAGCCATCATCAGCTGCTCCTCATTGTGCCAGCCCCCAGAGGATTGTCCCCTTTTGTCAGCTGCTGATCACAGCAGGAGACACGGGGTCCAGGCAAATATCCAGTGGGATTCTGAATTTATTTATCCTGGCTGTTAGGAGATCATTAGCTGGATCAGGAAAAGCAACGCTAATGTTTGTAGGGCAGAGGTTTGAAGCAATCAGAGATGTTGCACTTTTCCTGAGGTACAAATTGCTTCCAGAATACCTGGAGTGTTATGACCAGTACTGTGTCTTTGGTACAGTGCTGCTTTGGCCTTGGACATTTGATTTATGAATTAAGATTATGTATCTTGAGTAAAGATGAAAGTGAAAAAAAGTGCCTTGGTAGAAGCTTCCCAAATAGAATTTTAATTAGATTATCTATCAAACATACTTTCAGCAATAGTAAGTGGGCTTTTTTCTCAGAGAGACTGACTTAGGTAGATTTGACAACTCAGTGCAAAAATGTCTGGGTTTATGACTGCTGAAGGACATTGAGCTGTACCTGAAAAGTCTTGAGTCAACAGCACCACCATGAGGGCTACAACCCTGAGCCATAAAAGACTAACTGCCATTATTTATAATATCTTGACATATCAAAAGTATTAATTTGTTGGTTCCTTGTTTACAACTCCTAAAGCTTCATCTTTCATCATTGCTGCATTTCTAGTCCCTTTGAGCTAAATGAAATGTTGCCATTTCCTTCACCCTCAACAAAAGAAAGATGCATGTCAGAAATGAGCTTTAGGTTTGGTGAATTGAAATGAATGATGTCAGAGATGCTGACAGGAAGTGCTGTCAGCTAGGAACCCATCATATTTTTACTTAGAACAGGTGAATAAAGGAGGACATTTATTCAAATTTTTTGGGGGGAGGTGTGAGTGGATATTTAGTACATGGAAAACTGAACAAAGGATTCCTGTTAACAGATGTAATCTAAATTTATATGGTAAAATAGATAAGTCAAATAGGATATGTGTTTCTGGGGTTTGTTTATGATTTTGAAGATGACAATTACATGTGGGAGCACCTTCTGGGGTTCTTTAGTTTGGTTTTTAACAATGGCAAAAATATCTGGAGGGGACAAGATCCCATCATTATGAAAAACTTACCTGCAATTTAAATCTCATTTCTAAATTACAGGGAGGTGTAGGGAACATTTAAATTTTAATGTCAAAACTGTTGTAGTGGCTTTGGTTGCCAGCTCCTTTTAGGATTAAATTTCATTAATGGATATAACTTTATATCTAGAAAGAGAGACATAGAAATTAATCAAGTGTTACAGGATGTTTCAGTAGCACTTCAGTTAGAGAATTTTTCCAAGCCTTTTTCAGGCTTTATAGTCTCATGAATACATGGCCAGTATTTGTCTGCTTCAGCTGTTTTGTTCTGTTTCTAATCACAGACATTTTCTTTCGTCTGAAAATAAAGGGAGGAGTCCTTCCTGTCAAACAGATTAGCATGATCACAGACCTATAGAATATGGAAAAATTACTTAGATGCTGCATCTATTTTATATTAACAGCTGTGTTACATGCAGAGTATTAATATTAATGTTTGGATGGTGTTGTTGTAGTGATGCACTGCAGTGTAAAAGCTTCCTCTCCTTCCTCTGAGAAATGAAACTCATGCAAGAGTAAAGCCAAAGATGGCAGTTCAGGGAAGGAAGGGCTTTGTAAGCTTTGACAATATGAAGAGAGGTTTAAGAGCAATTTGGATTTGAGCTAGATCTAAAAGAAGAGAGAGCATTTGCTTTTGTCACATGAGGAGGTACTGTCAAGCTTCTCTGGGAGCAGAAGTTTTGAAACAGCTGATTGGAGAAAAACCTGTAACCTCAAAACAAGGGGAGCAGCAGAAGGGGAACAAGTACTGTTGCTGCTCTTGGGTGTGGAGGCAAAGAAATTTGGCTGAGCTGCTCAAGAAGATGGTATATTCTGAGACATGATCTGGAAAGCCCAGACAGTTTTGAGCAGCTGCCAAGTTCAGTAAAAGTTTCTTGGTTTTCAGTGCAGTCTGAACTACGTTGCATCATTATTGTGCTAAGGTGTTTTGACTGGATTCTCTGTCATTGCATTATTCCCTACAATTCCAAGAGTGATTTTGTTATGGGCTGGGAATGCCTTGGGCAGCTGCCTTCAATTTGGTGGGCTCTTGTTTCCAAAAGAGGAATTGTGGAGCACTTCTTTTCTTTTTGGGTCCAGCTTTTTCCTTGGGTTGTGGAAGCCAGGCAGGGTGAGAGTGGGGCTTGTTTTGCTTTTCCTGACATTCATGAATGAATGAAAAAGCTTAAGGAGGAAGTAGAAAAACTAAGGAGTATTAAGGGAAATGAAAGTCAAATAAACTGGTGGATTCAGCTCTTCCAACACTGAGAGAAGCTGACCAGGAGTCAGAGGACTCCTGTACCTCATCCCATCAGGCAGAAGGAGGAGACCTCAGGAAATGTTTATAGGAGGTCATGTAGGAAAAAAATTAGAGAGGCAAAACCCCAATTAGAACTCAATCTGGCCACTTCTGTGAAGAACAATAGAAAACATTTTTATAAATACATTAATGGCAAAAGGAAGGCAAGGGCAAGGACAACCTCCATTCTCTATTAGATGTGGAAGGGAATTTATTAACTGAAGATGAGGAAAAGGCAGAGATACTTAATATCTTATTTCCTTCAGCTTTCAATATTAAGGCAGGTTATCCTCAGGACAGCTGTCCTCCTGGGTTGGTAGATGGTGTCAGGGAGCAGAATGGTCCCCCTGTTATCCAGGAGGCAGTCAGAGAACTGCTGAGATGCTTGGATGTCCCTAAATCTATGGGACCAGATGGGATCCATCCCAGGGTGATGAGGGAGCTGGCAGATGAGCTTGTGAAGCCACTCTCCATCATTTACCAACAGTCCTGGCTCCCTGGAGGGGTTCCAGATGACTGCAAGCTGGACTGTGTGACTTCCATTCACAAAAATGGTAGGAAAGAGGATCTGGCAAACTCTAGGCCACTTAGCCTGACCTCAGTGTCCAGCAAGATTATGGAACAGATTATCTTAAGTGTCATCTCATGGCACCTACAGGATGGCTGGGGTATCAGACACAGCCAGCACAGGCTTTGGAGGGGTAGGTCGTGTTTGGCCAACCTGGTCTCCTATGACCAAGTGACTCACCTGATGAATACAGGAAAGGCTGTGGATGTTCTCTCTTTGAACTCCAACAAGGCCTTTGACCCTGTCTCCCACAGCACACTCCTGGAAAAGCTGGCAGCCCATGGCTGGGACAGGAGCTCTCTGTGCTGGGTCAGGAACTGGCTGGAGGGTCAGGCCCAGAGTGGTGGTGATGGTGCTGAATCCAGCTGGGGCCAGGCACCAGTGGAGTCCCTCAGGGATCTGTGCTGGGGCCAGCTCTGTTAAGTATTTTTACAGATGACATGGATGAGGGTATTGAGTCTTTTATTAGTAAACTTGTAGATGACACTAAGCTGAAAGTGTGTGTTGATCTGTTGGAAGGTGGGAGGGCTCTGCAGAGAGACCTGGAGCTGTTGGATGGATGGGCAGACTCCAGGGAGATGAAATTTAAGAAGTCCAAGTGCCGAGTCCTGCATTTTGGCCACAATAACCCCCTGCAATGTTACAGGCTGGGGATGGTGTGGCTGGACAGTGCCCAGGCAGAAAGGGACCTGGGGGTGGTGGGGGCAGCAGCTGGACATGAGCCAGCAGTGTGCCCTGGTAGCCAAGAAGGCCAAGGTATCCTGGCCTGAATCAGGAATGGTGTGGCCAGCAGGAGCAGGGAGGTCATTCTTCCTCTGTACTCAGCACTGGTGAGGCCACACCTCAAGTGCTGTGTCCAGCTGTGTCCCCTCAGTTTGGGAAGGACATTGAGGTGCTTGAGCACATCCAGAGGAGGCAACAAGACTGGAGAGGGGCTTAAAGCACAACTCCCTGTGAAGGAGCAGGGGGTGTTTAGCCTGGAGAAAAGGAGACTCAGGGTGACCTTATCACTCTCTACAACCTCCTGAAAGGTGGCTGTAGCCAGGTGGGGTTGGTCTCTTTCTCCAGACAGCAACGGACAGAACTAGAGGACACAGCCTGAAGCTGCTCCGGGGGAAGTCTGGGTTAAAAATCAGGAAAAAAATCTTCATTGAAAGAATGACTGGGCACTGGAATCATCTGCCCAGGGAGGTCCATCCCTGGACGTAATTATAAAATGACTGGATGTGTCACTCAGTGCCATGGTTTAATTGATGAGGAGCTGTTAGGTCATAGGTTGGACTTGGTGATCTCAAAGGTCTTTTTCATCCTAGTGATTCTGTGAAAATAGCTCATTCCCTGGAAAGCTTGTATTTCAGAAAGCTCTAAACAAAATACCTAGTATTTACTGAGTATGTACTATGTACTCTGAACAAAACCATGCAGCATGAAATAAGATGAAAAGAGGCTGTTTGGTTATACTCCTATGCAATTGCAGCTATTGTCACTTTGCAGCAAAGAGCCTAGAATGATCCCTCTCAAACCAGAACAATTAAAAAAGCTTGTGAAGAAAATGAGGTTTTCTACTGTGTCAAACCTAGCAACCCAAAGTGTTTTTTCTTTTTTCCCCAGGGCAGTTCCTGTCTGTAATGAAGACTGTTGCACTACCAGTTATAATACTGGAGGATTCGGGTTTTAAATTAGTTTAAAAGGTCTGGAGATTTCTCAGCTAACATATGAATCCTTGGGCTGTATAATTAGTGACAATGAACCTGAAAACACTGGATAATGAAGTGTGTTCAAGAAACTGGAATGGTTAAGAGAAAGAAATAAGGAAGTGGTACCTGCCCACAGCAGTGGTTGTCATAACCAGCTATGAGTGGGGAGAGCGTGGAGCCACCGTGCTGCCTCGAGGTGAAATGTGGCACTTTTTGGCAGTGCAGAGGGAGGCTCACACCAGCTGAGGACAACTGCAACATCTGCAGTCAATCACCTCCTCCCCACAGAGGCTGTGCTGGGCAATCTGTCACACAGTGCCGTGTCCCCAGCGCTGCGCAGGAGCCAAGGATGCGCTCCAAGGAAAGGCACTGCCACCCACTTCATCCTGGTGGGTGGCAGGCTGTGCTTCCAAGCTGTGGAATTCCAGGACAGTCCCTGCATGGGCTGGATTTTGCTGGCCTGTGTGGTGCCATCCCAGCGTGGGACATCCAGAAATTGAAATTGGAATCACTAAAACAAATAAAAGAATAATCAGTGAGTCATCACCTACACCTCACACCAGTGCTTATAGTCAGATTTCTCTCTTTTGAGCTTGTTGACACAAGGCCCAGCAATGATCATATGAATCCTTTGAGCAGCCTTTCCTTTCTCATGCACTGTCATTTCTGACTGTGCATTTAATCAAAATTCATCCTGAATGAATCTGATTAGCTAAGAAGAAAAGCTATGGATAAGATTCTATCTCTGCATGTTCTTGTTACTGATAAAATGAATTAAATACAAGAACTGCTTAACATATGTATAAACTGTAATTGTGTCAGTGGGTTTTAGGCTGTAGCTTGAGGAATTTATCACTCAGATTTCCAAGTTTGTAACTTCACCTCAGGCAACCAGGGGAAAGCCAAGTCCTAACAAATAAGGTCAAGCATTGCTTTGTGAAGGGAGGTGAGGAAACGAGAAGGCAGAGCCTGTTGGGCATTTTGGTATTTCTTTGCTTTTGGGGGGTTCTGATTGGAATGGAATGTCTCACACAGTGTAAGTGAATAGGCTAAGTTTTGTAATTTGGGTTTTCCCCTGAAACTTACTTTTGCTGTCAGCACTTCCCACACCCACCTAACAGGTGACAGTGATCATGTCAAGAAGTAAATGAAGTATGAATGTGTCAGGTGTAATTTTAAGTGTTCTCAGCTGCTGAAAGATTATTTTCCATTATTACTTTGATAATGCTGAGCTCTGGAGCAAAATATGTTCTTTTCCTGTGGGGGAGTAGTATAATTTTAAAGTTTTAGGCTCATACCAGAGTTGAGTTGTCCCTACCTAACATGTGATTCTCACTGTGAAGAAAACACTAGATTGATCCTGACATTTTCCTGGCATTAGTACTTTCCTTCTCTAAGAGAAGGGTAGGATGTCTCTGGTGGACTTATTTTGAGGCCTTCTGAAGACAGTTTTTATCTGAAAATAGTTATGTTACTCAAAAAATATACAGTAATTTCTCATTATAATGCATAATATAAAGTTATTTTTTGTATAAATAATTACGTTCTGAGCTGAACTTATTTGATGTGAAAGCAAAAAATTTATTTTTTTTTAAGTAGCAATAACCCACATTCAGAATTTGGGCGATTTTTGACTCGGTGGGGTTTTTTTGTAACTATTTGCCATTGCATATTCTGTTTATACAGTCACAGTTTTGCTTTACTAATTAACCTCCAAGTAGCTGGTAACAAAAACCATTTGTTTCCATGGAATTGTAAATGCTGTGAGGAAATAAACTTCAGTGCAGGAGTACTAGAGAAAAGCTGATAAAAACAGTAGTATTTTTTATAATTGGTTGTATAGAAAAAAATAGGACTTCACATGCTGCTTTTCCTCAGCTTATGTGAGAATAAGAGTTTGGGTTCATATTGCAAAACTTAGTAATGCTATCTTGAATTGGAACTCATACATATGTTTTCTAACTACATATAACTAATTATATGTAGTCATATTTACTGTATACTTGTAAACAAGTATTGTGTGTACATTCTTTGTGCAAGTGTTTGTAGAGAAAGAATCAGTTAAGTAATTTGTGTTTTTTTTAAAGTTACATTTCTGTTTGGTTCTAGATGCAGCTCCATGGTTAGGAGACTGGAAAGCATCTGAGGTTAAGTCTGAAGACACAAAAAGGAATGCTAGGTAAGGATTTTTTTAACCATGTGAATGAAGATCTGAAAATATTTGTGTTTGAACTGCAGAACTTGAAAACAGTGTATTTGTCAGATAGATCTTACCATGCAGAATGAAAGGGGAAAAATACTTGTTGAAGCAGTGTAAAATTTTGTATACAGCCCGTTGGATTGGTTCAGTGTCAGTCTGCTGGCTCTGAGATGTTCTGCATCCAAGATCCTGAACAAATGTGAAGTTTCATAACTAGTTGTTTTTTAAAAAATCAAACCCTGAAGTGTAACAGTGTTCCCATGGGAAAACAGCTTCCTTGTACCCCTCTCTGAACCAAGCAATTCATCACTAGAGAGTTTTTTAACTGTCCAGTTTATGAAGAAGGATTCAGCTGGGATGCAGTGGATCATCCTGGGACTCCTTCTTGCAGGCAGCTGTATCAGTACTCGGCATCATGTGACTGTCTCGTTATCATGTGAGTTTAAAATCTGATACAGATGAAAAGAAATTAAAACTTTGAAATAAGCAGTAATGATTTCAGGTTTTTGATGCTGACAAATTTAGCATGTGCCATTGTTTGGAGTGAGAATGCTGCCAGTGGAGGTCTGCTTTAGTAAGAGACATTTGGTTTAATATATTCAGCATTCATTTTTGTTTGCTTTATGCAGAAACCAGTACTTTGTGATGATGGTTTAATCTTCCCCCACTGTGCTGGGAAAAATGCTCTAAAATATGCACAGAAGCATAAATTATTTGTATTTTGCTGAGAAAACATAATTGGCATATCATTTGTTATAACGGGCTCTTAGGAACTGGAATTTTGTTAGGATGTTGGGTCTTTTTCCTTCACATCAAAGTACTGAATTTTGATCCCATTTTATTTTGAGAAACAAAGGTAGCTGAAGTAACATTGGACAAAGTTACCTCTAATATAGGTGGTTTAGGAACTTCAGGATTTTATTTATTTTCTCTGTTTAGGTATTTTTGTTCTAAAATTGTTATTGTAATAAGTTAGAAAGGTTTAAGGTGGAAAAGCCAATGCTTTTTCCACATCACTTATTTTATAGTTTTCACAGAGCTTGTGTGCAACACTCTGTGGCTGGTACTTTTCTTACCACTTCATTTTTTGGTCAGAAGGTGATTTCTGTGTACGTGCTAAGATTCAGGTTGTTCACATTTTTCCCTTATGGCTTCTCATGGAACAGATCTTGTTGTTTCCACAGATGCACTCATTCTTCAACCCAAGAACAGGTGGTTGTGTTAAGGAACCTTTCATACCAAGATTGTTTCTGCATGGGAACCTGCAAATTGCTTAACTACAATTAGAGGAGATGACAGGCTAGCTATGCATTTAATAGAGCAGGCCTGATATTATGAGGCCTTTCTATTAGAATTCTTCTACCTGTCACAACAAACTGTCATTGTAAAACCTGAGGAAAAAGGCAGAGGCTTGTTTAAGTATTTTGTCTCGGCATCTGGAGAATATTCTAATTTTTGCTCTGCAAATGCAATCCTGAAAGAATTCCAAATATATTCCATCATAGGTGTTTTACATACACAAGTGGGTTTACACTTTTGTCTGTATTTTACAATGCTGTTATTTCTGATAATGAATATTGTTTTGTGTTCACTAAAGGAGCTGAAAACAAGTCCTGGATCTCAACCAGATTCTGCATCAGGAGCTTTCACTGCTGTGTCAGGAGATTGAACATCACAGACCAGTTCAGGACAGGTGCTGTTTCCATGTCTGGATGAGCTCCTGCTCAAGGTACTGCTCCCTGCTAGACTGCAGTGAATGTGAATTACACATTCCTGATTCAGTTCCCATGGAAACTCTGCAACTTTGTGAGGGGATCTTCTGTGGGGCGGACCTTTGAGATTTCCCTGGACCTCAATTTATGGTGAGCCCCTAAAGATTTCTCATTTTTCAAAATAAAAGGTAAGAACGTAAAGAGGAGAGAATCACAGTTAAGGCAAAACACAGAAAGACATCATAAACCCCACGTGTTCCTGTGGTGTTGGTAGAATTTGACCTGCAGGTAACTGTAAAAGACCTTTGTTCTTTATTTTTTTCTGGTCAGTTTCCTTTTAGTGTATTTTGTGTAACACTCCATACTGCTTTCAAATTCTTTTACCTGTACCAAGTTTTCCAGTGATGTTTGTCATCACTGGAAAATTTTTCATCTTTCCCTTGAATTGAGATTACTATGATAGAACAGAGGTAACTTTTAAAGTAAGGTTGGTTTGAGTCCCTTTGAATTATGAAGGAGTACAAAGTATCAGTGACATTTTTCGTTTATTTGCATCAGGCTCCTAATTACATTCTTTATTGCCTTGGAGGTAATGTGTGGAATTTGTCTGCCTGTTTATCCTAAACTACAAAACACACATTTAACATCCCCTCTGCTCTGCAGGAGGAGCCATTCCTCACTTGCTCCTAGTAATTGCTATGGAAATTTCTTTTTGTCTCTTTAGTTCCCGAAATGCAAAGCAGACAGCTTTTCCTGCCCTTGGCAGCTATGGAATGTTACTTAACTCTTGACACAAGGTTTACCTTTCAAACTGTTGTTGTTCCACTGCACTTCTCTCCTGCCTGCCTCCCTTCCTTGGCAGATTCATGAAGCCTTGGCAGAGGCTGCACTTCAGTGCCTTGCTGGCATTGATGGTGATTAACTTTTGAGAAATACTTTTTATTATGCTATCATGAAGGAATTGATGCTTTTTGCATTGTCTATGAGCCAATCTTGAAAAAGCACAGTCTGCAGGCTGTTTTTTTATCAAAAAACGCCAGAAGCAGATGGCCAGGTGAAGGAAACCCAGCTGAGTGCTTCCCAATGCAGAGCAGCAGAGAGAATTCCTCTATGACCCTTCCATTCTCCTCTAGCTGGTCAGGTATTTTGGAGAACATGCAAGACCAACGACTGGAGCTTGTATTTCTCTTCTGTAGATTAACTGGCTGCAGTGCAGCCAGCTGAGCTCTTCTCAGAGAGGGATGTGTTTCAGTAAATTATTTTTCTTCCCCTCTGCAAGCATTCAGTGTTTTAGTTATCACAAAGTTGGCAACACTCACTTTAGGGGAAAAAAAAAAAAGCATGTATTTCATTGTGAGCAGGCTTCAGTGAAGCAAGTATAGCAAGAGTACAAAGAGGTTATACAGGCACAAGACAGGATTTAGAATTTCCTCAACACTTGAAAAAGCAGACACAGCTTAGGTCTTTCAGGTAAGTGTATTCATTATGCTGCAGGATGAGGAACACCACAAATCTTGCCCCACCCAGATGATGAGCAAGACATGAGGAACTTCTCAATACTTTTAAGTGCCTTCTTATCAGAAATAAGATTCTAATCTTGGATATTCCTTCAGTGGAGAGGCAGCTGCTCACCTCAGTTGGAGGTGACTTTATTGGATGATCCAGTGCCTTCTTACCCCACACTCACAGCTGGGCAATTGTGTGACTTTTGATGGAGGGGGGGAAAAAAATCACAAATACTGAAGGTACAGCAGTACAGACCATATCTCTGAATCTACTTTTGAGGTGTAGAAGGGCTTGAGACAGGCCTATTTCTGTGACTTCTGAAAGAATATTTTAATCATCCATGCCTTTGTATCAGCTGGTTTAGATAGGGATCAGGTTCCTTATATATACAGCACTGATTCTTTTTTTGCACTACCAAAACTCAACGGCTTTGCCTTATTTCAGAAAGCCTCATGCAGTAACATAGTCCAGAATGAAGGAGTCTTCCTGAGCAGAAGGGGATACTGGCACTCAGCCTGTTGTTGCCAAAAGCTGGTTTTGGAGAGCTAAAATCTCATGAAACTGTAGCATGTTCAGAAGCAAGGCAAATCATCTGCAGGCACTTAGAAAATGATATAAGACTTTATAGTCCATAATGACTTTTAGGAATTGTGCCATTGTATTTGTGTGCAACCTGCAGCCATTCACCTTCTCCTTCACCTGCATCCTGACCAGTCTGGACTCTGTCTTGCATCAAGCCACGTACAAAGATAAAAAAGATAAAACATCACAACATTTCGAATTTGGTTTTAGGGAGAGACTGATTGTGCTGTGATATGATCATAGAGTGATGGGGGTGTGCTCGCTCTAAGTCAGGTCAGCTTGCAGACAGGACACTTAAAAGCTGTTCTAATCTCTTGATATTTAAACATGAATGTAAGTAGGAGTCTCATCCAGTTCCCATGCAATACTGTCATGGCATGCAGAAAACCTGTTTCCTTTCCTTTTTCAAGGCACCAGAGACAGCCTCAGAATGAACTTCTGGTTATGCCAAAATCTGACACCAGTTTCAAGTTTTATAACCCTTTTTGGATCAGAATTTGGTTACTGATCATGTGTTTTCATAAAATTGATAGTTGTGCATCTCACAAAGTTGAGCCACACTACATTTGATTACATTATCAACAATCGTTTTGATTTTTACCTAAGGAGCAGAGACACTTGAAGCGCCTGCAGAACAAGAGGAGCTTCTTCCAGCTTGCATCGAGACACTGTGAGCTCTCACTACACTTACTCATAAAAGAGTAATTATGACTGAGTTCTTTGTGTGAGGCACTGCAGTGCTGGAATTGATATGAAAAAGAGAAAAAGCAGAAGCAGCATCAGCTTTGCTCAGTAACTGGGAATAGCCATGGTCTAAGTGAAGACTGAACATGACCCTCTGTAATTCACAAAAAACCCTGATATTTCCAGACTGCAGATGAATTAGATACAAGGTAAGTGTTAACTGCAAACATGCTGAGTAATACGTATGTACAATTTATTTAAAATACTTTTGAACATAGAAAAACCCCTCACTATTTATACAGTCTAAGTCCGAGCAACATATACAAATACTGAGCAACTACAATACATGCTGAGGTAAAGAACATACATTCTGGGAGAATACTCAAGCCAAACAAGATTGAAATACATTTTATATACATGTCTTCATGTATAAGAGAGACCCATGAAATGTACCTTTGCTTTATTGTACACAGGCAAATTCTAGTCTTAGTGTGTCATGCCATTAAACCCAACTGTTACATGTTCAAATGTATCTTAGCCCTAGCAGATAACATGTCCAGGAGCACAGCCTGGGACCAAATTCCTTCCAAAAAGGGGCTTAAATTTTAAAAACATTCATTTCTTTGAGGAGCTCATGCTCCTCAGATAATGAACTTGCATTATGTTTGCTTAAAATATAACCCACTGTAGAGAAACTGCCTAATTCTTATACCACCTTAGCCTTCAGCTATCCACAGTTCTACCATTCCTGGTCTGCAGTAAAAATTAAATACTGCCTTGGACACATCCATTTATTTTTATGGTAGATGAATTTTTCTAAGCCTAAACTGGTACAGGTTGAGAATGGAAAGGATTCTTAACTTGGTTGTAGCTGTATTGTCACATCTTAGTGGAAACTAACAACTTCCTGCTCCTTGAAATAAAATCAGCTCAGATAATTTCAGTCATAGTAGCTGCTGATAGCTAAGAACAGTTACTTACCTGTTTAAGCAAAACTACAAAGATTGCAGACTATTTTTGTCAGGCAGAAAAAGTTGCAGTAACATCAAAAGTACAACTACAGGTGGGATTGTGCTGTTCACAAATGGGTCTTATTTACCATCCTTACATTCACATTTAGGCTTGAAAACAAATAATTAAAAAGTGTCATTCTCAATGAATGAGAATGAACAATCAGAAATTGGAGAACTGGGCTTTAAGGCAGCACAGAGAATGTTCAGCATCTTTGTTGGGGACAGGGACAGTGGGACTGAGCACACCCTCAGCAGGTTTGCCCACAGCACCGAGCTGGGAGGTGCCAGCAGTGTGCTGGAGGGAAGGGATGGTGTCCAGAGGGACTGGACAGCCCTGAGAGCTGGCACCTCATGGAGATGGACAAGGCTGTCCTGCACCTGGGTCAGGGCAATGCCAGGCTCACAGACAGCTTGGGCAGAGAAGTGAATGAGAGCAGCCTGGCAGAGAAGGATGGGGGGTGATGGCTGATGAAAAACTCAGCATGAGGCAGCAGTGTGCTCTCACAGCCCAGAAAGCCAATGGGATCGTGGGCTGCAGCAAAAGGAGTGTGGGCAGAAGGGAGAGGGCCTCTCCTCTGCTCAGGTGAGACCCTACCTGGAGCATCCAGCTCTGGTGCCCCCAACATAAGGAGGACACGGAACTGTTGGAGCAAGTCCAGAGGAGGCCACGAGGTTGTGAGAGGAGAGGAGCAGCTCCCTCTGGATCCGGGCTGAGAAGGCTGGGGCTGCTCAGCTTGGAGAAGAGCAGCTTCTGTGGAAACCTCATCACACCTTCTGCTATCTGAAGGGCCATAAGGAAGCTGGAGAGGGACTCCTTGTCGGGAACTGCAGTGACAGGACAAGGGAAATGGGGACAGACTGAAAGAGGGGAAGCTTAGCTTACAGACTAGGAAGAAATTCTTTACTGTGAGGGTGGTGAGACACTGGAACAGGTTGCTTAAAGAAATTATAGCTACCCCATCCCTGGAAGTGTTCGAGGCCAGGTTTAATGGAGCTCTGAGCAACCTGATCTAGTGGGAGGTGTCCCTGCCATGGCAGGGGATTGGAAGCAGATGATCTTTGAGGTCCCTTCCAATGCCAGCCATTCTATGATTCTCTGTAGTACCATATCTTAGATGCTGAACAGGCCACAAGTGATTTTTGACTCCAGAGTTTATATCCAGCCCCTCTGCACAGAGATTTTCAAGTGGTAAGTGAGGACACTGTCATGGAATTAAGGCAGGTGGCAGCCCCTTGAACAGCGCTGCAGTTTCCATCCAGATGTTGGCCAAGGCATTCAAGGACCTGGCAGTAAACAAGGCTTTGAACTGCATCACAAACAAACAGTAACCCCTGAAGTCCACAAAACTGGGCTACTGTGTAGGGAGGGTCCCACATGTAGCAATTGATTCAGCATCCTTCCAATAGTGCTGTTAGAATAAAAATGCAGCATTTTTATAGTGGGGTTTCCTCCTACTTAGGTAAGAAAGATGTGCTTTTTTTTTTTTAACAAGATAAAAAATGGCAAATATGGCATTCAGACTGTTTTCATTTTGTGATTACCTAGCTAAAATGAGTCTACATTACCCCAGTAAATGACCAACTGCAATGTTTTCATAGTACAGAACACTGGAACATTCAAAGGATACAAATTCCAATAAATATGTCTGAAATGGACACTCTTTGGAATAGTACTGGTTCTTTTGCAAAGGCTTTGAAATCTTTCATGCTTCTAATAAGAACAATCATAAAAAAAGCCCTAAGGCCAAATTTGGCAGTTGTGCTAAAAAGTACCATATGTGCTAAATGCATGTCTAACACAAACTGTGCACCATTAGAATATTTGTGTGCTTCCTTAAGCACTCACAAAACTATGTACAGATCTTTTTTTGTATGAGCTCACACCTGAACACAGAATATGGACACTTTGGGGGAGGACAGGGCAGAGTCTTTCTCAATTCAAGTCACCTCCAAGACCTGGATGCTTCTTGCACTGAGCATCACACAAGTCTGACTTGGAGGCAGATACTATTCAAGTGGCCCTCACAGCATACGGAAAAATGTAAAAGCAATTGCCAGGTAGTTTGCTCGTGTCAGTCTGTGCCTCCTGGATCCCTAGGAAGGAATAAGACTGAGTGGCATAAGGAGAAGAGGCAAAAGAGACTGTACAGACAGCAGCTTCTAGTTTTGGAAGGCTAACCTACCCAAAAAGGCAGGAAAACCTTCTGAGGAACACACAGCTGAAAAATCCCAATTCTGTTAACAAAAGCTGAAATAAAGTAATTCAGAAACAAAACTATTTTATGCCATGAAAAAAGGGATTTTTCCCATCAGTCTTGATAGTAGCTTGTTAAGTCCAAAGTTGTGCAGACATTTTACAAGGAAAAGAGGAATTTTAGAAGCTGTGGTGCTTGCACAGAAATTAAGAGCTTTGGGTATTGAGGTGAGGTTTTTTCCCCCAAGAAATAGTACCATTAGGAAGAAATAACCGGCTTTTGTACCTAAACCATTTCTCCCAATTTATCACTCACATCTATGAATTACTGGAGCTAATCACAAAGAGTTCTTCTCTCATGTCTGACAGACAATTGTACAGTAGTAATAAAAAAGTCCACGTTTTTGCAGGAGACAAGCTGTTAATTGTACATACAGCTTAGGAAAAGCAGAGTTACTGTTTTCCCAGGCCTCCCACACCACATCTTTTGGTTCGACGTTGTATTATTTAAGACTAACAGTACCAAAACAATGGAATTAAAAAAGTGAGACTGTGAGCTTTATGGAACTGGCTTTTAGAAGCAAGCCCTTGTTCTGCCTTCCCCACGAGCTAACTTTGCTCATCCTTACTCACAGTGGGATGGGCCAGGCTCTGCGGCACCTGGTACACGAGTTGGTCGGCGCCGCCCGGTGCCGGCTGCCCCTTTGGTATATCATACAGTGCCCGTGCTGAGGATGCACTGTCTGTCCTGGATAACAGCTTATTGCACGTCCCAGCCAGGGGAGGGGCTTGGTTCCCTGCAGCTTTGAAGGTGGAAATGGAAGGAGCGCCAAGAGGTGTGCTGGGATGGCTGGACATGTCCATGACGATGGGAGTGGCGTACTCGGGTGCGGTCACGGGCAGTGGCTCGGCATAGGCGTGGTAAACTTCTTGGATGGGGGAGTTGTAAGGGTCCAAGTCAGCGTAACTGGCTTCCTTTCCTTCCTCTGGCTTGAAGGTTGATCTCTGGTGAAGCGTGCCCACAATCCCCCCTACCAGGGGCTGAGCATATTCTGTGTTGCAAGCCCCAACAAAACAAAACATGAACACATTTAATGGATTGTTTCATAGTGGCATCACATTAAACACAACCTGGCAGTAGCCCCCAGAGATCACTGTTATCCTACATCAAACACCTCTGTCCACCAGTGCCAATCACAATCCTTTTCCACCCAACAGGTAAAGCCACTGAGATAGCCACTGAAACATCCCCACTTCTCAGGTTTATACTCCTTCCCAGGTGAGCTGCAACCTCCCATGCTTCAAATCTGCCTGAAAATGAAGCTTACTGAAATGTTCTCCTCTAAGTCAGAATTAAATAGAATTATTCTGCCTGGATCTGGATAAAAAGTGGTCCTTGGAGTGGAGGTTTTTTCCTTTGAGCGGGGAAGCCAGTATGCAGTCTGAGATGTTTTAGCTCAACAGATACTCTGAGTTACAAGAGCTGGAGGTGAAAAGCCTGACTAGCTGGGTAAAAACAGACAAGCAGCCAAAAGGAAGAAAGTGATTCTGCCTGCAGTGAAGCTGTAATTCCTGCACATCTGCTCGATTCTGCCATCAGCAGGTAAGCCCAGAACCATAGGCACAGTCATTCTCCTCCCATGCCTGGGGCACCAGGGAAAGGGCATCTGCCACTATCCATAAACCCTCCTTTTCCAGATCACAAGTGTGATTTAAACCATATAGTGAGGTAGAGAATCAAGCAATGCATTTCAGACTTGTGCATAAAAATACTGTGATGAAATTATTTCCAGTGTATGAAAATATAACCAAAAGAATTCTTTATCGCTTTATGAGGTGTAAAAACTAAAGAATGTTTCAGCTACTGTATTAACTTGGGCAAGTGCCTATCTACAGCATATGAAATGAGAGAACAGACGTGAAAACGCCTGCTTTTTAAGAGAAATGCTTACCCACAGAACTATTCGTTTCTCCTCTGTTCCCCCTCCAAACCAGGAATTAACTAAATGTAGCCAGATTCCTGACATCCTTTGGCATGTCATATGTATCTATATATAAATATATATATATATATATATATATAAAAATGGCCCACAAAGTACCTGCAGACTCTGATTGCAACATTGTTGGGACTTCTCTTGGTCTTAGGTGACTGATTTCACTGCTGCTGTAGCGTACAGGAGTTTCTTCATGTTCTGCTGATTTGGTCGGGAAAAACTGCTTCATCCCTTTCCACCATCCTTCATATGGATTAAAAAAAACCAACAAAAACCCACTCAAGATTGTATATATATTGTACTTTAAGCTACTAAAATATTTGTCAGCACAGCTGGTATTTTGTTGAAGCAGGTAAATAACTCAATTATCACTATTTTGAGTAATACAAGCACATCAGAGCTGTGAGCTATCAGAAGCAGCCATGTAGCCAGAAAAGTGATAAAAGGTTTCTTGTCTAAAGGGTAAAACACACCTAAGACTGGCTGTGAGCAGAGACATGGATATGCAAGTTTTCACCAGGAGGGCAGAGAAGTGAGGCACAGCCACACAGCAGTACCAACCCAGCTGCTGCAGCCCTTTGCACCTGGGGCACTGCTGCTCTCAGGATCATTGCAAAGAGCTGCTCGCTGCAATTGTCTGATCTTAAGTTTATGAGGCACAAGACAGCAGGATGGAAGATATA
Organism: Cisticola juncidis; assembly: GCA_013400215.1. NCBI lineage: Eukaryota > Metazoa > Chordata > Aves > Passeriformes > Cisticolidae > Cisticola > Cisticola juncidis. The sequence continues at coordinate 791,503 of VXBR01001476.1, forward strand.
CCTAAGTCCCACATGCTTACCAGGGCAATGAAGACAAAATTTTTGACAGAACTTATATGCTAAGTCTTGCCTGGAGTGCAAAATTAACAACACGGAGGCAGAGGTCTGCAGTGAAAAGCTGCTCCTCAGCAAAAAGGGACTCAGCTTGTTTATTTCTTTTCTTTTTATAATTTTGTGGGTCTGGTAGTGGATTGGCTTCTGGGGTTACTACCCCTTCACTCCACTGGCCAGACCAGCTGTCAACCAACATTATTTTCAGGCTAGAAATGTGTAAGCAAAGGACAGTGAACAAAAACAAGAAAGGTTGTTTATATTCTAAAGTGTGAGAAAGTGAAAAACTGACTCTTAATATTGCACAGTAGCTAAAGAACTGACTCCATCTTATAAGTAAATAGAAGGTTTTGAAAAATCTCAAAAAAAACAGGGCAACAGCTAAGATCAAAAATTTTCTTCCTGGACAAAAAAGTACCAAAGAAATGGTTATCAAATGTATAACTACATTCCTTATAAATTAATTTCTCCCCCTCATGTTGTATAATTAAGAGGTTTTCTACTTTGTTGACAAAAAAACCCCTGAAGCTGTCAGCTCTAACAGGAGACATGACATTTACTATTTCTGAAAAAAAAAAAAGAAATCACAGAAAGAAGCAGTGCAGCTAAGTTTGTCCAGAAAAGAAATTCAGTGATTGCTATGCCTCCCTCAGTTAGCATCAGAGAAGCTTCTGCCAGTGGAAGCAGTAACTGCAATCTGAAATACACATTGACAAAAAACCACTGAGTAAATGGTTTCATAAAACCATTTTGTTACCTGCACGATCCCAGTAAGGTAGATCATATGTACCCTCAGTTTTTTTCTTGCTGTAAAAAGAAAAAGAAAAGAAGGGTTACTTTAGCTAGTCTGCTTATCAAAAATGTATTAATTAATGCTCAGCAACTATCACCTTGGCTGTAACTGGTCCTCAAATTTAATGTATAAGCACCAGTACCCTGGCTTGCCATCACCAGTCTGATGCTACCACAGAAACCAGTTTTTGGTCAAAGCACTTCCAATGAAAACAGTTACAAAAAGCTGGTTTGTCCTCACTAGTTAAGTGAAGTTTTTCCCAGAAAGAATGCAATTCTTTGCACAAGTGTAGACCACAGAGTTCCCACAGCAATACATGCAGCATTTCATTCCCCCACACCAGGCTAACATTCATTTAAAGCACTTCCATCCCTCTCTTCATTTACCGGTTTCTCCAATGCCACGCACAAACTAAGATAAGAATCAGAGTAGTGAAGACCATCACCAGCACTGGAACCAGAACTGCTGCCAATGCCACATCTGAAAGCCATTAAATTGAGTGGTGTCAGACAGAAAGAGCTTCTCATAAATCAGTTTTTGATTTGAAAATTACTTGGGTAAAGCACACCGTTTTCATGTTGAGTGTCTAACACACCAGATCCCCCAGCTAAGCACTCTGCTGATGCTCCCACAGTGCAAACTTCAATTAACATCTGGCTCTTCTACATGCATGCACAGCTGGGGGCTTTCTGGGGTTTTCCATCAAAATCAACCAGTTTGTTTTATATACAGTTTTTCCCTTACAACAATGTATTCTATTATTTAGGCAGAAAATCCCTTAGTGCCACCATGTCAGTTTGAACCTTCTTTAAGAAGTAAATTCCACAGTACCTTAACAGTTAATCCCAATCAGTCTGTGCTGGGTCTGTGTGTGATCCTGTCCCCTGCCATCCAAAGGACACTTCAGCAGTGCCCACATCTGCAGTGACTTTGCTCCCTTTTCTGACCACTTTCTTTGATAAACAAAATGATTATGCCAGGTGACATTTTTCAAATTTCATGTCAAAAAGACTGCTCCAGAAAAGATTTGCTACATCAAAGGATTTTGTTCTAAGAAATTATTAAATAAAGCAGTTGTACCTATTGATTCAGAAGGGAAGTCCAAGTTACAACTGCTCCTTCTGACAAAATTTGTTTAGTCATTAAAAGCTGAACTCAGTTTGAACAAGTTCTGGAAGACGGTACTATATATCTATAAAATATACATTGTATAAGCATTTATATTATATATATATATTACTTGGCAGATTTGTTTTGTTTCTGCATGCAGTATGCAACTGCTCATCTTTTATCATATATGTATTTAATAACTAGTAAATATTAGAAATAAAATACTGTAATCTGCTGTAATCTGTTAAATTTTGAGAAAATTTCAATGCAGAAAGCACGCTTAATATATGCCAAAGCACTATAAGGAGTTCCAAGCATTTCTACTGTTTAACAATGGATACCTTTGGTTACACTTGGAGTCACTGTAGTGTTTTTTATTTCAGGTGTGAAAGTTGTTTTATCTGTCTGCAGTGAAGTCTTCACTGAATGAATGAAGTCATCCATGAAGTCAGCATTCTTCTCATCATTCTTGCTCTGAGGTGGTGGTGGCGGCAAGGTGATTTTAGGAGCACGACCTTCAGAAGAAAAAGAGTTTATAAGATAAGTTCTTTGAATTGCTAGTTTCCTGTATCTTCTTTTCAGGAGAAGACAGCTGGAACAGTTTGCTATAAAGCTTTTGTTCATGTTATATAATGAGGAAATACCCCCTCCCCCCACCATGAATCACTGACACAGAAAGCAATTGGCATCTTTTGAGACACTTGTCTTGTAAATAACCTCGTGTACACCTAAATTCAGTATTTTCCTTTTTAAGTGTAATAACTTCTGGATAAACTCAGGAGTACCAGTTATAGAAGGATTATGCAGCCAAGAACTACTTCAGACTCACTGAAAATATACCCATGATATAACTTTTAACCTTAGTAATTTCACTTACAACCTTAATAGTTTCACTTGTCTTGCACAGTTGAAAGCTTTCAGTTCTCTTACCTATACTAAACTGACATCCTAGCAACTCTACTTTCATTGCAATTTTCTGGTGCCATTTTAAGGGGTTAATCCTAAAAAAACGTGCAATGATAGGTGGAATGAAATTATTGCGAACTTCCTGGTACAATTCAGTATTCCCTTGAAATATCTAGAAAAGAAGGAGAAAAAAAAAGAGAAACATTATGTTCTACAAATACAACAGCAATTAATTAAGTACTACCAATTTTGATGTTTTGTTTAGGAAGAATAAACAGTGAAGGACCTAATCCACCCCAGAATGGTGCTGCTGCCTGCACTTGTCCACTCCCTTGCCCCCATTACATTTACAGCTGACAGAAAGGTGTGTGCATGTCTGCACACAGCTACACAGCTCAGAGCAAAGGTACCATGGAATATCCTGCTGATGCTCCCCAGGCAGTGCCTGCTGCTACACACATCTCACATGTTCATGGCACTGAGACATTCCAGCTTGGTCCTTGGTATTTTGCACTTACTCTTCAAATACACGAGGATAGCAAGGAGTTGTGACACTGTGCAAGCAGGGATTAAGCGGTGCCTTCATACAGCAGTTCAGCACAGCCTGTCTGATGGATGGTATTTCTCAGAAAGCACTGGGAGGCACCCTCAAGTGTGTGACCACACTGTCCTCTCGTGGCTGCTGCCTACAAGTGCTGAGCCACAACAAAATAAAAGAATTCGGGTTCAGAATGTGAAAGCTCTCCTCAGTCTCACACTGAGCCACGAGGTTCTGCAAGAGAAGGGTGCAGGCTCTGCATGAAGGATGAGCTCAAGCTGCTCCTTCACTGCCTCCTTGCACACAAAGAACTCATCAAAATGACAATACATGAGTCTGGTTGAAGTTTAAAGGCAGTGAGTGGAGGCCCTGTGATATGCAATGACACTGACAGACTTACAGCCAACCATGGGTTTTCACCCCCAAGCTGCTTAAAACACTCCAGCAGCTTGGCCCAGTACTCCATGCCTCCCTCTCCTTCAGGAGGACTGGTTTGGCACCAGGGTTTTGTAAGAAGTGAGCTCCCTCCCCATGTTAGTGCACAGCAGTGGGACTTTGGCCCTGCACAAGCAACTCTGTGGTGCTGCTGCAACACAGGCCACCACTGGGACGGCAGTAATTGAGTTCTTTCTTTTGAAAGAACTGGTACAGACACTGCAAACCATGGTGGACACAATGCAGAACAGAATTATGGCACTTGCCTGAAAAAATCAATATTACAAAGAGTTTTCTTCTCGCTCACACCACTTGGTAATCAATATAACACCTTCATATTCTTAAAGACAAGCACTGGCTTGTGTAACAGCTGATGTGTCTGCATAACAGGAAGCAGTCAAGAGCTTTTAGCACATCACTGATCAATACAAATCACTGCTCTTTCAATCTTGAAACACAAGAGAAGAGATTTCTGTATTGCACTGCTGAGGTTTTGAACAAAATATCTAGACTATCCTTATTGGTCTGAAATAATTATTCTAGTAAACTATCCATTCAAAACAAGTCCCTGCTCTGAATTTAAGCTCTTCTTGTTCTTAAATATATTCAGTAGCAACAAATGAAGACAGTAAATGCAGGGGCAAGCCTATGATGTTGTTTTGGAAATAAATGAGTAACACCAAGTACTTGAAGTTCAAGTGCCCACAGTAGACTGGGTTCTAATTTACAGCCACTTTCCCCTTACTACCTTTTTTTTTTTTTTTTTTTTTTTTTTTTTTTTTTTTTTTTTTTTTTTTTTAAATGACAGGCTTGTAGCTACAGATCTCATCAAGGAATTTTTTGTTTTGGTAGGAATGCCAGTGAGAAGCAAAATAGAGAGGTGACTTCCTGAGGGAACGCCCCCAGCCCAAACTGCTGTCCTGTCCTTGCCCGTGCTGTGCCTGCCAGAGCCCAGCACCAAAGAAGACAAATCTGACTGTCCAAGCAACACACGCACAGGTTACACATGAAGGACACAGATGCTCAGCTCTGAAAGTTGAATCTCTGTCAGGTTTTTGAGCATGTAACAGCAAGGGCAAAAAGAATCAATGCTAACTCCTACCTTCAAGAAAGATTAACAGTAAAGATCTTTACTCCAGGCTTTTATCAGTCAAGCTTTTGATGTCCAGTGTTACAGAAGTAACTTAACTTTACCTGCAGCTCTGTATTTTTTGTTACCTTAATTTTTGCATTAAAAAATAATTTGCTTCTGAGCTCAATATAGTAAAAACTTTTTAATTAAAAATCACTTTCGTGTTCTTTTTATTATCAAACTCTTTCCCTTTCCCTCTGTGCTGTTAGCCAAAGCTTTTCCAACACTGCAACTCTGATTTGTCCTTTTTCCCCAATTCAAGCATTTACTCTTTTTTTCATCCATGAAAAGTTAAGAAAAGGTTTTCTTGAGTACTGCCAAATCTGTAAAAGACATTTGCAGAAAGGACTACAGGAGAATCCTCTAGTCTCCTGAAAAGCATTAGGAATTCCAAACGTGCTTCAGAAAAACAGGGTCTGGCACCCCTCACCTGGCCTGGCATGGAAAAGGGAGAAGCCTGCAAGCAGATGCATCCAAAAGCAAACCTGTATCATGTGAGGTGAAGGCAGGTAGAGAGAAAATCTGCTCTTTTGAACCACACTGAACCATCTTTTTCTGTCATTTAACTACAGCTGCCAGTTCCTGGGTACATATTCTTCATGCCCTGTCCCTTAATGACACACAATGTGCAAAGAGAGATCTGTTGCCTGTAATTTCAGGCTCTACAATTTTTCTAATTCCATGAGCATCCAAGAGGAACAATGTGCTGAAATTCAAGACAACAGCTGCAAAGGTTCTTGAAGAAAATTACCAAACGAACACTGAAGCCTAAATGTAGGCAGTCTGCTGAGATCTTGTTTTATGGCCAGAAGAGGGCACTCAAAACTAGCAAAATATGCTGGGTTTTCTTCCTTTTTTCTTTAATACTTCACACCAACAGTCACTTTAGTTCACATGTTGGCTCAGACCTGACAGTAAATTCTCCTCCCCTCTTTCAAGTGTTTCCTACTTGAAATTATGAACACAATTATGTTCAGTGTTCAAAAATCTCCTAACTTAACAAACTTCAAACCTTTTATTTCTTCAACAGGATGCTACATCCTACCTTGAAACATTCTGAATCTAGAGTAAAGAGAAGACCAAGGACAGGCGAAGTGCCCATCCTTAAAACCTGTTTCTAAAAAGCTACCAGATTAGTAGTTACAGTTACATGTACATAATACCACAGGCCTACAGAATAAAGGTAAATTACATCCAAGCACTTTTAAGAAAAAGATGGAAAATCTACTTCCAGTCACATTACTAAGTCACATCCTGTCATTTCTTTAAGACAATCTGATCTGAACCACTGGGAAGACAGACTTTTCTCATTTTTACTGTCTATTAAATACTGCAGAGCTGTAAACATGGGGAAAATAAGATTATCTTGCTACTAGCATTAGGGATTTTTTCTGTGTGGCAAAACATTTGCAGTCTGAACATAACCCCTCTGCAAGGGCTGTTCTCTTGCATAAGAAGTTTAATAGTACTTGGTTAAAAATTAAGATTGACAGAAACATTAGAAAACATGAAAAATAATACAACTTGGAATATTTATTTTCTTTAACCACAAGAGGATAAGAAAGTAAAGCTTAGTTTTAAAACATATAACCTATTTTAAAAGAGAGATAGAATTACTCTTGAAGAGACGCAGTACCAGACAGCCTACCACTGGCAACAGAAATTTCTTGCATAGAATATTCCCACCCAAATTAGTAATAAAAAAATAATTTAGAACTCAATTTCAGAAGTGTTCAAATCTTTACATATTTGCATACTGTCATACTTTCTTGTTTATCTGCTTTTATGATTCAAAATAACACTGCAAATGGAAGTTATTTAATGATTCCTCACCATACCAAAATGACTTGCATTTACAATTGTGAAATCTCCACAGAACATACCTAGAAAATATGTGGTATTTTTACCTTATCTTTACCCATGCCAGGTTCTCTGTACACTGTCCACTTCTGTGCATCATCACTGTATAAAATTCTGTAGGCTGAGACATAATAGTAGTGTTCTGCTAAAGTTGATCCAGTAGTTATAATACCTGTGAAAATTGAGATGCCCAGTTAGGACAAAAAACTGGGACCACTTTGTAAAAATTACCAGACCAGTTTTTGAATCCAAAGCTGCACAGTGGAGAGTCTTCACTGGTGCAGTGAACTTCAAGAAATTTATCCAAAGTGCCAGGGTCTGAAGCTTCCATAGTGACTGAAATTTAGTAAACTCAATTTACTTAGTTTTATTTCAATTTTCATGATATAACTTGCCGAACCCTTTCTCCCCATTTCTTGATGGGAACAGCCCCTTCATTTGGCCACTCCTGTCTGCAGCTGCTGACACAGCTCTTCCCTGCTCTTGTACTGTCAACCTTAAGGCACCACTGAAAGAACTGCAGCTTCCTAAGGCTGACACTGCAGCACAACTCACAGGAAAGCTGTTTTGGAAAAGCTTATTAGCACAGGAATAAGAGGAGCAATGCAAAATCCAAAGAGTCCTCAGGGAGGTAATAAGAAAGGCCACTGGTAAATCCAAGTTGCTTAATGACAGCAAGCCATGCTGCTGATAGCAGGGTATGCAGCTGAGGTTACAGAGACCAACTCAGGCATTTTGGAAAGAGACAAATGCAAACTGATCAGTGGAACGTGTTTCACAATAGCCTTAAAGCCCCAGATTCCATGAAACCCTCCATCTAAATCCAACTTAATTCTGATTTACATCAGATGACAAACATGCCCATTAACAACAGCAAATCACCTCTGAACGATTAAACCAGGAAACACCAACACTGGCACTGAAGGTACAACAGCTGCACACCTACCCTGGAGATTAAACCCAAAATGCCAATGCCTCATGAAGATTAAACCCAAAATGACAACACATCAGTGCTTCACTACTTCAAATGGGGAATGCTGCAGTCACCAGGAATTGGTAACCACGAGCTGGCTGCTCAACTCAGAGCAGGAAACAAACCATCCAGAGCAGCCTGGGAAACAGCACCTCCAGCTGTGTCTCCAAATCAGAGCTGCTTAAAATCAGCCCCTGTGTGAAGGAGCAGGGCCAAACCCTGAGCCTGCCTGGCTAAGCCTGCACTGCTTGCCCTGTTTGCTGCAGTAAGGCCCAGCAGAGACTGCCCAAGCCCCAGCTGAGGCGAGGAGGTGAAGGAGAACAGCTGCTCTGTGTCTGCTCTCCCTCACACTGCACTGGAAATGCTCCTTTCCCTGCTGCTGGAGTCACTGTGGCCATGATGAGCACTAGGGAGAAGCCAGGAACACAATTCAGTACCCAGCATCACAGGTACCAGCGGCCTGAGCTGACTGTGTTTTCATCTGCACTGCCAAGAAGACAATGAGCAGGAAAAGGGAAGCATTAATGATCCAATAAAACGACAGGAAACACTTCAACAAATTCTGATGGAAGAGATGTCTATGAAACTACACCTTTGCAGCTCCAGGCTCCTCAGTGTATTAGCTAGGATGTGGAAGCAAATTAAGTGCAATGGTAATTAAGTGCCACCTCAGCTTTATCTAAGGCCCAGCACTGGAAAAAAGGATGTCAGTAACCAAAAATTTTGACTGCTGCTGAGAAGCTACATCAGATCCACTTTACCTGTTATTTTCTTTTCTTTATTCAAGTCAATCTGCAACCACTGATGCTCATCACTGATTAAAGCAGCCCAAGGAGGTCCAATCCTTTTTAGTCTGGCATTTTCAGGTTTCCAAATGTTTACTTCTCCTGTTTGGTTAGGCCACTCAAGAATAGATGATGATGTGATGTGGGAATCAGGAATCACCCCAGATTCCATCCCCAGTGTCCCATAGCAACCTGAATAACAGAAAAGGTGAGAAATGAGAACTCAAGTTACACTGCTTGGATTTTAAGACTTTACATGTAAATATTAAACTGCCATCTAAATTTATTCCGTAACAACAATACCAACAAAGCACACTGTGCTTTTTTGCTTTCTAACAGGGATGCTAGAACCAAACTAGTCATGAGAAGCCACGATTTGTGCCTGTTCCAAGAGTTGTGTGGATATTTTCTCAGTCACCACTCCCACAGAGCACTCAACGAGAAGCACTGGGGAACCTTCATGGTCTAAGAGTATCTGTGGTTGATGCAGGAAGGGGAAACAGACCATTGGTTCATTTTTTTTCCTTTTTTGTCTCTCTATAACTTCTTGGGTTTTTAAACCAACTCCAGCATCACAGTGTTAATTAGAACAAAACCAAAGCATGTGGGAAGTCATGTCATAATCCTGGTCTTGAGCTCAAACACATCCTTGAGATTAGTTACATTTTTCTGGTTGCCATTCTAACGAAATGTTTCTTCCCATGTTGCCTTCTGCTGGTGGCTGGAAAACACCTCCTAAATTCAAGGCTAAATTTCTTGTTCTGTAGTATCAGTTTTCCCCTCTCACATGCACAGTCCCCAGGAGTATCAGCAGAGAGCAATCTTTGCCTTCAGTTAGGCAGGCTGAACTACCCAGCCTGGTTTCCCTTTGCCTCTGAACTCCCTCTCTCCCTGCAGACCCCTCTGCACCAAGGTGGGCACTCATCCCTCAAGGGAGGCACAGATGGCAGAGCCCACGTGTGACTGGATCCCAGAGGAGGCCTTGCCCATGTCCTCTGAGATGGCATTAACAGTTTACTGTCTCTGCTGGACATATATCACCTGCCACAGCACGGGATCACTTCACTAAGGGAATCCTTTCCCTCATCTGCCATTTCCCATCTAACGTGCTGCCACTTTGAAGCAGAAATGCCTGTCTCTAAATACCTGCTACATTCCACTCTTTGCTCTGCAATGCTTCAGGTAATTTCTATCGAGTCTCAAAGTCAGGCAGTTCTTCCTGTATAAGCAGTCTCATCTTCCTCTGCTGTGACCATGGCTCTAGCATTAATAACACACTTTTCTATTTCATACCAAGCCATGAAACCAACTACAACAGCAGGAACACACTAGGACCTTTATCAGTCTAAAAAACCTCATTTGAATATACTACAGGGTTTTTTTTTCCCTCACCTAACTCCTAGGCAACCCAAGTACAGACATTTTAATTTAGACCTGCATCTTGTCTCTAGATAATCAGTGATTCCTCATGTGTCACTGAAATCCACAAAGTCTACATCAGCATTTTGTCCTATCTCTTCCCATTTCCAGGCCATTTAATTACTTTCACACACACTATCAGATCATATTCTGAAAAACAAAAAACCCCAGCAAACCCTGCCTGGATCACTGTAGTTAATATTCTTTATGCATAAGGACACCAGACACGTAATTCCTTCTCTCAGCTCTTGCAGATGTCTGAGAGAGAAATAATTTTATTATGTGTACTATATTTTCCATTTTTTGCTTATTTATACATTTCCATCACCAAACACTCCTGCCCATCAGATTCCTGCCTTTATATCCCCATTCACTGTGCTTTTTATTTATGTATTAGGGAAAGTATTTGTTTACTTTTGAGAAGTATATGCATGACTTCCCTCCCTTTCTTAACTTTATCTTTGTGAAAAACATACTTTATGGTTTTATGGTTTTTACATTGTTATTAAAACAGTTAAAGAGACTAAGGAAAAGCCACTCTCTTCACATTATTTCAAACATCCACTCAAAGATGGCATTTAAAATGACTTACAGAAAAACTAGCTTCCACTTAGAAAACTATCAGCTAATATATTTAATTAGCCTGAAAGAATCTCTTTCAGCAAATAAGCAAGGCTTACTTGAAACATCACTGCACCTATAAATGTAGTGATCATCAATCATCAAATTGAGATAGTAAAACAATTTGAAATTATTGAATTCCTCAAATTACTGAGGAATAGAATTGCATTAAAAAAGGTCGCACAAATGATAACAAAAATGAAGAAATCATACCTGCACACTTATTTTAATTCACGAAGTTTGTATGACAGCAGGAACATGTAATGCACGTGATAACACTTACCACTCGTCTTGAAGGTGAAGAGACTTGTAGATAAGGGTCCCCTGCAGGGAACAAAAGATGATGTTTTGCAGTACCCAGTGAGAAAAATTGGAACAAACTGTCTTCAATTTATTTTTCTTGTCTGACTGCTTGCCACTGAAACCTATGCACATATGCCTGAACAAGCACTTAATGATTACCACATTCTGCCAGCAAATTGCAGCACTTCCAGAGCAAACACCTTCCCAAATGAAATCAAGTCCAGAGACACTGGGCTACAGGCTTTCAAACAAACATCTACCCAGTAAAATGCAAGACTCCACTGAAATGCTTTCTTTTCAAATTAAGCTAATCATAGTAACACAAATCAGTCTCCTGTGATTGCTTTCATTTGTGGGACTTGAGATACAATCACAAGCTACACACTTTCCCTGAAACTGAAAAGCTGCCAATAAATTACTGTTTTTCCACAGACCAGTAGGAATTTATGGCCAAGAAGGTGAAAATTCCGTGCAGAATTTGGAAAATGAAAATTTCTGGTCTAGAGATTGAAGACACTTGATAAAACAATTACACTAGAGCAGAAGTGTGAGATACTTAGAGAAGAGAACCTGTCCAGGGAACAGGTAACTCCAGCAGCAAAAATTAATCCCGCACTGAGACACTACCAAGACTGAAGGTGTTAAAGATAAGGAAATTATAGGGAATAAACTCACACTTTTGAGGTGACATTGTTAGCCAAGGAGCCTTCATAGTAGGGAATGCCCTTGCTGATGACAACATTGATTTGACCACCCAGAGTATTTGACACGACGCCTGCGTGAACACCAGCCATACAAAGTGATGATGACTTGAAGGAGGGAGGGAAAGAAAAATTTCATACTATTAAGTGAATAATGGTGTTTTTCTTACATTAAAATACTATTCTTAAATAACTGTTATCTTGGTTGTTTAGAAACCATTATTAATCTTTATTTATTACTGAATTTATAAAAACACAAGGAAGCCCTACATTTCCCTGTGTCCTCACCTAGATGTATTTAGTATATAACTGCTGTAATTAAATAACCTCAAACTAACACCAAGGTGGATCAGTCTGAAAAAGCCAGCCAGGCTCAGCCAATAATAAATTATATTAGACAACAGAAGATGTAAATACATAGAAAACCTTTTAATAGAAAGCACATTGAAACTATATTTGTTTATTTTCTCACAATTAAGGGGTGATGCACTGCAGATTTTGTAGCTTTTAGCCAAGGGGTTATATTTTATCATAATTTGAGGTTAAACATGGTTTAACCATCCAGCACTCTGATCCATGGAAAGCCACAGTAACACATGCATACAACTCACCCTAAACAAGCCAATTACCTGTGTTGCACAAGTCAGTGGAGATAAGTAATAAAAACGTTTTTGCAGGGTATCATGTTCCTGCCTTCTTTCCCCGGATGACAGAATCTACTAACAAATGTCACAGTGACACCTTCCTGGCTTGCAGGTTAAAGGTGCCACAGTGAGCAGCACTCATCACACCAAGTCCTTCAGGCTTGCAAAGAGTAATAACAGGTCTGGGATCAACACAGCTCCCCCTTCCATTAAAGCAAGAGCACAGAATTCTGCAGGAGATGCAGCTCTCTCCTCCTTGCTCACCAGATGTCAGCAGTGAGAGCTCTGAGACTGCAAGGACTTTGAACATTAGGGTCACACAGAAAAGAATCAACATTTGGGGTATTTTTTAAAGCAGCAAACAGTTCTCATACATTTGAAAGAGATGCATGAGAAACCTCAACCTGAAACTTGGTCTAAAGTGTTAGACAATTTCATTTCTTTCCACACAGCCTGACTTCTGGGAAATTCTCTGCCTTTTCTGAGCGACAAAGTATACAAAAAGAAAGTCAGGGGGCATTTATTTCCTTAGGAAAATGTTTCCTTTCACTCCATAGAAAACAATTGTTCCAGATTTTGGCAAAAAAACTCCCAACAGGCAGCAAATTTGTGAGGCAGACAATCAATTTCATCTTGTTACTAGCTACAAAAATTACCTTGCAGCAACTTGGTTTGGACTCACTGCAGACCAGAACAAGTAACACAGTTACACTGTGGTAAACTTTGGGGTTGATTGCTGAAGCAAGCAGCCTGGGATTCACAAATATTTGGGAAAAAACCCCCAGACAGGCACACTTTAAATTTGTATTTAATAATAAATCTTTAGTTACTAACATTTTTACATTGTCTCACCTCTGTGCTAGACCTAAGGGCTTATTAAAAAAAGTATTTTCAGATAAAAATCAGAGATTTAATGTCATTTTTAGTAGACTGCTAGCAAAATTATAATCACTTAAAAATAAACAAAGCAAACATTCTCCCAGCCTATGGCAAGTTTCATTAACTGACTTGCAAAGGCTTACATTAGAAAAATATTGTACAGGGTTTTGCAGTCTTTTAAGTAAACAATACATCATTAATGATGCTCATTACCAATTTATGGAATTACTGTTACAGTATTAACTTTGTTTTGCAAATTATTTAGCTGCTGAGCATAAACACTATATATAAAAAAATATATAATTTATTTTAGCTGCTGAAGATAAACAGTATTTCATTTCTCAAGTGTAACAAAAATTAAGATAACCACTATGACACTGCAGAAAGAAGCATTACAGTGTTGAAAACAAGAGGACATCATTAAAATAAGTCGTTCTTTCTGTATAAATCTCAATTTCCCAGCCTGAGAAAACCAACAAAAAGAAAATAGAGAGTAGAAAAAAAACCCACTCTTTTGTTTGATTCACCCTTCTCTGCAGGACTTTGAAAGTATTTGAGACTCCACTACACTACTCCATTTCCTGGACATGGCAACATCTGAAGCACCTGTCATTTAGCAGCAGCACTAAAAATTTAGTACCATGTTATTCACTTTTAGGAGGCACAAATCCCAGCAGGATTCCAGGAAGCACAACTAATGCCAACAGCTACAACTGACTTGCATTATCCATCATGTTTTACCAAAATTCACTGAGCCCATGGTATTTTTACTTACATCTCTGTATCCATGAGGAATAGTGCCTGAAATATCAGCAAAAGGAATCACACATCCAGCTGGACAATACTTACTGAAAGAGAACAGAATATCAAGTCAGGATATGCATGCACCTACAGCTCTCTTACTGTTATAAAAAAGTCATGGTTTTGATTTACAACTCTGCTATTCATGTATCACTAAGTAAGGATACCTCCTAACTGAAGACCTATCAAATCAGATCAAAAATACAAGTACACAATAGGAGAACAGACACTTAAAAATGTTTTAAAACAAGTCTCAGCTGAAAGTACAGTTCCAGTCTCAATATGATGAACTAATAAAGCCAACATTTTATAATATGAATAAACCATGGCTCCCATAAATTCAATCATATAAATAACAATATTAATGAATTTATTTTATGAACTAGAGATATGCATATCCATCTGTTTTGCATCCTTAAATAAAACATTTGAAAAGTAATGCTATTTTGTTACAACTTCTGGCAATGCTTTGATCATAAAAAACTGGCCAAATTACCACTAGTTCATAAAAAGCAAGAGGCAAGACACCAAGCTGGAGCTTGCCTGTGTTCATGTTCTAGGGCCATTTCATACTGCACACTTGAAATTATTACATCTTCAAGAGCTAAAAGTAAAGTGGAGTAAACTCATCAACATTTTCACCACAGTTCAGCAACAGCTGAAGCAATGCTGTAGGTTCCATGAAAACAGGGGGATTCAAGAGACTTTGTCACAGGTTGAGTAAAGCCAGAACCTGTAACTAGAGCCCTGTTTTGGAACCTGGGAAAATGAAAGAGAAATGCAAAGATTGCACTTTGAAATGTTTCATGTTGCCACGGTCTAAGCTCTCCAAAAACAGTAAGTTTAGATACTTAATTATAGTTTGCAGCTTTAAACATTGCCCTTGCTTTAGATGGAAATGGGGAAGGAGACAACAGGGAAATGAGACATTTTCCCATTCAGCATGTACAGCATTCTGTGTCTCCACAGAACCTCATTAATGAGCACCAAACTGTGAAATGGGTTTGCAATTTCTAACACATTTCATCATTTAGTGCTCCTTAGGTAACTGTAATACAAATGTCAGTAATTAGGTTGTGTACCTGCTATAATATATTTATAAAAGCAATATTCTTTCTATGGAAATGAGATGTTAGCTCCTATGTGTTAGTGCAAATTAACGAGGTTCTACTGTATACTGCATGTAAATAACACAAATGGCAGAGACAGGAGGAGGAAGGAATGCAAATGTCATTCTTCAGCTATAACCCTAATTAGTTTGTGTCTCAAGTTCTCTGGATGGCCAATTTTCAAGCTGCATCACATCTATGTAACAAAGCAAAGTAGAAACACTAAAATGACTTCATTAAAGAGACTGGGAGGGAAACAGGTAAAAATCAGTCTTACTTGAATTCTGGTTCGGAAAAGTGACTTGCATTGTCTAAACAGGTAATTAAGTCTGGAAAGAAAAAATGTTAGGTCAAGAGGATGATAAAGACAACATGCTTGAATATGCTTTTTTAAAGTGCACAAATACATACATTTGAGCCTCTGAGGCTTAACCAAAAGTCTCAGAACAAAAAAAATCACATTCCTACTAAATTTTCTTGCAACAGATTTTGTATTACAGTAGAACCTTGCTAATTTGTCTGAGTAACTGGGCAATCTGCTGAGAATATTATACAAGATAATACTACAAAAATTCATTTTCTGTGTAGCTTGGTTTTAATTTATAGCTGTATTTCAGAGATAAATCAGAGTCAGAAACATATGCTCTTCTCACAAAATTAAATTAATGAGCTAAAGAGGCCTGTGTTTTCATCATTTAATGGTTCTGCAGTGCTGAACCCAAGCACCACAGAGAACAAATGTGAGATTGCTGTGTTATTGGCATCCATGACTGATAACACAAATTTTGTGTTTGTGTCTGCTATGTATCAACACATACAGTCCATACTTCAGAAAGGAAAGGATGAAAAAACCCTAAAAAATTAAAAATTGAAACTCTTTATCTGCTCTTTTAGATCAAGTTCCAGATAGGGTTTTTGCCTTCTGAGTCAGTTTGTGCCACTCCTTCATTTCCTTGCAGACCACGTGTATCACTCAGCTTTACAATGAGTGGGAGGAGATGCAAAATGCAAATACAGTAACCTCTTTTAGAGGCTTAAAAATCAAAATCAAGAAAAAAAAAAACAAGAAAAAGACAAAAATCTAGTCAGCAGATTATGTCATTAAAGAGCTAGGGGAGTACAGGATATTGCTACTGAAATAAAATTTTCCACGAGGATAGTCTGTATAAAATACATACAGTTTGATAAGAAAACTTGTTAGCTATCTGCCACCTTGACTACTACCTGAAAAAATGAATTTGTCCTGAATCTGAAGCAGTTAATTTGTAACAGAAAACTGACATTTTTACTCTGCTATTCAAGGTAAGCTTTGATATTTCTTTAAAATTACAGCAACTTTTAGTCAAATTTTCTACACAGAAGTATCGTGAAAAGTGTACTAAATTTTTAGAAGCTATTTTGTGAGAATGTGAGAGTAAGTGAATTGGTTCTGTGTTTTTACTAAATGGGTCTAATTCTGTCAGCAGAGAAAAATTACCAAATAATTATAAATACCTGATTTGTCAGTGGTTGAATAAGCTGCAAGAAATCCACGTCCAGAAGTGTGAATTCCACTCATGAACTGTACTGTGACTTCATTACTTTTTGAGGTAATTAAACCATCCATTTGAAAGCCAAACCCACAGTATTTTCCTGTGGAGAGAAGGAGGAGAACAAATATTGATCCAAAACAACACATGTAATAAGCATCTTATTCAATTTCTAGCCTCTTATTTCATCTGCAGTGTAGACTCACACTAGTTCTGGTGTATATTCCAAAGCAAATACATGAGCATGACACTGAATAATGTGCTTAGTGACCATTTAAAGCAAATGGCAGACAGTTCCACATTTGTTCTGTCACTGTCAAAGGTCTCTCCTACCCCAATGCCTACAGATAAAATGTGACCTTATCCCATTCACCTCTAGCCATGCATGACCCCCACAATCAGAGCTTCAAAGAACATGAGCAATCTCCCAAGGAAAAGGATCAAGTTAGGGCAATGAGAAGCATCTACAGAAGCAAAGGAGCAAAAAGCCCTCCTTTTCCCAAAGCTTCTGGAGCACTTCCTCCTCACAGACTCTTCCATGGTTTCTGTCACATGCTTTCCTTCATTCTGGACAGCAGCAGGCACAACTCACTGTATTTCAGCAGTGTCATATAATATATCATATCATATACCATATCATAGGCAAGCACCATTAGGATACATTACCAGTTAGTTCATTTTCTATTTTGTCACACCTAAAAAACATAAAAATGGTTCTATACCTGAGTACTTCTCTTGTCATACAAAATGAACAAAAATAACACAATTTCAACTGCTGGAGTCCACAGATACTGATAGTGTTTGCCCTGTGAAGTTTCAGAATTGATACCAAGTCACATTAATGGGTGAATGGTTGTTAAACAGACCCCAGTCAATATGGAATTCTCCAGTCATACTAACTAGAAGCTTTAGTAAAGAGACTGACCAGTTAATTAACTTGTTAAGAAAAAAATAATCTTCTGTTCTACAGGCTACCTTGATCATTTGATATTGCAGAAACCATCCATAACCCAAATTAAGATTCTGCAGTGGATAAGCAAAGTGGATAATCACCAGCAGTAAATGACACTGCCTCTGTTTCAGCTCATCATTCCACTTGCTTTCCTCTTAATGAGCATGTTATCATATTGTAAAACAGCAGAAAAAAAGGCAAGACTACTTTCTCAAATAAAGGAAAATTACAATACTCATGAGGAGGAAGTGGAGTAACACAGTCCTGCAGGAATATTTCTTACCAAACATAATACAAAATAAATACAATATGTGTGTCAATTTCCTTTAAAAAGTGAACTGCGCTCCCAAACACTAACAAAATAATTAAAAAAATTTAGAAGTTAAAATGCAAATTCCTATCATTATTCAGAGCTTTCTAGATGTTGCCTATTCAGGGTTTTTTTGTTTTGTTTTGTTGTTGTGTTTTTTTTTTTTTTTTTAAACAAAGCAAGGGTATCTTCTAATAAAAACCAGAAAAGTCTGGGTTTTCTTAAGTTTTGTTTTTAGCCAGTGGATCTTGTTACATGAGTGACCATCATGAGACTCCTCTCAAAACAGCATTTATCCCCTTCTTCAGGCAAATACACAGTGCAAGCCATTTAAATCCAGCTTGGATAAACCCTCCAGTGCTGCTTGCCCCATGGACATACAGCCTTTGACAAAATGCAGAGTTATGCACCTTATGATTCATGGCAAGACATACTTTTTAGACTATAAATCATTATTCTATCTCTTCCCTAGCCTCTTGCCTGATTTTTGTCAATCTTTTAAACAGCAAGCACTAGGAATGGACGAAGCATGACTGCAGTAACACCTCTCTCAGCTGTATGTGCAGGAGATGTGATATTGCCATTTTGTCTGTACTTATGCATTGAAGGATCCTGAGTGCTTTTCTACAGCAAGAATACAGCAGCAGAGGGAACTCCCATGTCTTAAACAAGTACATCTGAGTGCAGATGCACAGTGATTTGACTGTGCTGAAGTCTCATAAACTCTAGAACTTACTGATTCTAGAGACAAACTCAACACTGAGCATTTGAATCTTCTTTTGATTTCTTGATAAATACTCAACAGGCTTGGAATAAGCACTAGTCCTTGAAAACTTCATTAGAAATCCTCTCTGTTTATCAGTGAGCCCACTAACAATTTATTTTTTAACCAGCCAACTTTTAAGTCATTTTGGGTTAAAAATGTATGACTGAATTTCAGATTTTATGTAAAACAAGTATTTTAATGCTAGACCATGTCAGTAGCATTGAATGAAAAAACTTAGGATAAATCCAGATTTCTCCCAAGAAAATTCAAGTCACTGCTTAAACTCTCCAGTTTCTGTTGCTTCAAACATGAAAAAAACCCAATCCGTGCCTCATCTGTATTTGCCACTGTTAACATCACTGTTTGTCCTGTGATTTAATTTATTAAGGGCAGGACAACGCACACATTTCCTCAATATACTGTGCTGCTACACCAGCAGGTCATGGCTGAAAAGCAAGGGCAACAAATGAAGCAGGAATTTACTCCAACCCATTAAGCCCCTTGTAAAAGTGAGTAATAGACTTATCAGAACTTGACGTGCCTTGCCATTTAAGGCATTCAGTGTTTCCTATTTTAGACCAAGTCTGGCTCAACACCTCCAAGCACATACTTATTTTCACACACACTTACCTAGGTAACAGCTGGAAAAGAGGGTTAATAAACTTAACACTCCACTAGTCTCTTTAGAAAAAGACTCAATTCAGCAAGATCAGCATTTGAACTGCACAAAAACAGTCACAGAGAAGTACATCCCTCTTTCTCTCTCTCCAAATTAAAGCTTTAGGAAAGAATATAAAGTTAATCTGTATAATAACTAAATTTAGAGAAGGAAGAATGACAATTTATTTTGAGTTTTACGCAAAGTAACCACAAGAATCTTAAAACCCTACATATACATCTTGATGTGGATGATAACATCCTACTGCTATTTGAAAAAAAACCACTGACTTCTAGTCAAGAAATTCTCCTGAAGAGAACAAAAATTAAACTAAGAACATTATCAGAAGATGGAGGATATTTGGACTATACACCTTTCGAAGCCTTTTATCTTTTAACACCACCAAGATGAACAGTTCAAATCAGTGTGAATCCATATAAAAAGAAAGGCATTTTGGGTAAGACACATACACACACACACACACATATATGTGTATATATATATATATGTATATATATATATATGTATATGTGTGTATAAGTGTATATATATATATGTGTGTATGTATGTATATACATATGCTCATATATATATATATATATATATATATATATGTGCTCCTTTTTAAAAAATGAAGATGCTTCTAGTTTTACAGTTCCCTCTTCACTGCTTACAAGAACTTAGCAAGCTACTAGGAAATGTCTGAAAAAAAACCCCATACTGCAGTGGAGCTTCCTTTGAGAATCTCAAGAATCAGAGATTATTACAGGATCTGTGTTGCATTTATCATACAGCTGTTGTAAAAAAGTAAAAAAAAGTACCAACACAAGACAACAGCTCTCAAGTAGTGATAATTAGAGCTCCTACCTATCTCTGTCCTGTTGGGGCCAATGCCATTATGAACTCTCAGGTAACTGGAGTGACAGGAATCCGAGTCATCAATGTCAAAGTCCCCAAACTTGAGCTGGACTCTCTGGCCAGGCTTGACACGGATCTCCCACTCGCAGACGGTGCTGTTGGGAGAGGTCCGGGGGTAGTTAATGGAGGCCAGGGTGCCGCTCTCAGGGCCCAGCACGGTGTGTCCACACCCATCACCTAGGAAAGAACAGAAAGGAATCAGCTCCCACCCCCATCTCCAAAGCCTCCCATCACACCACAGCAAGCACGCTGGGAGAACACCCCAAGGTAACCCACAAGCAAAGGACACAGCAGCGGTGACAAAATCCCATCCAACCACCAGTGCCTTCTGCTCAGCCGAGTCTCACAGGTGACCTGAGAGCTGCTACAGCTTCCTCAGTGAGATGGACACTGACCCACAATGGCTTAAAAACCAGCATGGACAGTACAGGGAGTGTCCCTGCTATTTCATATTTCCTCAGCACCTCAGTACATAAGGGAACAGGTGCTAAAAAGGACAGAGAAACCCGACAATAAAACAAGAGCACATTGGTTTTACTGAGTTACCGTACTCACGCCACAACAAAAAATAAGCAGAAAGCAAATAAAATACAGCACATTAAATATAGCTCTGACCATTACCCAACTGCTAATATGTTGTTTTCTACTGTACCACTATTTTAATGCTGCAATTCACTCTTATTTGGAGAACATACTCAATTTTTCAGAATTTGCTGTGACTCCAACCTGGAGCCTTCAACCTAACATTTGAGTATCATTTTGAAACAGTAATAACAGTACTAAAACTGAATTGTTTAACAAGTGGAAAACTATAGCACAAACTGTGTATTGTCAATATCAAATTATAAAGAGCAAACTGATAAATTCAATTACTCCACAGCTAGACATGCATTTCCTCCAGTATGTAGCACAAAAAGTGTAAGAATTTCTGTGCTGGTTTAGAAATGTGAATGTTCTTAGAGTAACACTCAAACTGATCACCATAATTCCTACTGACACAAATTTGTTTTGACAGCCAGACGTGTTTCATATTAAACAATAATATGTGTAGTTCCTCCACTAAATATGAAAAGGTAAGCAGAGCTTTAGGTACAAAAATTGTACACATACTTCAAAATTTTAACTGAACTTCAACATTTTAAAATGTATTACATGTAAGACTGAGTGGAAAAGTAAGCCCAATGCACTGAAGTGATGTGGAAAAGAACCAATCCCTGTGATTAAGTTAACTAGGTCTGATTAATCTGTTTGCAAACACACCTAATTTCTGGTAACAAAAAGTATTTTCCTTGTAATCCGAGCACACTGAAAGATAGCTGCATGTTATAAAAGCTAAAGCAGTGCTAGTATACACAGACTCATAAACAGATGCAGATACAACTACAGCTGTTTATCTTGCTGGAATGAAAATGGTACATCCTTGGAAAACTTAACTGGAATATCTGCTTAGTAAAATCAAAACTTACATTTGTGAAGCTGTTCTCCAGCCATGTTTTCATTACTGCAACTTGCTTTAGAACACTTTGTTTTAACCCATGGCAAATACTATTTCCATTTGGATGACACCTGATAAATTACTCTTCTAAGTTTGAGGTTTTCTAACATGAGTCACCATTGTTCAACATTATAAAGAGGTATCTTAAACTGCATATTTTATGTATAATCCTGGTTTCTTTCAAAAGGCATGTTATAAACCTAAGAAAAGTGAAAGCTTTATTATGCAGAACTTGTATGGCCTTGGTTTATCAGGTACTAAGCATTCAAATGTCAGATTTCTGATTAGTCTTAATATGTTAACATTTAATAATAAGGATTGCTTTTCACAAGCAAATACTCACACACTTTAAAAAATGCAACAACAAAAACAGCAAATACATTCATGGTGATATATGGGGTTAGCATTTCAAAACTCTTTATATAAAAATAATTATCAACATAAGCAGCAGTCAATTTTAAGTTATGTCCTAAACAAAAGCAATGAGCCATTTACCAGCTCTGTGCTCTTCCTGTCCCATGGTGGGGTAAGCAACTGCTTATTCACTCACAGATTGAAAATACTCTGCACATACACTGGCACTGTGGCCTTTTGAGAATGAAATCACAGTAGCATTCACCTGTATGGGCAGATACACTGTTCTGAGGGCATTTTAAGGAAAATAAAAGTCCTTGCATGAACTATAACGCTCAGAAGTTAGTTATTTCTCATTTCAATAGGCCTGTTATTGCAATGCAGTCACCACACAAATACTATTTCTTAAAACCAGGAATACCAATAATGCACATGATTCAGTATCTTTCATTCTTCCCCACCTTCTTGCATCTTAAGCCTATGCTGCTGGAAATTAAAGACAAAGGAAGGCCTAGGTCTCCTCTTTGACCCCAAATGTATTTAAACTGTAAATTTCTCCAGTTTAAAAGTAGAACAGGTCATGTCTTACATTCATTTAAACACTTCTCTCCGCCAGTTTGCTGTTCAGCTGTCTCAAGCATGAAACAATACCTGCACTGTGCATGATGAACAGGGTGTAGCTTTCTGATGAAAAAAGCAAAAGAACTCCAAAACTAAACACATTTAGGTGAGAAAGTGCAAATAAAATAGTTCAAGTTTTAAAAAGACATTGAGCCTTTTCTTTTAAAGGCATATCAAAAAAAATGACATTACCCTTTGTAGTTTGGAACAATGTCTTGTTTCCCATGGCTAGAGAGAAAAACTTTTTTATTTGCTTCATATAATTTAATGGAAACATCAATCTCAAACCTCCCTTTTGGTGTAGGCTTCCTTAAAAACATGAGAAGAAAAATACTCCTCTATCCATATTAAAGAACCTGCTGTCAAATCATACCAGAAAGGTAGGGAAAGGAAATCAACAGTTGTGCCAAACTGCAGCACCTTACTATGAAGATTTTAAAAATACCTTGTTGAATGGACACTTCAGATCTTTTTATTACATTTCACTTAGGTTAGTGATAATAGAAATGTCAGACACTTCGTGCCTGAAGAATTTGAAGATTACCATGGCATATACAGTCTGCCAAGGGCAGCAGCATCACTCATGAGCTATTTGGAAAATTTTAAAGATCACAGTTCCAGTGAAACTTGCAGAACAATGAACCCACATCTTGTTGTATTGGTGCTATAAAAGGACAATTCTCGAGCCTCTCCATGTAACGTGGTGCTTCATCATTTCTGCCACACTTTATTTAAACACCACTGATGAACTCCAGAGACACATACACACATCCAGAAGCAGGGGAGCAATCTGCAATACTCATCAATTTCTACAAGTACAATTCTTTGCATTACAGCAGCACATATAGGAGAGCATTCACTTCGTCCACTTGCAAGTCACTAAGTGCCACAGAATCTTTTGCTTCTGCTGACCTGTGGGAGTGGAATATCTGAGAACACATGGAACAGAGACATCAATTCCCTAATCAATTATTCCTGGATGGCTGACAACTTCTGTTGTCAGTACACAGCTGAACAAGTCTCCTGCTTCCTTTCAGACTTCTCTGTCACCCCACAGACCTCCTGCACTTGCAGGATAGATAAAGCCCTTTGTAGAAGTGCCAGATCACTCGAGTGCACACATCACACCTGACACTTGGAGATGTGCATCAGATTTTACATGTCCTGGGGACCAAGGAGCAAAGAGGAAAAGCTCAGCTCTTCACCAAAACTTGTTTTAGAAACATGGGCACCTCTTAAGCAGCTGGCAGAGGAAGGCAGACTGCTGGCATGGGGAGCCATTTCTTCTGGAGGCACCTCTGAGTGTAGCCTGGATGAACCCTCCTGACAGAGCTCCTATGACCCCCAGCCATGGAACACTCATGTCTGATGCAATCATGCAGACAACTGAAAACTATTCCTTAAAGCCAAGTTCTTTACATCAACAAAATACAGGACTTGGACCAACACAAACATACCAAATCCACAGGATTTTGATACTTGAAGAAAATGTGGAATTTGATAAAATTAAAGAATACACAGGAGTGGGTGCTAAGTTATAATTACCCACAAAAAAAAAAAAAAAAAAAAAAAAAAAAAAAAAAAAAAAAAAAAAAAAGAGAGATTAACTATACTTTGTAGTTGTGGAAGTCAATTAATCAGAACTTTCCCCCCGAGAAAAGTTGCTGTTAGTGACTGCTAAATCTGTTCTCACTATCAAAACACATTCAAAATAATTTTTTAGACCAGTGAATACTTTCCTATTCCTTACTTGGAGAAGAGCAAATGATAAAGACATTAGACAATTCAATATTATAATCTATAATGCATAACTGATGCATATCAAAACACCAATCTCAGATTTAATACGTGGCACTGTCTTTTGGCAGTGGCAGACTCAATTTAACCAGTGGGTTTCCTGAGAAGATTTTACATATAGAAGCTATTATTTCCTGTATGTTTGTGACTAAATATTGGATGTAATTAAAATTTCTTTAATGAAGTAAAGGTAGAACCAAATCTGTTAGAGTCATGTAAGCAAAAAGGGTGGTTTAAACATTCATTTTCCTTTCAAATACACAACTCTTTCTAATTCAATGCATTACTATAATTTCTTCTCTTCTGTTCAGCTCCTCTGCTCTGCATTTCCCTTTTATCAGCATACCACTAAAAGACACTGCATGTGCTTTTTGCTTTTCTCAATGTGAGCAAGAAAGTTTACACAACGAAAAAAAAGAGTTCCATGAATAAGAAACACTGAGGAATTAAATCACAGAGACATCAAATTCTAAATAGCTTTTTCAAGTATTTTCAAATGCCCTCATTTGTGTCCTCCAAACTCACTGTTGTTTCCACCAAATTCCACAGAGTGATGTTCTTCAGGAAGGAATCTGTTCCTCTGTCAGAATTAATTTTCTTAACAAGCCAACAAGCACACAGTCCACTTTGATCTTAATGCCATTTATTTGCCTCAGTAACACACTGGTTTGGGCATTTCATCCCACTGCAGATGTTTCACAGCATAAAATACCCCACACTGCCACAAGCGAGGCCACAGCTCAATAAACACTTGAAGGCACTTTAAATCAGCACAGCCACAGACAAAAGCAAGCCTTGTCTGCCTCTCACTTTTGGCCACATGTTCTCACACCCTTCCTGGTACTGGAGGCAAACATTTAGGCAGCCACATGGCCAACCAGAGCAGGGACTTGGCATAACAACAGCTGCTAGTTTTAACCCAGAGCAACCCTCTAATTCATTTGAGTATACACATGCAGCAGTGCCTTCCTTGACAGAAGAGTGAGTGAGAAAAGGGGAACACCAGCAACTGCTTCTTTCAGCAGCATTGCCAACCCGTGTTTGCATTTTAAACAACCTTGAATGCCAACCAGAGAGGCAGAAACCATCCCAACCCTGGGAAGAGCAGTCACACAGGAGTGGTACACCAGCTTGAGGAACCAAGCTGGCTGCAGAGAGTGCCCCAAGCCAGGGCCACCATACAATGCTGGGTTTCATCAACCCAACTCTCTGACGCAGCTCTTGGTGCCATTGGCAGGGCAAGGATTGGAGGGCAGGGGGGATTATGGATTGATTTACCTGCCATGGGACACCCTTAGACTGTTGATGAAACTATGGGATGAGGTTTAACAAAGATAGGAACTGGAAAAAAGCACGTTAGGCATTTGGCTTTTCAAAATGTTGGGAGCTCAGTGGGGTGACAGGAGATAAGCGAGAGGAGACAGAGGCTGATTCTTGTTCTCACAGCAAAAGCACAAAATTTAATATGCCATTACAACAAAATTTTACTGTTTTCATTTACAACATGGGCCACGTGCTGGGCTAGTGATAATTAGCACTTTATTATTCTAATCTGTACATGCAGCTTTACAATCATCCTCTCTGGAACTCCAGTCCTAGCTTTCAATCACTGAATGTGAAGTAACACTTAGGAATCCTAAATTTAGCATCCAAAATATGATAAGATTTTAAAACATATTATCTAAAATTATGAAGTCGTCAGAGCAGGTAAGACAAGTGCTTCCTCTGCTGTCATGTACTGACTGAACTGACTACTTCAAAAGAACAGAAGAGACATCAGCTGTGGAAGACTGTGCTGCAGAGCTTTTACTTACTGATGCCAGGGAAACTGTGCAAGTCCCCAGGGACAGCTCTGACTTGCTTAAATAGTATGCTGGCCAAAGGAGGCTACAAAGACAGGCTGGGCATGGTGAAAAGTGATTTATATGAGGAGTCTGTGAGAGGCCTGTGTGCTCAGTGGTACATAATGCAGAAGCCCCTCTGATCTGCTGCCCAGGATGACTCACAGTGACAGCTCATGCTCTGTGTCTTTGTTTGGCTGGCACAAGCAGCTTGCCCACTTTCCAAGACACAGCACTTACTTTGCAATCTGCACCAACACTTTCTGAAAAATAAACACTGCTGTGCTTCAGTGCTTTAAGTGCTACACAGCAGAAACACAGATGATAAATAAATGAAACATAACACACAGACCATCATGCAAAACACAGTGAGAATAAGCAATGGTCATGATCAGAATGGGCTTCAAACCTTCTGGAAGTTCTTCAAACTCCTCACCACACTCAGATGACGTGAAATTTCACAAACCTCAGATATGGCAACAAAGATGCAAAACATTCTCCAATCATACCAAAAGTTCACATGCTAAATTAACACTACACTCAACTTTTCCCCTCTTCCTTTTCCAGTTCATAAATGAGACTGTACAGCCTAAACTGCAGATCCATGGTGGCAGCATCATCTTGCCTGTCATGGGCAGCTGCCCTTTCCCTGCCCCACCCACTGTACCCCTGCTGGGCTGCACCCCAGTTCTGAGCCCAGGTTCCCATCCCAGCTGCCCTCTGTTGGGCAAGGGCCCACCAGCCACTGGAGCCTGAAAAATGAAGAGGATGCAAGGTGGGGACAGGGAGGAGACCGCAGCAGTCACAGGTAAGAATAGTTTTTGGTACTGACAGAAGCTGGCAGAGAGGAAGCTCCTGGTTTGGGTACCTGAACAAAAAGAAAAAAGTGTGTATGCCTTCAAAAAGAAAACCTCAAAACACAATTGTCATTATTTGCACCCCACAGCTGCACCAAGAACAGAGACTTTAAATATATTTCTAACCCTCTTTAAATGTTGTCATCCAACTGATGAAACAGTCCCACTCCACATCTGTGCACCAGCAGTTCCTTCTCCCAGTGTAGGTGGCATACAGAATCATCTGGATTTCAAACATTCATTTTCTAACCTAATTTCAAAATTACAACAGGGACTGTTTGGAGTTTCCCAATTTTGAATGATTTGGCTTCATTCTAGCATCATAGAATTTAATATACAATCTGTTCTAGAAAGTACTTCATTCCTAATTTTGCCCTATAGATATTCCCTTAAAACAAAGATTTTGTCACAGAGATTTTGACCCTCTATGGATACAACCAATAAAATAAGCATTATGTATTACTGAATAACAAGGTGATGAACTAGGAAGATGTAAACCAGTAAATTTAAATGTTTGAGTCACTGTTTTTTAAGTGCCAAATTCATCATAAAAGGTAAAGCGAGAGCATGTAGGAAGTCAGTGTGTGAAGCTTCAGTAAAAACTATCTGAACTTTAAGCTTGCCCATCAGCTTTGCTGTATCTTCCTCATAGTAAGAAGGAAATACTGCCTTGTGTAGGAGGACTGGAGAACTTGAAAACATCTCTTTAAAAATGAAGATATAAAGTAAAGCAAATGCTTTATTTGAAATTTTCAAATATACTTAGGAAGAAGACAAAAACTGATCATCACTAAACTTAGTACACAAATGTTCAAAAGCATTCAACTTAATGCATCCCTCTTTCCACCCTTGTGATAATGAGATGTACTTTGACACAATTGCACACAATTGCATAAAAAGAGACCTGAACAGATAATGTGGTTTAGGGCTTCTTGGTTTATCACAAAACTCACAGATTTGCAAAACAAAAATTAAGCACCAGAGGCCTTTTTTCCACCACACTGAACAAGGCAAGATGTTTTTCTCCGTATCTTTAACATTCTGGAGCAAGGTTAAAATAACCAGATATGGGCTTTGACTGGCTGCAGTCCTGCTGAAGATGCAGCAGCTGCCAGCGTGAAGCCCTGTGTGGTCCTGCAGGAAATCACACACAACATACTCAGCATCCATGCTGGACCTCTGTGGTACCCCAACCTTCCACAGGCAAGAGCTCTGAACTCTGCCGAGTAACCACACAAAGCTGCACCACTGGAACTCGTCTTTCCACTCAAGATACTGAATATCTTTCACCTGCCTCACTCCTGCCAAGTTTCTCTCCAGAAAAAAGCCCCATGTTTACATGCAAGTAGCTATACAAGCAGCTTGTCTTGCCAAGCCTAAGCAAAACACTTTACACATCCTATTTTTGCATTTTTAATTCTATATTGGAGTGGAACTAAAGAAAGCTGTGGCACAAGGGCTAAAACAGTTCAGTGTCATCCTTCAACATCGAAAGCTGCAACTGGGCACTGAAACAGCTACTTCTTCTACTCCAAGAATTTGCAATTAAGAGATCTGAAAAGATCTCCTCTTCACAGTTAAGCAACCTTTGAGGTCTTACGATGGCATAATCTAAGTTTGGGAAAATCACAAACGGATCACTGAATAGCAGGAGAAAATGGTACTCAGGAATGAAAAATAATTATCCTTTTGCAAATCTGGAATAATTTTACAGAACATTTATATGCAAACCTTGATTAAATGCCAGGTCACGATAAACAGTGTTAGTGTGATGACTGACAACATCACTGTGGGAAGCATTTACACCATCCTCCTGTTTAGAAATCATGACAGAACAATTATCTGCTCACAACCATTTTCAGAAGCATGTCAAGCTTTTCAAGTTCTCTTTTCCACCATTAACAGTATTCACAAGCATGTATCAAATTATTACCTCTGACAGCACTTAAAGAAAGAAGAAAATCAGAGGGGTTGTTTTAAAGAAGTGGTTCTATCAGAAAAACCATTTTGATGAAAAAAAATTAAAAGAGAATCCATGTGACCTCATACACAATCCATCAAATTCCAGCAAGACTGACAATCCAAAGATGAGTAGCTGGCAAGAATTGTCATTCTGATGGATATTCCAGTCCTATATAACAAAAGCTCTTCCTTGAGCTAATAGTATATTTGGAAAACTTGAAAATCTCTGTGAGGAAGATTTAGGGGGGGGATTAACTAGTGAAGATGTAAAGTGGGAAGAGGAGTGTTTAATAAAGCATATGGATGATGTGACCATTGATTTTATTTCCATTTTTCAGTTAATAAATGATGCATGATCTATGGAATATGGTTAACAAGGCAATCTCCTGTGATTAGTTGAGTTGTCACATCATGAAGAAAGTTAAAATGTTATTTGTTATACAAATTTAAAATTTTTACTGAACAATGACAAATGTTAACAAAAAGATACCCACAAGAACAACAACAAAAAATCTTAAAATAGCTGTTCGTTTTTTTCTTTAATACTATAATTAACAAAACCACTGTAATACAGTTTTACCAATGAAAGACAAACTGGCATAAAGAAAATGCCAGAAATACCAGAGAAATAATTCCTTAAAAAAAAAAAGAAATATTGAAAAACCACACCAATAAAAAACCTCCAGACACTCTCTCTCAAAAAAAAAAAGTGGCAGGTTTGAACCTGTCTGATCCTAATTTTTAAGTCATTTTACACAATGCTGGTTTCATAGTGTAATGAAGAGCATAAAGGCCCTTTAAAGTATGATTTCTTGTAGCAGTACACCTTGACTACTCAGACTTGGCTAATCACTATTCTAACTAAGGGGAATTCAGGAAGTTGCATTAAATTTCTTTCTAGAAAGTTTTCAGACTTGAGCAAAGGCATCTTGAGAAGGAGACTTTTTAACTATTTCTAAAGTTAGCGTGCTTTAAACACCTGGTGAAAAAAACAAATTTAAAAAAATACAAAACCAACTCCTCACCCCCACCTCATGTGTTTCTACGACATTATTAAAAACACATCCACTGGTATTGCCAAGAATGACACAACTGAGTCCACAAACTTGGTTCAGCTTCCACAACAACATTTACTAATGCGATTGCAACGTACACAACAATCGCAGACGGGGTGCGGAACTGGGGCCTCCCAACCGTGGCACCACCCAAAACAAGAGGCATGGGATTCCTACTAACAGCACAGAAATCCCCATTTGCAGTAAGATATGAGAACAGAGGTTCTTAAGATCAGCAGTCAAGTAACTGCAGGAAAATAAAGACTACCTGAGTCACAATGACCAACACCTCTCATACAGAGACCAATGACCAGGCCAACACATCCTCCTGATGCAGCAAACATTGAAAACAAGCACATCTGACATGCACATAGTCAGCCCCCATTTACACATATTCTGCTGCCAGGAATCCTTTTTCTTCAAAAGAATGTACTTTTATAGAAGCAACAGCCAGTAGCTGCTAACAATTGTTGCACTTGTAATGGTTCATGGACTTCCATTTCCCATTGCTACTGCAAATTTGTTTTACAGCAAGAGAGGTCAACTCAAATCACAGTCTCACTGTTAACTTGCAACAAAGTATTTAGAGATAGGAACTGTCACTTACTGCAAAGATAAACACTTATATGCTTGATTTTCAGGATGCAGCTAAACTCACCAAAATCAAAGAGACAACTATTCACCGAGCTTCAGAATCCACCAGCTGTGCTGGTCTAAACCTTACAGACTGATTAGTCACTGAGAATTACTTTTGGTTTGGTATTTGCAGAGAAAAGAAGAATATGACCCAAACAGAAGTGACAACTGCAAACACAGAGATTGTGAAGAAACGCCAACAGGAAGCATTCAAATGCCATAAGCAGTACCAAGTGACTGTGTTACAATTCCACAATCCTATTGGTTGAAATACTGAGCTAAAAAAGTATGGACTATCTGCTTTAATTTCATTTTTGAAGAGTTTAGCAACCATAAAGAAATATTATCCTCTTTACAACTTTTCACCAAGGGAAACTAAGTGGTCATGCAGGGAGAAACACCAGAAATTATATGCTTGGAAAGGAAGCACAGGTTAAACACTTCTTACCCATCCAAGGGCTGGTGTTAGGGTTTTTGGGGGCTCTTTTTAGGCACTAGACAAAAATTGCATTAATCAGAAGCCACTTTCAAAATCAGTGTTATTCTGTGGTCCAAATATCAAGTCACTATTACATTTTCAAATATAATTTTTGTTTCAAATTACAAAGTGTTTGGTTATAAAGCAACAACTACACTATGAATACACTACGAATAGCACAGCTCAAGCTGTGTGCTTCCAGTAATGGATGGCAAAGGAAGTAGCTTAGCAAAATCTGATATTTCATATCATATTTCATATCAGATTAACAAACAAGCTTCACAGATAACAATCCACCACTCTGTATTAAAAAAAAAAACAGGACTGAAAATTTTATCTTAAACATGGCCTTCTACATCAATATTACTCCCTCTCTCCCTCTCCTCCTCCCCAAACTCCATTTTAGTAACAAATGCACACTCTATGCTCGGACAATGGTTTCAATGATACTATTTTAAATAAAAAGACCCTGAATGTTCCATAATATTTGATTTAGAGAAATTAATCTAAAAGCAACTCAATCAGAAAATGCAGCAGGAAAAGGAAATACCTTGACTACAAAACAAATTCCAGGTTTCCCCAAAGCACAGGCTGCAGTTATAAAAGTGGGGGTGACTAGCAATGGCTTTTTTAAAAGCCTTTCAAAATATAGACAAAATAACCAATATAGAAACACCTCATAATACACTGAGCAGCAATTCCAACAAGGATTGCATTTGAACTGATGACTGAGCTATGAAAGCTGATGCATTCAAGGCAGCCCTTAAGCAACTGTTGACTGAAACTACACAGAACAGCAGCGATCGCATTAAAAACCTAATGCATCATTTCCACAGCATAAAGCACATTGGCAGAATGGCAGAAAAATAAATAAAAAATTGTTTTTCTCTTACATGAATAACTTAAGAAAACATTCCTGAAAATCTTGAAAGCTGAACATCTCCATTCAGTAGCAGAAAAGTAACTCTCCTAAAGACTGCACTAATGTGCTAGAAGGTCACTGCCTTGAGATGCACACAGTACCAGCATACAAGCTTCTGAAAGAACACTTACACTGCTTTTTTAAGCAGATGCTTGATTTGATAGCCACACACATATAGTTATATACATAAAACCAACATGTACTGACTGTACTGCTTACATCCAAAATGCAGTACATTCTTATGAGTATGACACCTCAAAAGGGTGATTCCTGCATTCTTTACAGGAATGGACAAGGCTAGCACGACCTCATCCGGCTCTGACATGAGCTGGGCTGAACCACGCCAGGACTGGGAGGACCAAAAAGAATATTCTGCAGAACACATGGATGTACCTTTTGCCCACCACATGCACACACCTGCTTCAAATAAGGCTCACTAATGGAAGAGGAAAAATAATGTTGCTGAGATTCTTGTTTTCAAAAGCAAAGATTATTGACTCTTTTTAGATCTATACTTCCCTTCAGGAACAACATTAATCCACAAAATTTGTTACAGCACTGTTCCTCCTCTCTAAATCTATCTTCAAGGTGCAATGCTGAGAAGTTAAAAAGAACATCAGAAAACCTGAAAAAGCCCACCCTAACTTTAAGTCCTGGGCTTGAAAAATTCTTCCATACCTCTCAACACAGGGATGAAAGGGATTTGTCTCAGCACTCCTGCCTAAATTGTACCAATCCCTGAATCCTCAAGCCACACAACCGCATCTTCAAAACACTCTGCACTCTTAAGTAAAACTGTCCCATTAAAAAAGCAAAACAGTTCATTAGAGCACTGCCCTGCTCCTCACAAAACACTTAATCTGATGTTAATTTGAGGGACAATAAATCTCTCATGCAAAGATCTGAGGGTCTTTTAAGTCAAAGTAATTCCTTCTGGGTTTGGCTGTGACTCCCCTCTCTCCAGATGAGCCCAGCCAAGTACAAGGGATACAATGGGCAGTGAGACACCACCCAATCTAATTTAGCAAGAATAGGAACCAACACTTGTGTGCAAGGCAGCACATGGCAATCACTCATGTGACAGAAGGCTTGTGGCAGTGCTTTATATTCACGTGCCCGGAGCTCCCTGCAGCAGGAAAAGACACACCTGCAATGGGCTACCCTGGCAGCTGGAAGGAATTCTGGTCAGCCCCTGTGTTACAGCAGGAAATCATCTCTGCCAGCACCCTGAGGGAGGAGCTGCAGTCCTCCTCCACCCTGCTCAGCCGCTGGATATGGAGCCAGAGCCATCTTCTCTTTGTGTGATTCCTTCTGCCCAGACCATTAGGGATCAGCACCGGCCCGGTTCTGGCCTGGCACAGTCAGAGCCTCCTGCCCGGCAGGAGAGACAGGCAGAGGTGAGCCCAGGGGAGCTGCAGAGGAGAGGAGAGCACACCGAGGAACTGATGAGAAACAAGGAACACACGAATGATCCACAGATGCTGCGGCTGAGCCCCTGAACATGAGGCCATGGAAAACCATTCCATGAGGCTCCATGTGCACAGAGCATTCTTTCACTTCACTTTTCCGATGGCAATAACTCAGTACCAGACATTCAAAAATTATTTTTCTCTGCTACACCGAAGCAAACATTCTTAAATTAAAGTAGCAAATCACTTCTTTTGCACTTTCTTCAACTTGAGCATATAACAACATCCTGATGGGCCACGATTTGTTTAGAGCAAAATGTGGGAATCACACTCAAAAACAAGCATCCAGTACTAACTTTTTTTATAAAAAGACTGCAAATAAATCTGCTTCAAGTCACTGGGGAATCAGCTCCAGAATAAAAGGTTCCTTTTAAATTTAGGCATTTTTTCCCAGTTTTTGGGTACATTGGTATCCAATGATGCCAAAGATGGCTACCAAACTAGTTTGTGTGTACTTTTTTTTGATATAAAATTTTCAGCCCTTCTATTTTGAAGTTCTTGCTCTACAGACCCCACAAGCTTCATATATTCAGAATTACTGACACATTATTTAACTTCTACTTTGATGAAAGCTAAGCACCCATTCCTCCTGTGGCTGTGTTTTTCTAAATTAAAAAAAAAAAAGAGGTTAAACTTAGCTAATGAACAGACCATACCAAATTTATGTCAATACCTAAACATCTGCTAAGAGCACTGTTTCTCAAAATGCAATCCACAAAGAGCAGGAAGCTTAGCTGCTGGCTTGCTTTCATTCACACCTGCCTAATTACATGTAAAACAAAAAAAATACTCTAAGTATTTTTCAAATATCAATTTCCTCACAATCAGAAGCTAGAATCACTACACAACTGTTTCAAAAATCACAAGAGCTGACTTGCACAGCCATCAGCTGGACAGTCCCCAAGGCACAAGATTATGAAATGCAGCACAGGGCACTTCTGAAGATGTTACAGCTAATAAAAAATGTTCATAATTTTCAAAGACAGCTACACACTCAAGTTCCAGTCCTTGACCAAGGAATTCTGAATTACATACACTGAATGATTTTAAATATGACAGACTAAAAAACATTCCACTTGAATCCAACAAGATAATACAGTGGGCTACTGTGAAAAACATATTCACCACAGCAACACCTGCACTTCTTCATTTCTCAGTTTGTTGCTGTCTGGAAGGAGAGCATTTGACCCATCACTAAAAACAAGTTTCACGTTGACCAAAATAATGTTATTTTTAAATCAGTTCATACCAGGAAGGTGCTCTGCAGAAAAGCATGTGAGAAATGAAAATTCAGAAATGAAAATTCTGTCTTCAGAAAAAAATTTAAATACCATGTTGTATGTGAGGCTCAGAGATGCTGAACAGTGGAAAAGAAAATGAACAATGTTTATTAACACAGGATCAGCCTCTCTAACATAATGAATGAGGCTAGGTTCCTACATAGTACCACTCACTGTACTTTTGTAAAAGAGCTTAAAAGCAACTTTAATTGTGGAATTCCCAAACTCGTGGTTACTTTCACTGTCAATCGAGATATTCTCTTAGAAGCCTGTTCACATATTTCATGTCCTAATTGAGTAATAACTTTGTGCAGACCTTCAAGAGCTAGACAGCAGCTTCATTCCTATATGGGACTCCTTACCCAAATTAGAATTATGCCAGCATTTAGAGATACAGGATATGGGCTCCCCAACCTCCTCTGGAATAAGATAAATGAAAATCTTTTGGCAAGGAAACAGTCTCTCACTAGCAGACCTCTTCTTGGAAGCTCTAGCAGTTTCTTATACTGAGGCATTGTATTCGACAATACCAGAGTCCCTCACCTCAAAACAAGCTCGGCTTATTGTTAGCAAATAAAATGAAGCGTGTCAATAAAGAGGTTCCCCTCCTGCTCAGAAGTGAGACTTCTGAGCAAGCTTTAAGCATTAATTAGAGTTTCACTTCATCTTTCTGTACTTTGTTTCACTAAAAGCCCACTGTCCTCGATAGCGCCAGTGCTTGCTGCACGGTCCCACCCCCTCTAACACACCCCTGACTACTCAGCGAGCCAATTCGACTCAGCCATCTGCAGGTAAATTATGACTCTTCCCTACCCCCACAGTTATTTCGGTTTTCTCCTAGAATAACAAAGTCAGTCTGCTCACCAAAAGGTCAGACGAGTGTCAGGTCAGCACAAGCACGATGCTCCTACAGCACGAACTAACACCTTGCTGCTGCCTGCCTCATCCAGCAGCGATCTTCAAAAGACTAAATGTTAACACAGCCCAATTTCCTCTCATCAGCAAACGGGTCTTCTCCAGTTCCATAATAAACTACAAGAAAACAAACCCAGCTGTGTCCAATGCTTATTAGCATTCGTTTTGGATGTGTATAGGAACATACTTAAATGCAATTAGCTGTAAATAAGAGGAAAATCTAAGTCCACACAACTACCCTGCTCTATGGATATATCACTAAACTTCTCCTGTTCAATTAATTAATTTTAATTCAGTTTAATGTTTAATATAAATGCAAAAACAGTAGCGTGCATATAGTTACTATTCTTTTTATGCATTTAAATGCAGCATTTCTGAAGTTCATATTTCCATCTCTGAGATGCAAAGAAAGAGAAAGTTATGTGACAACTTAAAAACAGTTTCTGAAATGATTCAAGACCAGTGCAAGAAGCAAGTGTAATTGAAAACCACAAATCCTCCCAAACCCAGAAGTGAGTTTCAAGATGCTGTCAAAACACTCGCTTCCACCACTTTGCCCCAAGCACATGATCAAAGTGACAGTCACAGTGGCATCCTCTGATCTTCTGCCATGAAGTGACCAAACTGTGCCTCGTAATTTTCACGGTGCTAAAGCCTGCTCATTAATTCCACCCAAGGAGGAGAAATCTCGTCGATTTCTCTAAAACAAACAAAGAAACACCACCAAAAAAACCAACAACGCCTACTACCCCGTCTGCCACACGTTCCGGACTCTTACCCCTGTATACACTGCTGCACACTCTTGGGCGAGTGTAAGCTAATTTTGACAGCAAGCAGAATGTCCCCTTACCCGCCTCCTGGCTCACACGGACACTCCACAGCCCGCAGGCGGGGCTCACCCGCGCCCCGGGCACGCCAAAGCCCGCACGGCCCGAACCCCGCACGGCCCCGGCTCCCTGCCC